>CAXKVI010000001.1:42924080-43371580 GCA_964058755.1 Campiglossa producta
GCCAGTTTTGAAAGGCCCGTTGTGATACCACCAACACAAGGAAAGTCAGTCCCGGGACCCAGCCATATGGAAAATCCCTGAGTTGTTGGGATTTTCCACATAGCAGAATCCCGGGACTGATACTCCTAAACCGACACCGTTACTCCTCCTCGAACCACTTAGATGACTTTATGAAGCCCATCAAGTCCTTTATGTCCAGTTCCGCGATCTGGCTTAGGCTATCCAGGAACGGAACTCCCAAAAAGCGCGTTCTCGCGCCGCTTAAAGCCGGACAGTTGCAGATGAGGTGATCCACTGTTTCCTCCTCCTCATCATCTTTGCAACTCCTGCAGCATCGTCGGTAGGGCACACCTAGCCTTTCTGCATGCCTACCAATGAGGCAGTGACCGGTTAATACCCCTATCAATATGCAGATTTCCCTCCTAGTTAGGGCATAAATGCGTCTAGACCTTTTAAGATCCCATTTTGGCCAGGTTTGTTTCGATATGCGACACCCTGGGGATTGCAGCCATCTTTCGTTGGCTTGACGGAGTGTGTGCTCCTTCAGCATTAGTTTGCATGTGGCAAACGGCATACCTAAGCGCTCTTTATCCTGAAGAACCTGCTTGGTCGTGCCCTGCCTGGCAAGCTCGTCTGCCTTACAGTTTCCCTCAATGTCCCTATGTCCCGGGACCCATATGAGGCTTACGCGGTTCTGTTGGGCCATCTCCTGAAGAGATCGACGACAGCTGAGCGTCAGTTCAGAGTTGAACGTGTATGAGCCAAGGGATTTGATGGCCGCTTGGCTATCGCTGAAAATAGCGATATCTTCTCCGATAACACGTTTGCTTAACCAGGCCGCGGCGTCCAGGATTGCCGAGACTTCCGCCTGGAAGACGCTACAATGATCAGGTAGTCTGAAGGAGAGCTCAAGGTCCAAATCCCTTGAATAAACGCCTCCTCCAACTCTGCCGTCCAACTTCGAGCCGTCGGTGTATATGGAAGTGCCACCATTTGTTCCGGGACACCAATCCGTCCTCTCCCAGTCTTCTCTGCTGGGAATGTTTATTTTGAAACAGCTATCCCCGACTGTAGTAGTCGCACAACGATCTGTGCTTAGAGGGAGAAAGCTGTAAGATTCCAGAATACTGGAGTGTCCAATACTACCCGCAGCCCAACTGGAGGTTTCTCTTAGGCGCAGAGCTGATGCCGCCGCTGACCGAAACCCTTCCAGATCAAGTGGCAAAATGCCCAGAATGACCTGGAGGGCTTCGTTGGGCGTTGTCCTTAGCGCACCGCTTATACAGATCATATTGGATCTATGGACTTTCCGCAACAGATTCAGGTATGTTGCCTTGCTCAGCGCAGGCCACCATACGACGACTCCATAAAGCATGATTGGGCGAATGATGGCCGTGTAGATCCAACTGCATACTCTAGGGCTGAGCCCCCATTTTTTGCCAATGGCTCTTTTGCAGGTGTAAAGAGCGATGCAAGCTTTCTTCTGGCGCTGAAGAACATTCTCCTTCCAATTCAATTTCCTGTCCAGAACTATGCCTAGAAACTTGGCCTTATCCGACAAGCCCAGGCGCGTGCCATCTAGTTCTGGTAGGCTTAGTGGCGGTATTTTGTACCGGTTGGTGAAGAGGACAAGTTCCACCTTCCCTGGGTTGATACTAAGTCCGCAGCGAGAGGACCACGTCGAAACTTCTCGCAGTGCTACTTGCATCAGGTCACACAGAGTTTGTGGGAACTTGCCTCTGAATGCAATAGCTAAATCGTCTGCGTATGCCACTATCTTCCCGCCCCCCCAGCTTGTGTCACGTAGCAACGAGTTGACTGTGAGGTTCCATAAAAGCGGGGAAAGAACACCACCCTGGGGTGTTCCCCTTGTGACATAGCGTGATAACTCAACCGTACCAAGTGAAGAAGCTATTTTCCTTCCCATTAAAAGTTGGTCAATTAAACCAGTTAGAGGTCTATCTACGCCCAGATTAGTTAGAGCGGAGTTGATAGCCTCCGGGCTTATATTGTTGAAAGCCCCCTCAATGTCTAGGAGGGCCACGAGACAGTAGTCCTTTTCACACAGCGATTTCTCAATGACAGACACTAGGCTGTGCAGAGCAGTTTCTGTTGATTTACCCTTGGTGTATGCATGCTGATAGCTAGAGATAAGGTTGCTATCAATAGTCGTTAAGAGGTAGTCGCTTAATATCCTCTCAAAGGTTTTTAGTACAAAGGACGAGAGACTGATCGGTCTGTAGTCTTTTGGCTCGTAGTGGGATGCCTTCCCCGCCTTAGGGATAAACACTACCGTGGCGCTTCTCCAGGAGCCCGGAATGTGGTTGAGAGCCAGGCAGGCTGTGAAGAGAAATACCAGCCATTTAGCTGATGTCTCCAACGTGTTTATAAGCTGCGCGGGGATAATCCCGTCCGGCCCGGCAGCCTTATACGGTTCAAAGCTCTTAACTGCCCACCTTACTCTTTCCTCAGTGATGGGTATATTTACTGCCAGGTTTGTTGCAGGTGCTAGTGGTGCATCATGCAGATTCCCCGGAAAATGTGTATTCAAGAGCAGCTCAAGGGTTTCCTCTTCCGTGCTGGTCCAGGATCCGTCAGGCTTTCGCAAATAGCTGATGGTTGTTTGACTTTTCGAGAGGACTCGTCTAAGTCTCGCTGTGTCGTCGACCTTTTCGACGCCAGTGCAGAAATTTCTCCACGAGGTTCTCTTCGCCTGTCTCAGAGCTTTTTTGTAGGCCCTTAGTTTAGCTTTATATTCGTGCCAATGAGGCTCAGAGCCGAAGCTCTTGGCCTTGTTAAATTGTTTCCGGCATGATATTCGGAGCGAGTCCAAATCGTAGGACCACCAATGTGGCCTGTGTTTACCGCGTGGTTTTGGCACTGGACAAGCCTGTCCTAGAGCATTTGAGAGCGCCGATGTAAATGTAGTAACAAGATCCTCCAGCTCCTCTACTGATGAGGGGGCTTGTGAGGGCAGTACTGGGAGGTCTCTGTCTAATATTTCATTGTGTAACTGCCAATCAGCGTTACGTGGATTGCGCTTCATGATTGGTTGTTCTACAATAAAGTCTAAAACCATTTCTATGTAACGGTGGTCGGAGAAAGAATGTTCTTCCAGAACCCGCAATTTTCTGACCCACTCATAAGCGCCTTCACTACAGAGAGTGAGGTCTATGACCTCCCTGCGGGTCTTAGTGATAAAAGTAGGCTCATTACCCACGTTGCAAATCACCAGGTTGGTTGTTAAGAGGTAATCAAACAGAGACTCGCCCCTGGCATTGATGTCGGAGCTCCCCCATTGGACATGGTGAGCATTAGCGTCCGCTCCAATAATAAGATTACCCGTGCAGAAATTTGACACCAGGTCTTTCACCTCCATTTGTGGTGGGGGTTCTTCGGCGTCGTAGGGCATATAGACCGACGCCACCGTCAGGCGGGTGCTGTCGACCGTTAGACTGATAGCGGTAATATCACCATTGGTGTAGTTAGGTAGGAGAAAGGAGTTCAACTCAGACTTGACCAAAATACACGTTCTGACTTTGCTCTCCTCGCTGGCTCGAATGAGCTTGAAGCCCTTAGTCCCCAATCCGCAGATTCTCGAGCTATTGACCCAGGGTTCTTGGATGAGGACCACATCCACGTCGCCTTTAGAAAGACGACTACTTAAAGCAGCCGAAGCTACTTTAGATTTGTGCAGATTAATCTGAAGCACCACCAACATGAGAGCGCACAGACTTCCCTGCCGTCCCCATATCGTCGAGGTTTGCCCCATCCCGGAGGTTGCCTATCAACGACGAGTTGTTCCGATTAACTGCCCGATATGGCGTTGCAGGAGTCTTGCTGTCTGTAGCGTTAGATGTTAATCGCTCAGCGTTGGCTGCTACCACCGTGACGTCGAGGGCTTCCTCGTCCTGTAGGCTGTCCTCCATCTCCGAGTTGTTCACAGCACTATCGCCAAGGGACGTGGCGGATAACATGCTTTCCGCATCGGAATCCTCCGCTTCCTCTTCTGGTAATTCGTTTTCCGGTTCCCCCGGAGCAGCCGAGAAGGCAGCGCGATGAGCATCACCACGATATACGCGGATAACGATCTGGCCTACGCTGTAGTGTACTAGGCCATTGCACCTTTTGAGGGGCTCGATTGACTCTTTATTCATGGTGAACACCACCTGTCTGTCGGGCCCTACCGCATCCCCGACCAGATTGACACTCCAGTCATGCGTTGGCAGGGACGGATTCATTAGCCGTAGCATCCCGAGAATTCTCTCGGGTTCGTCAGGGATGGCCGGAATCCACGCCCTTGCCCTTGGACGAGCTGGAATGTCCTTCCAGTCGACGACCTCTATCTTTGCGCCCTTGTAGACTTCACCCAGCTTAGCAGCTGCTGCCTTGTACAGTGCTACGGTTTTTGCATCCTCGCATGCGAGCAATTTAATCTGACCCTGGTGCCAACCCGCATCCGTTACTCGCGCCGAACTACCCGGAAACTCTGGAGCAACATTGAGAAGAATGTTGCCGAGTTCATTTCGCACGTAACGCCACCGGTCCTTAGGGATGGCCAGGCGGTCATTGCCTCGGTCAAGGACGCCTATAAGGATCCTGTCCTTGGTTACCTCAGCAAAGCTTAGTTTGCCCGCTCCAGGGGTATTCTGATGCCGCTTGGGAGGGGGAATAAACTCCAGATCCGATCTCTGGCGCTTGAAAGGGTTAACTTTTAACCTCTTTGGCATGTAAGAATTTTGGAAATCCGGTATCACAGCTTTCGCTAGCTCTACCGATTTACTGGAATTCGGCGACAGCGATTCCTGCGGTACCCCTTCATACCTCTTCAGGATCTTTGCAGCCAATCTTTTCTCGTGGTATGTGAAGCGGCGGGGAGATGTCTCCTGGGAGTGCGGACCCGTAGTTGCCATCGCGGTCGCTCTCCTTGCCGAAATCTCAGTTGCAGCTTCCTTCTCCTTCGAAACTCCGAGGCCAGGTCGTGAGACCGCTGCCACAGACGTAAAGATACTGGTTTTCATATCAGCGGTTGATGGGAGTTTAGCATCTGCCGTTGTCCGCTTAGTTGCGTTGGCAACCGCACTGGTGCTAGCTCCCATCAAGTCAATCTTAGTCGATAGAGGGTTGGTTGACCGACTCGTAGTTGCCATCGCTGTCGATCCCCCCCTTGATTGTGGAACGGAGGTTGTCCTCCGGCGTTGGTGTAGCTTTCTCGCCTGTTCCTCCATAGCTCTCCTTTGCTGAGGAGTGAAATTCGGCGTTGTTTGTTTTTTAGGTTTATCGTTTTTATTTGGATAATTTGAGTTCATCTTGTTCGTACGACCCATCGCCGGACACGGCCAGCTTAGGGTCAAGGGAAGAGTAGGGGAAAACGTGTCGTCCGCCGCGGCAGAGCCCCGTACCGCGGTAAGGCCATGCTTACTCTCTGAGGCGACCCGGTATCAGAGAGGCTCCGTTCAAATACAGCCACGATTTGCCTCCCGGCTGCAAACGTCCAATGGGCACGGTTTCGCATAACACCCTGGATTGGGAGGGGGAAGATCTTTGTCGTCGCGCCAGAGAGGCTAGGCTGCTCTCGTGATGAAGTGCCGTACGGAGCTATGATCACAAGGGCAGCGTAGGCCTGTGGCTATCGACTTAAGCCCTCGTACCGCGGCAAGGTATCCACCCTTCACGAGGGTCACGGGCCATAACTTTTAAACTGATTACGGAAGAACGATGAAATTGGTACAAGGTATACTAGCATAATAGCAAGCATAACTGATGTAATTGGACGAAATCTCTTCCCGACCACGCCCACTTTCGATATGGAAAATTTCTAAAATCACATAAATTTACATAATTCCTCCTAGGGCCTATATCATTGTTATCCCGTTCTGAAAATTACCGCTGGGTATTTAATGTTCGGTTCATCCGAACTTAGACTTCCTTACTTGTTCACTAATTATACCTTTCATGAACATGAAATGGTATTATAACTTTGGTCCGATGTTTGTAAATATGAGAAGAAGAAGAGATAGACCCATCAATAAGTATACCGAAATGATCAGGATGACGAGATGAGTTGATTTAGCCATGTCCGTCTGTCCGTCTGTCCGTCTGTCTGTTTGAACGCAAACTAGTCCTTCAATTTTTGAGATATCTGGCTGAAATTTTGTATGTGGCCACCATTTTGTAATATAGGAATCATTTGTCGGAACTGACAAGATCGGACCAGTATAACATATAGCCCCCATACAACCGATTGTTCAGATATAAGGTTTTTTGACCAAAACTTCTGCAATTAAAAAGTTGGGAACGTAAAATTTTGCAACTCGAGTACTTTCTATTTATGTAGTGTATATAGTGAAAATCAACAAGATCGGGCAAATGTAACATATAGCCCCCATACAACCGATTGTTCAGATATAAGGTTTCTTGGCCAAAACTTCTGCAATTAAAAAGTTAGGAACGTAAAATTTTGCATCTCGAGTACTTTCTATTTATGTAGTGTATATAGTGAAAATCAAAAAGATCGGGCAAATGTAACATATAGCCCCCATACAACCGATTGTTCAGATATAAGGTTTTTTGGCCAAAACTTCTGCAATTAAAAAGTTAGGAACATAAAATTTTGCAACTTGAGTACTTTCAATTTATGTAGTGTGTAGAGGAAAATCAAGAAGATCGGGTAAATATAACATATAGCCCCATACAACCGGTTGTTCCGATATAAGGTTTTTTGGCCAATACTTCCGCATTTAAAAAGTTAGGAACGTAAAATATTGCACCTTTAGTACTTTCTACATATGTAATGTGTATAGTGTAAGTCAGTACAATTGAACACGTATAATATATAGCCTCCATACAAACGATTGTTCCGATAACTCGGATCCTATTATTTTGTAAGTTTTTTTAAATTATAACAAAGATGTGTAATGTGTATAGTAAATATAGTTAAATTGACACAGGCTGTACTGGGTATCGAACAGTGAAAATCGTGACGCTTATTCATGAAAGGTATATAGCCTTCGGCACAGCCGAAGACAGCTTTCCTTACTTGTTTTTTCTGTAATTTTTTCTACATTTTTTCCGTAGATTTTAACTAATTTTATGTGTAAATTTTACTACATTTTTATGTAATTTTGTACCACATTTTTTGTATTTTTTACTATATTTTCGTGCAATTTTTAATAAATTTTTAGTGTAATTTTAAAATATTTTTTGTGGAATTTTTGGTGTTATTTTTAATACATTTTTTGTGGAGCTTTTACTATATCTTTATGTAATTTTTACTATATTTTTGTGTAATTTTTACTATATCTTTGTGCTGTTTTTACGACATTTTTTGTGTCAGCGAGGATATCGGTATTTTCATCGACAGCCAAGCGTCCATCAAAGCTCTTGGCTCTTACTCGTTCAACTCTGAACTGACGCTCAGCTGTCGTCGATCGCTACAAGAGAGGGCCCAACAGAACCGCGGGAACCTCACATGGGTCCCGGGAGATAGAGACATTGATGGAAGTTGTAGGGCAGACGAACTTGCGAGGCAGGGCAGGACCAAGCAGATTCTTGCGGATAAAGCTAATGCTAATGAAGAGAACACACTCCGCCAAGCCAACGAAAAATGGTTGCTATCTCCCGGATGCCGGATATCCAAACAAACCTGGCCGAAATGGGATCATAAAAGATCAAGGTGTATTAACTAGGCTAGGTGTGCCCTACCGACGATGCTGTAGGAGTTGCAAAGATGATGAGGAGGAAGAAACCGTGGAGCACCACATTTGCAACTGCCCGGCCCTAACCTAACCCCATGGTGTAATATCAGATATCGTCATTCGCTCATTCACAACCAGAACTATCCTTAAATGTTTCGAAATGGAAATAACCAAGAACTAATAGTCAAATCAAGCAAAGCTTAAGAAACAACACAGAATTGAAAAATATTGCAAATTAATCATTACAGAACTTGTCTGCATTATTCTGCGCCTATCAACCCGGCATCTCCACCTGTCAAAAGTTGAGTTCCGCCTAAGCAAAAGCGAAAAATGAACAACTAATATTTCACCGCATTATAGTGCGACTTTCATGCAGCCAATCGTCATCCCTTTCTCATTTTCAACAGCATTAACAACAACCCGGTGCATGTAAAATAAATCCTTGAGTAATGTTAAACAGAAAATAAATGATGTTGCATTAGAGATTCAATGGACATAAAAACACTGCCATACGCGCACACAAATCCTTTACATGTCGCCTTAGTGTTGACTACTACAAACGACTTTTTCCAAAGGGGATGAGACTAAAGTAATAGTGAACAAAAAGGACGACAACTTGATAAAGTCGACAGCGGAAAATCCGCTACGCTGACAGCTTTGCCAACTAAGTAATTCGCTGAGTCGTGAGAGCAAGAGTAGGGGGGAGGGCTAGCGAACTGCGCGAAAATAATGAAGAAATAGAAAAAATAAAAATAATAATAACAAAATGCTTTATTAACAAATACGCCTTTTTCCAAGGACACATATATTCACATATGTACATGAAAATAACTACCCACATGCGAAAGGTTACACGTGCAAACTATTCAGCTTTATGAGCGCACGCACCCTCTGATATTAGTTATCGGTGAAAACACCCCAAACAATCACTGTTATCCGGTCGCTGTGTGCTCTTCTATTTTGGATTTGCTGTTGCCTCACACACATCCATATTAAAGTAAATCCGATAAAATTCTCCTCTCGATGCCGCTGCTTGCCATATGTTGCACGATTTTTCAGATCCACAAACTGTCTACCGTTCTAGTTTCACTGAAATTCCTTATTAAATCACCGTATTTCGCGAATGCGCATACCACAATAGCTTTTATGAGTGTTGTACACAATGTGAGTCAATATTTATCTTTCTGGTATTGTTATGATTTTGTTCACCTTTGTTTTTCTCTCATAAATGGTTAAATCAAGTTTTTGCTTGCATAGCTAAAAACTTAAAACCGAAGAACAGATTATTTATCACGTATTCGCATAAATTCATACATACATACAGATGTATGCTGGAGAATATGTATCAATGCAAGAATATGTGCAGATTGAAAACTTATACCTTCCTTCGCACATAGATAGGTTTTTCACCGAGCGAGATCTGACAATAGCACCACCTAAACCTACGGCGACACTCTTTACGACATGGACGCACCAAGGGAGAAACGAATTAGACGTTAATGGCACCAAGCTAACAACTGTCAGCCACCCAAAGTTATTGGGCTGACATTGTATAATACTTTCTCATTTGCTGGTGATGTGTCTGCAATGGCGTCAAAGGTACGAGGTCGAAACAAGATCCTCAAGTCACTTGCCGGCAGTACTTGGGGAAAAAACAAAGAAACGTTGCTGACTGCATATTGTCGCTCCCAACGAAGACTAACACGGTTCAGTTAGCGTGGAAGACTAACACGGTTCGTTGTTTGCGTGGAACTAGCACACTTCGTTCTCTGCGTCGAAGGCTAACACACTTCGTTCTCTGCGTCGAAGACTAACACTGAACCACCCCCAAAAAACATAAGGAAACATCTCCGTAAGAATTATGACGAGATCCGGCATCATATTAGCTTGACGTTTGATCTGCGGAATCATAAGCGGGGTCTAATCGACATCCACACTGAGTCGGTTGGTATCTCTGTCAGATCTCGGCCTGTGAACCCCGTTTTAAACAGTCTTTCACCCGATATTGCTGAAGAAGAACGCACCTTACCAAGGGAGACTAGAGTCACTATGGCACAGCTTCGGTCTGGATACTGTGACAGGTTAAACTCTTACTTATCCAGATTAAGGCCCGGTTTTTTATTGTAGATTTAAAACCCAGACAAAGTAGACTAGAGTTTATCCCATACAAATTGGCCGCTTAAACTAAGTTTAAACTCGCACTGAAGTTTAAACTTGCACAGAAAAACCGGGCCTAAATGACACCATTTCGAACACAAGCCCTGCATGTGGTATGTCCCCCATGATACTCTACATCTACTGTTTAATTGAACTTATTCTTCTAATCCTTCTGTCTCTGTGGTCCAACCCTTTTGAAACAGCACTTTCCCTTGGACTCCCGTTAGAAGAGCTTGGTGAAGATCTTCGGAATGATCATACACTCTAGGCATGCCAATGTATTGTTAACAACAACAACAACAACGTTGCTGTTCTGATTATATTCACTCTGTACAATAAGACAGAAATACCTACTGTTCTGCGGTCCTGAAGAATCGCCAAGTTTAGAGTTGGTGAGGTTGCACCAGGTCAGTAGGATTATATGTAGAAGAGACTCCAAACATGATATGCGACAAAAAGCCGACCGATCTCTCTCGAGAAATAACATAGCATTGGGTGTCCTTGGGTTGAGGGAGTTAAGATTCTGGCCTATATGATAATGATGGCTTAGTCCTCTATCCCGCTAATACGAATAGGAAAGAACGCCTTGAACATTTTAAATTTCACGTACGCTTCCAAAATGGGTTGAGGTATCTTTGCAGTACAACAGAGTTTTCCATACATATATATCTAAGCAGGAAATGACTTGTCTCGGGCCTTCTCTCAACGTCTCAGAGGGGCCTTCTCGTATCTCACAGAACTGAATAAAAACTTGAATTGAGGATCATTATAACCAATTGGAAACATCAAGATAGGCAAAGTCATTCTTCACCTAGTTTCTCCAGCATGTTGAGGCAATCCTCGTTCCTCTTCTTACAAAATCGCTTCTTTCTTCACTTGTATAGCATGGCCCAGTTGGCGAAACCATTAGTCTTTTGGCATCTTCCATGAATCCGGGAATTACATCAGGGCAGGTACGAAGATAGACTTATTGATCCTGATCTTTGGTAGTCAAAACTTTACTTCTCAGTTTAATTTCCAGCTGACAATTCCTTAGATGTTGGGCATGGTTTCAAAAAAGACTTTTGTTTATACTTGTTTAAAATTTGTATCTGTTATTAATTTTTACTCAAATATCCTTATAGATAAGTAGTTTACATTTCCTTGCCTTCATATCTTCAATACCCTCGTGAAGGGTGGATACCTTGCCGCGGTACGAGGGCTTAAGTCGTTAGCCACAGGGCTACGCTGCCCTTGTGATCATAGCTCCATACGGCACTTCATCACGAGAGCAGCCTAGCCTCTCTGGCGCGACGACAAAGATCTTCCCCCTCCCAATCCAGGGTGTTATGCGAAACCGTGCCCATTGGACGTTTGCACCCGGGAGGCAAATCGTGGCTGTATTTGAACGGAGCCTATCTGATACCGGGTCGCCTCAGAGAGTAAGCATGGCCTTACCGCGGTACGGGGCTCTGCCGCGGCGGACGACACATTTTCCCCTACTCTTCCCTTGACCCTAAGCTGGCCTTGTCCGGCGACGGGTCGTACGAACAAGATGAACTCAAATAACCCAAATAAAAACGATAAAACTAAAAAACAAACAACGCCAAATTTCACTCCTCAGCAAAGGAGAGCTATGGAGGAACAGGCGAGAAAGCAACAACAACGCCGGAGGACAACCTCCGTTCCACAATCAAGGGGGGGATCGACAGCGATGGCAACTACGAGTCGGTCAACCAACCCTCTATCGACTAAGATTGACTTGATGGGAGCTAACACCAGTGCGGTTGCCAACGCAACTAAGCGGACAACGGCGGATGCTAAACTCCCATCAACCGCTGATATGAAAACCAGTATCTTTTCGTCTGTGGCAGCGGTCTCACGACCTGGCCTCGGAGTTTCGAAGGAGAAGGAAGCTGCAACTGAGATTTCGGCAAGGAGAGCGACCGCGATGGCAACTACGGGTCCGCACTCCCAGGAGACATCTCCCCGCCGCTTCACATACCACGAGAAAAGATTGGCTGCAAAGATCCTGAAGTGGTATGAAGGGGTACCGCAGGAATCGCTGTCGCCGAATTCCAGTAAATCGGTAGAGCTAGCGAAAGCTGTGATACCGGATTTCCAAAATTCGTACATGCCAAAGAGGTTAAAAGTTAACCCTTTCAAGCGCCAGAGATCGGACCTGGAGTTAAATCCCCCTCCCAAGCGGCATCAGAATACCCCTGGAGCGGGCAAACTAAGCTTTGCTGTGGTAACCAAGGACAGGATCCTTATAGGCGTCCTTGACCGAGGCAATGACCGTCTGTCCATCCCTAAGGACCGGTGGCGTTACGTGCGAAATGAACTCGGCAACATTCTTCTCAATGTTGCTCCAGAGTTTCCGGGTAGTTCGGCGCGAGTAACGGATGCGGGTTGGCACCAGGGTCAGATTAAATTACTCGCATGCGAGGATGCAAAAACCGTAGCACTGTACAAGGCAGCAGCTGCTAAGCTGGGTGAAGTCTACAAGGGCGCAAAGATAGAGGTCGTCGACTGGAAGGACATTCCAGCTCGTCCAAGGGCAAGGGCGTGGATTCCGGCCATCCCTGACGAACCCGAGAGAATTCTCGGGATGCTACGGCTAATGAATCCGTCCCTGCCAACGCATGACTGGAGTGTCAATCTGGTCGGGGATGCGGTAGGGCCCGACAGACAGGTGGTGTTCACCATGAATAAAGAGTCAATCGAGCCCCTCAAAAGGTGCAATGGCCTAGTACACTACAGCGTAGGCCAGATCGTTATCCACGTATATCGTGGTGATGCTCAGCGCGCTGCCTTCTCGGCTGCTCCGGGGGAACCGGAAAACGAATTACCAGAAGAGGAAGCGGAGGATTCCGATGCGGAAAGCATGTTATCCGCCACGTCCCTTGGCGATAGTGCTGTGAACAACTCGGAGATGGAGGACAGCCTACAGGACGAGGAAGCCCTCGACGTCACGGTGGTAGCAGCCAACGCTGAGCGATTAACATCTAACGCTACAGACAGCAAGCCTCCTGCAACACCATATCGGGCAGTTAATCGGAACAACTCGTCGTTGATAGGCAACCTCCGGGATGGGGCAAACCTCGACGATATGGGGACGGCAGGGACGTCTGTGCGCTCTCATGTTGGTGGTGCTTCAGATTAATCTGCACAAATCTAAAGTAGCTTCGGCTGCTTTAAGTAGTCGTCTTTCTAAAGGCGACGTGGATGTGGTCCTCATCCAAGAACCCTGGGTCAATAGCTCGAGAATCTGCGGATTGGGGACTAAGGGCTTCAAGCTCATTCGAGCCAGCGAGGAGAGCAAAGTCAGAACGTGTATTTTGGTCAAGTCTGAGTTGAACTCCTTTCTCCTACCTAACTACACCAATGGGGATATTACCGCTATCAGTCTAACGGTCGACAGCACCCGCCTGACGGTGGCTTCGGTCTATATGCCCTACGACGCCGAAGAACCCCCACCACAAACGGAGGTGAAAGACCTGGTGTCAAATTTCTGCACGGGTAATCTTATTATTGGAGCGGACGCTAATGCTCACCATGTCCAATGGGGGAGCTCCGACATCAATGCCAGGGGCGAGTCTCTGTTTGATTACCTCTTAACAACCAACCTGGTGATTTGCAACGTGGGTAATGAGCCTACTTTTATCACTAAGACCCGCAGGGAGGTCATAGACCTCACTCTCTGTAGTGAAGGCGCTTATGAGTGGGTCAGAAAATTGCGGGTTCTGGAAGAACATTCTTTCTCCGACCACCGTTACATAGAAATGGTTTTAGACTTTATTGTAGAACAACCAATCATGAAGCGCAATCCACGTAACACTGATTGGCAGTTACACAATGAAATATTAGACAGAGACCTACCAGTACTGCCCTCACAAGCCCCCTCATCAGTAGAGGAGCTGGAGGATCTTGTTACTACTTTTACATCGGCGCTCTCAAATGCTCTAGGACAGGCTTGTCCAGTGCCAAAACCACGCGGTAAACACAGGCCACATTGGTGGTCCTACGATTTGGACTCGCTCCGAATATCATGCCGGAAACAATTTAACAAGGCCAAGCGCTTCGGCTCTGAGCCTCATTGGCACGAATATAAAGCTAAACTAAGGGCCTACAAAAAAGCTCTGAGACAGGCGAAGAGAACCTCGTGGAGAAATTTCTGCACCGGCGTCGAAAAGGTCGACGACACAGCGAGACTTAGACGAGTCCTCTCGAAAAGTCAAACAACCATCAGCTATCTGCGAAAACCTGACGGATCCTGGACCAGCACGGAAGAGGAAACCCTTGAGCTGCTCTTGAATACACATTTTCCGGGGAATCTGCATGATGCACCACTAGCACCTGCAACAAACCTGGCAGTAAATATACCCATCACTGAGGAAAGAGTAAGGTGGGCAGTTAAGAGCTTTGAACCGTATAAGGCTGCCGGGCCGGACGGGATTATTCCCGCGCAACTTATAAACACGTTGGAGACATCAGCTAAATGGCTGGTATTTCTCTTCACAGCCTGCCTGGCTCTCAACCACATTCCGGGCTCCTGGAGAAGCGCCACGGTAGTGTTTATCCCTAAGGCAGGGAAGGCATCCCACTACGAGCCAAAAGACTACAGACCGACCAGTCTCTCGTCCTTTGTACTATAAACCTTTGAGAGGATACTAAGCGACTACCTCTTAACGACTATTGATAGCAACCTTATCTCTAGCTATCAGCATGCATACACCAAGGGTAAATCAACAGAAACCGCTCTGCACAGCCTAGTGTCTGTCATTGAGAAATCGCTGTGTGAAAAGGACTACTGTCTCGTGGCCCTCCTAGACATTGAGGGGGCTTTCAACAATATAAGCCCGGAGGCTATCAACTCCGCTCTAACTAATCTGGGCGTAGATAGACCTCTAACTGATTCTTCACTTGGTACGGTTGAGTTATCACGTTATGTCACAAGGGGAACACCCCAGGGTGGTGTTCTTTCCCCGCTTTTATGGAACCTCACAGTCAACTCGTTGCTACGTGACACAAGCTGGGGGGGCGGGAAGATAGTGGCATACGCAGACGATTGAGCTATTGCATTCAGAGGCAAGTTCCCACAAACTCTGTGTGACCTGATGCAAGTAGCTCTGCGAGAAGTTTCGACGTGGTCCTCTCGCTGCGGACTTAGTATCAACCCAGGGAAGGTGGAACTTGTCCTCTTCACCAACCGGTACAAAATGCCGCCACTAAGCCTACCAGAACTAGAAGGCACGCGCCTGGGCTTGTCGGATAAGGCCAAGTTTCTAGGCATAGTTCTGGACAGGAAATTGAATTGGAAGGAGAATGTTCTTCAGCGCCAGAAGAAAGCTTGCATCGCTCTTTACACATGCAAAAGAGCCATTGGCAAAAAATGGGGGCTCAGCCCTACAGTATGCAGTTGGATCTACACGGCCATCATTCGCCCAATCATGCTTTATGGAGTCGTCGTATGGTGACCTGCGCTGAGCAAGGCAACATACCTGAATCTGTTGCGGAAAGTCCATAGATCCAATATGATCTGTATAAGCGGTGCGCTAAGGACAACGCCCAACGAAGCCCTCCAGGTCATTCTGGGCATTTTGCCACTTGATCTGGAAGGGTTTCGTTCAGCGGCGGCATCAGCTCTGCGCCTAAGAGAAACCTCCAGTTGGGCTGCGGGTACTATTGGACACTCCAGTATTCTGGAATCTTACAGCTTTCTCCCTCTAAGCACAGATCGTTGTGCGACTACTACAGTCGGGGATAGCTGTTTCAAAATAAACATTCCCAGCAGAGAAGACTAGGAGAGGACGGATTGGCGTCCCGAAACAAATGGTGGCACTTCCATATACACCGACGGCTCGAAGTTGGACGGCAGAGTTGGAGGAGGAGTTTATTCAAGGGATTTGGACCTTGAGCTCTCCTTCAGACTACCTGATCATTGTAGCGTCTTCCAGGGGGAAGTCTCGGCAATCCTGGACGCCGCGGCCTGGTTAAGCAAACGTGTTATCGGAGAAGATATCGCTATTTTCAGCGATAGCCAAGCGGCCATCAAATCCCTTGGCTCATACACGTTCAACTCTGAACTGACGCTCAGCTGTCGTCGATCTCTTCAGGAGATGGCCCAACAGAACCGCGTAAACCTCATATGGGTCCCGGGACATAGGGACATTGAGGGAAACTGTAAGGCAGACGAGCTTGCCAGGCAGGGCACGACCAAGCAGGTTCTTCAGGATAAAGAGCGCTTAGGTATGCCGTTTGCCACATGCAAACTAATGCTGAAGGAGCACACACTCCGTCAAGCCAACGAAAGATGGCTGCAATCCCCAGGGTGTCGCATATCGAAACAAACCTGGCCAAAATGGGATCTTAAAAGGTCTAGACGCATTTATGCCCTAACTAGGAGGGAAATCTGCATATTGATAGGGGTATTAACCGGTCACTGCCTCATTGGTAGGCATGCAGAAAGGCTAGGTGTGCCCTACCGACGATGCTGCAGGAGTTGCAAAGATGATGAGGAGGAGGAAACAGTGGAGCACCTCATCTGCAACTGTCCGGCTTTAAGCGGCGCGAGAACGCGCTTTTTGGGAGTTCCGTTCCTGGATAGCCTAAGCCAGATCGCGGAAATGGACATAAAGGACTTGATGGGCTTCATAAAGTCATCTAAGTGGTTCGAGGAGGAGTAACGGTGTCGGTTTAGGAGTGTCAGTCCCGGGATTCTGCTATGTGGAAAATCCCAACAACTCAGGGATTTTCCATATGGCTGGGTCCCGGGACTGACTTTCCTTGTGTTGGTGGTATCACAACGGGCCTTTCAAAACTGGCCTATGTGTGCCTCTGCGGCAGCCACTTGAACCTAACCCATCTTCAATAAGTCACTCAATAGTCTTGCTCCAAATAATTAATCCTGATAGCAGTCTGTTGCCCTAATTTTTCCAAAATAACTTGTGAAAATAGAAGTTAGGTATTAAAAGACACTCAGATTTTCGTTGTTGAAATTACAATTAAAGTGACTAATTGTTGTCTTTGATCTGTCAGTTTTTTGTCAAACCTTAAAACGTTTCCTCAATACAGATAAGATCAGAAAGGTCAGCAATGAAAATTCACCTCCAGCTGGCTAATCAATTTCACTGCTTTCTTGCGGTTACCTATTGAAAGTGACGCACATAAACTACGTAGCCATATACCTGTTATGTATGAGAATCGCGCCGACCTTTTTTCAGCGATCATCAAACTGTGCTAGATGTGGAAAACTATCGATGTTAGACATTATTAAGAACTGCTTCGCGTAAAAAAAAAGCATGTTTCATATTTAAAAAATATTTTACGTTTCAACTCATTTCTACGCCTATGATATTCCGTCGATAGTATCGAAAGTGATACTCTGGTAATCGATATAGACCGCACCTATCTGTTGTGTACCAGCACTAATAGAAATCCTTCTTACGGATACAAGACAATCGCCGAAGGCTGAAGACGAATGGTAGCAAATGCATACAAATATAGTTTGCTAATGACAGGTGACATGACTAACACATTAGCGCATACGTATACCTGTATATAGTTGACCCTTACGAAAAATGACACTAATTTTTCATTGAACAGATAATGATATGACGGTGATCGTTTTATGCAGATAACATATCTACGTTAATATATAAGCTGACCCCATTCGTACTGCTATTTATCATACAACAAAATTGAAATCAAATGAAAACGTCTTGAACTAATTTAAGTTATACCATTTTGTGTTAGTGGCACTTGACTTGTCGAAAGCTTTTGACACAGTCAACCATGCCACTCTCATACAAGATCTATTAGAAACACAAATACCTGATGGGTTAAAGAGATGGACCGCTAATTACTTGAATGGGCGGCAGGCGTCGGTCAACTTTAGAAACGCAACATCAAAACCAAGACGAATTAGACAGGGGGTGCCACAGGGTGGTGTCCTATCCCCGACACTGTTTAATTTCTATCTATCGAAGATGCCCCCACCACCAGAGGGTGTCTCCGTCGTTTCTTATGCTGACGACTGTACAATAATGGCGACGGGGAAGGGCCCCTATACTGATGAACTCTGTAATAAAATCAACGGTTACCTCTGCGACCTTTCCAGGTTTTTCACAGAGCGAGATCTGACGATATCTCCGACTAAATCAACGGCGACGCTTTTTACGACCTGGACGCACCAGGTGAGAAATGAATTAGACATTTTCGTTGACGGCACTAAGCTACCAACTGTCAGCCACCCAAAGTTATTAGGGATGACATTGGATAATACTTTCTCATTTGCTGGTCATGTGTCTGCAATGGTCTCAAAGGTACGTGGTCGCAACAAGATCCTCAAGTCACTTGCCGGCAGTACTTGAGGAAAAGACAAAGAAACGTTGTTGACTACATATAAGGCCATTGGCCGACCAGTCTTTGACTATGCTGCACCCATATGGTCGCCTAATGTACATAACACCAACTGGACGAAGTTACAAGTCTGCCAAAATACTGCCATCAGAACTGCTACGGGATGTCTCCTCATGTCTTCCGAGTCTCACCTCCATCAGGAGGCAAAACTGCTCAATGTAAAAGAGCATGCGGAAATGCTGAGCAAGCAATTCCTTCTGAACTGCCATAAGCCAGCACATCCAAACCGTCATCTTTTGGACATAGATCCGCCCCCGAGAGACATAAGGAAACATCTCCGTAAACATTATGATGAGATCCGGCATCATATTACCTTGCCGTTTGATCTGCAGAATCATAAGCGGGCTCTAACCGACATCCACACCGAGTCGGTAGATACTTTTGTCGGATCTCTACCTGTGAACCCCGTTCTGAACAGTCCTCCACCGGATATTGCTGAAGAAGAACGCACCTTACCAAGGGAGACAAGAGTTACCCTGGCACAGCTTAGGTCTGGATATAGTGTAAGGTTAAACTCCTACTTGTCCAGACTTAATGACACAATCTCAAACACATGCCCTGCATGTGGTAGGACCCCCCATGATACTCTACATCTCTTCAATTGTTCATTTGAACCCACTCTTCTAACCCCTCTGTCCCTCTGGACAAACCCTGTTGAAACTGCACGTTTCCTTGGACTCCCCTTAGAAGAGCTTGATGAAGATCTTCGGAATGATCATACACTCTAGACAGGGCAATGCATTGTTAACAACAACAACAACATACCATTTTGAAAAGAGAAAGTCGCCATGCATAGCTTTGTCGCGATATGTGACACAATTTGTATATGACAAAGGAGTTTATCTTTTTATTCCGTAGTACATACTTGTATTTTTTTGTCATCCACTTGATCGAGTCAGCGAAACTGTTGGACTTTTGCTGGCTTCACTAGATCCTCATTCAATGTGGGTTACTAGATCGCCATTATCGTCCCTGCCGAAAACTTGTCTAGGTCTTCAAATCTTATGACATCGGTTGATCTTTCCGCTAAAATTTTCAGGCATAAAATTTAATCAGCGATTTTTTATACCTATGTAGTAAAGTAGTTCTACATTTAATTGTCGTTGCAAAACTGTCCACTTAAGCACGTTACCGACGCTCCTTAAATATTTATCTGCACATCTTTTAACCGTAGGTTAAAGGAAGTAATTTATCTTAATTATAGGCGGTTGGATTTCGTCATCGAATTAAATTTTTTGGTAGCGTGAATATATGTATGTATAAACATATATACCGCGAAAAAATAGAAATAAGCATAGATGAAAAAATCCAACTCATCCATATTGAAGGCGTGTGATTGTTGAACCATAGGTATCGCTCAATCAAAAACAATAATTAATCATTTTTGATAGTCATATTTAACAGTCTAATAGGAAGCTGGGTAGGCAATGAGCGAATCAAGTAAAAGTAAGAAAACTATGGTTTACATGCTAATGTGTTTTATATATGTTCGTGACCAAGAAATCGATTTTCTGCTTTATGCGTAAAATATGTGGAACTAATCTAAAGAATACATCTATTTAAAAGAACATATAAAAGAGCAGAAGTTTCGCGACCTTCGGAAAGACTTGTGAACTTTTATGTGAAGAAGTTATGGGGAAGTTTTGTGATAGATTTTTAAGTAAATTCGCCTTAAGGAAAATATCGTAAGTACACAGAGCCAAGAATTTCTAATAAAATAGAACAAAAATTATATGATCTCTTTACAGAAGAACTTTTTTTTATATTTGTGGAGAAAATCGTATAAATATTTTCAAAGAGAAAACACATATTCCAAAGAAAATAGATCCCAGTGGGAAAAGGTAATGTACAGCAATGCATAAAGTAATGTATAGCTCCTGTAGACTATACATGAAAACATGCATGAATTTTTCTACAGCGATGTCATAAGAAAAGTAATGTGTCGCTCGCCTACAAACTGAAGCGACATGTTTACATTACTTTCTATATTACTTTTTATAAATGAAAAGATGCATTACCTTTCAAGAATGAAAATATGCACTACAAGGGATACATTATATCTTGCATTGCCTTTCTTGAATGAAAAGATGCTTTACAAGGGACATATTTAATTTTGCATAACATTTTATAAATTTCCTTGTGGAGTAACAAGGATATTAAGACGCAGTGAGACTCTACATCGGGGGAAAAGTTAAGGTCATATTTTAAATGTTTCAATGACGAGCTCGTCATGGGCTACGACCAAGATGAGTGCACCAAAAAAAAAGTATAATAAAAAAACCAAAACCACAAAGGCACCGGCATCAGGAGCACACAGTCCAGTCGACTCTCGACTTCTGAAAAGCCTCACAGCAGCAGGAAAAGCGATGAAGATGTAAGTAACGAGCAGCAGTTTCAAAATGAATTTAAATTGTATTTTTTTTTATGTTTGAAAGTTGTGCATTTTTTTTTTTTTTTGAAGTTTTCAAACTACAAATAAAAATAGAGCTACACATTACTGCCTTCCTTGCTTTTGGTATGAACTTTTCTAACATCAAAATTCGTTCATCTATTCATGTATGAAAAACAATTTTTTTTGAACTACAAATCAAAGATTGAGCGACATTACTCCCTTCCTTGCTTTTGGTATGATATTTTCTTATAACAAAATTCGTACATCTTTTCATGCACGAAAAACAATTTTTTATAAAACTACAAATCAAAAATTGAGCGACACATTACTCCCTTCCTTGCTTTTGGTGTGATCTTTTCTTATAACAAAATTCATACATCTTTTCATGCATGGAAAAAGGTAATGCATTGCCTACTTTCCCACTGGGATGTATTTACTGTTTAAAATTTTTGGGAAAACAGCATTTCAAACTTTTAGTTTTTCATAGAACTCCATTGTAAAAATGAAATTTTGAATGCCGTTTCAAAAACAATTTAAATTTTGAAATACTTCTGTTTACTTTGGAACCGGCGATATTATTGTAGAGAAAATCGTATTATCCCAGTGGGAAAGTAGGTAATGCATTACTTTTTTCCATGCATGAAAAGATGTATGAATTTTTTTATAAGAAAAGATCACACCAAAAGCAAGGAAGGGAGTAATGTGTCGCTCAATTTTTGTTTTGTAGTTTTAAAAAAAAATTGTTTTTCGTGCATGAAAAGATGTACGAATTATGTTATAAGAAAAGATTATACCAAAAGCAAGGAAGGGAGCAATGTGTCGCTTTTTATTTGTAGTTTGAAAATTTGCTTCTCACAGAAGCAGGCTTTGTAAAAAAATTCAAACTTCAAAAAAAAAAAAAGCTACAATCGAAAAAGAAACAATCGTAAACATAAATACATATTTAAATTAAATAATAAACCTCTGCTGTGGCCGCTGTTCTTTTTCGTGCATCTTTATCGCTTTCCCTGCTGCTGTGAGGCTTTCCAGAAACCGTCTGGAGTACCTACGACGCCGTTGCCTTTTTTGTTTAGGTTTGTTTATGTTATTTTTTTGTGTGTACTCATCTTGGTTGTACGCCCACCTGGACCTATACTCAGTGAGTTTTGAAATGTTCACTTTTTCGCCATTTAAAATATATGGGAAAAAGGTTTACTTTTCAAAACTCACAGTTAGGGAATCCAGGAGCTGGTCGACATGACGAGCTGAATGGCGAGAACATTCAAAAATAGGACCTTCTCTCTTCTACCGCTGTAGAGCCTCATGGCGCGTTAATGTCCTTGTTATTCCACAAGGAAAGTTATTATTGATATGTATGTTATGTACAATTTAATGTGTTCCTGGCAATGCATCTTTTCATTCCTGAAAGGTAATACATCTTTTCATTTATAAAAAGTAATATAAAAAGTAATGTAAACATGTCGCTTCAGTTTGTAGGCGAGCGACACATTACTTTTCCTATGACATCGCTGTAGAAAAATTCATGCATGTTTTCATGTATAGTCTATAGGAGCTATACATTACTTTATGCATTGCTGTACATTACCTTTTCCCACTGGGTATTGTTTTCAAAGAGAAATCAAATATTATTGAGAAGATGTTCTTTTTAATATTTCAAATTAAAAAAAATTTATATTTCAGAGGGATCTTATATCGACTTCACCGAGAATCGAACTCAGGTGGCTTGAGCGCTCAACTCAGGTGTCTACCATGATGCCATCGTAGACTTATGCTTCCCAACGTCTAATTACATCTCTGTTCCGTATCCGACGTTTCGACTAACCCTGAGCCCAAAAGCTGCTCATAAAGACAATCTTGCTAATTTTATTAGGTACTTTTGGTTCTGTGTAGGTCCATGAATCGAGATATTTAAAAGATTGGAGATTTGAAAACTTGCCATAGATTTTTAAATAACTTCCCGTTGAGCTACCTACCCGAGACTTGGAACACAGTTTAAAGCTCGTTCTGAAATAATTCCGCTAGATGGCTTACAGTTGGAGAGACAATCTCGTACCAAGCGAAGGAAACCACAGTAACATCCAGCTTCGCTAGATGGGTCACGATGCGCATGATTCTTGCGTTAATATTCACAAATCATAGTCGTTTAAAATTCACATCCAGTTCAACAAGAGTGGCCAATTAAACCCATAGCCTCGAAAAATTTATTCATACAACAATTGTCAAGCCGCAGGCAATCAAGTACTTAGGCATACATATTCTAATTTCTTTCAATTTATATGAATTCTTAAGTTCGTCTCAGGGAAATGCTTGTACCACATACCTATGTATGTACCTACATTGGCTGCTTGCCATACTTAAGTCAAAAGAAAATCAATTCAGTCTCAGCGTGCGAACAATCAATGCCTTCTCCCAATTTAAACGCTAATTTATATGGTTTTCTGTATTTCATCGTATATCGTCTGGGAATATTCTTGATTTAGCTACTTGGCTTCATTGCTACACAATGGTAATTAATCCATAAAAAATCAACACATTGAATTGTATTGAACTTTTCATCGACAATGTGACTGTTGCTTCGCAGTGCTATTGATGAAGCTCGCTTAGGATGGTTTTGTGATGTGATGGGATGTGCGTCGAAAGCCACTGAACTAAATTGAGCCATGAATGTCAACTTTTATTGCGGCATCGTTTTATTTATTTTCGTTTAACTCTAATTATTCTTTGTTACTCAATTCAATTTCTGATGAAGAACACTCATTTATGCGTGGGAGAGCAACAAAAGTTCTGTGTATTGCTGTGGTTTATATGAATTTAGACCTCGTTCGGTCTTAATTGATCAAGGAAATCGCAAATGCGATTCTTAGGGAATCGATATCTATGACAGTGATAAAACATTTAAAGTCTATTAATTTAATTTAGTGAAATAAACTTTTATATTTTCAAATCAAAAATTTTATTGGTATGACTAACATTTCAGAACCTATACCTGCAATGTCTTTGTTTAAGGATAAATTTGCCGCTGCTTTTTTACAAAACTCATCCTTTATATTTTCTGTTTTTTGGAACTGCCAACAATAAGGCCATTGCTTGATTTGGGCTTCAAGTTTAAAGCCTTTTGCTTTCCGTGGAATCAGTTTAAAAATCGATAGCAGATTTCCTCCATTATTCAAAGATGTTCAACAATTTTCAATGATCTCGATCAGCGCACCACTTATCGGAGTTTCGAGTTTCACAAATGATATTGTCTTCGAGTCGTTATCTCTAATAGCGCGCCACCTATCGAAATTTAGATTTCTAAAAACTGTATTCTTATCGCGGCCTCAACTTAATGCTAAGTTTAAAGTCCCTAGGTCGGCAGAAATTAGTACAAAGTCGATCGCAGGATCCCCAGTTTCAAATTCTCTAGACAAACCGACCCGTGCGCCATCTACCGGATTTTTTTTTTTTTTGATAAGGAATTGTCTTGACACCGGGTTCTGAAAAAGTGTCATGTTTAAAGGTTGTGTATTAGAGCGAAGTTACTCAAATATCTGTGGCAAGATTTTCTCCTCCCTTTCAAGAATTGAATTGTCATGCCAAGATTGAATAATCTAGCTTACCGGAAAGTAACTTCAATATCTATGAGTCGCAAAATTGAAATTTTTTCTTATACCTCGATTTGTGCACCACCTAGCGGATTTTTCATTCACATTGAATAGTCACGGGGTTCTATAATATCGTCGCTCGCCTGTCAGAGGCATGAATGTGCCAATTTTCCAGATTTCAGTTAATCTGATTAACCTCTAGCTTCTCTACGATTCTCGAAAATCCTGGGTTTCTAAAGTACAAGAAACCCCCGGAAATTTGCAATGCCATTTTCATGAATGTGTTGTTCAATCTTTGTAAATTGTGCCAGAGTGTCGTTGAGTGCAACCAAAGTATCCCAGTGGGAAAAGGTAATGTACAGCAATGCATAAAGTAATGTATAGCTCCTATAGACTATACATGAAAACATGCATGCATTTTTCTACAGCGATGTCATAGGAAAAGTAATGTGTCGCTCGCCTACAAACTGAAGCGACATATTTACATTACTTTCTATATTACTTTTTATAAATGAAAAGATGCATTACCTTTCAAGAATGAAAATATGCACTACAAGGGATACATTATATCTTGCATTGCCTTTCTTGAATGAAAAGATGCTTTACAAGGGACATATTTCATTTTGCATAACATTTTATAAATTTCCTTGTGGAGTAACAAGGACATTAAGACGCAGTGAGGCTCTACAGCGGAGGAAAAGTTAAGGTCCTATTTTAAATGTTTGAATTACGAGCTCGTCATGGGCTATGACCAAGATGAGTGCACCAAAAAAAATATAATAAAAAAACCAAAACCACAAAGGCACCGGCATCAGGAGCACACAGTCCAGTCGACTCTCGACTTCTGAAAAGCCTCACAGCAGCAGGAAAAGCGATGAAGATGTATGTAACGAGCAGCAGTTTCAAAATGAATTTAAATTGTATTTTTTTTATGTTTGAAAGTTGTGTATTTTTTTTGTTTTTTGAAGTTTTCAAACTACAAATAAAAATAGAGCTACACATTACTCCCTTCCTTACTTTTGGTATGATCTTTTCTTATAAAAAAATTCGTACATCTTTTCATGCACGAAAAACAATTTTTTATAAAACTACAAATCAAAAATTGAGCGACACATTACTCCCTTTCTTGCTTTTGGTGTGATCTTTTCTTATAACAAAATTCATACATCTTTTCATGCATGCAAAAAGGTAATGCATTGCCTACTTTCCCACTGGGATATTAAACAAACCCAGTGGGAAAAGGTAATGTACAGCAATGCATAAAGTAATGTATAGCTCCTATAGACTATACATGAAAACATACATGCATTTTTCTACAGCGATGTCATAGGAAAAGTAATGTGTCGCTCGCCTACAAAACTAAAGATACATGTTTACATTACTTTTTATATTACTTTTTATAAATGAAAATATACATTACTTTTCAAGAATGAAAATATGCACTACAAGGGATACATTATATCTTGCATTGCCTTTCTTGAATGAAAAGATGCTTTACAAGGGACATATTTCATTCTGCATAACATTTTATAAGTTTCCTTGTGGAGTAACAAGGACATTAAGACGCAGTGAGGCTCTACAGCGGAGGAAAAGTTAAGGTCCTATTTTAAATGTTTGAATTACGAGCTCGTCATGGGCTATGACCAAGATGAGTGCACCAAAAAAAATATAATAAAAAAACCAAAACCACAAAGGCACCGGCATCAGGAGCACACAGTCCAGTCGACTCTCGACTTCTGAAAAGCCTCACAGCAGCAGGAAAAGCGATGAAGATGTATGTAACGAGCAGCAGTTTCAAAATGAATTTAAATTGTATTTTTTTTATGTTTGAAAGTTGTGCATTTATTTTGTTTTTTGAAGTTTTCAAACTACAAATAAAAATAGAGCTACACATTACTCCCTTCCTTGCTTTTGGTATGATCTTTTCTTATAAAAAAATTCGTACATCTTTTCATGCACGAAAAACAATTTTTTATAAAACTACAAATCAAAAATTTAGCGACACATTACTCCCTTTCTTGCTTTTGGTGTGATCTTTTCTTATAACAAAATTCATACATCTTTTCATGCATGGAAAAAGGTAATGCATTGCCTACTTTCCCACTGGGAAGTAATAGTGAAATTGACAGTTCTCTCTTATCTGTAGAGTTTTCCCGTCAAATGAAAAAAAAATATTAACCCGTTCTGTTTAAGATTTTTAATTTTGTTCAATAGTGAAATAGTTAAATAGAAATATCAAATTGTTTAATATAAATACAATACCGCTTGTCCCAGTAACTTTCACGTTTAAATAGAGTTTAGAGTTCAGATTAGGTAGACTCTAGCACATTTTAGTTAAGATGGATGGTCATATTTTTTTTCAACGGGATCTTAGACCGAAAACGCAAATGTAAGCGATTAAAATCGATTCATAACCCTTGCGGGTTAGGGGTTTAGAATGGAATGGAATATCTGTCGCAAGGGGCGACTAAAATCCATTTCGACCACGGTCACGGGGTTGATGAAACCCGGTGGTTGGCAGCTGTGAGAGCATAGGCTCAATAGCGTACAGCTCTGTCACGTCCCTCTTACAACAGCAACAGTGAAGCCGATTAATTTCTCGAAACCGTAAACTTTTTTTGTGTAAATTGATTACTTCATTTCGCGGACACATATTTTCCATGATAAGACGGTACCTACCCTGGTTTTGACTTCAGTATAAAAAAAATTCTAATCTGCGATACTCTGGCGACAAACTTCTTGTGGTGCCATCGGCGGAAATCGACAAATATTCAATACTCGCCATTTTTATAACGCAAAGGTCCGAAAAGAGGTAGATTCCAAAGTGGCCAAAGTTATTCCGTTACTGTTTGGGTTAGCATATTTTGCAATATTGATAATTTTTTGGCCTGAGCAAATGCTATCTAATTTTTCAGTAAAACAATTGTATGGGACATAAAAACTGTGCTTGGGTGGCAAAGGGTTAATACGCTTGTTTACATTTTTTTGAAAGAAAAACTCCTACAAAAACAAAATTTTTCAGTTGTCAATTCTACCTTGTTGAATTTGCTTGAGTGCAACACATTCATGTTTTTGACAAAACAAAAATTTTAAAATTCAGTTTTTAAAAGGTTTGTTTATTGGGATGCTCTAGCTTACGCCAGATTGGGATATTTCACAAAATTGTGTTTAGCGAACACTTCTTGCTCTAGGTTGCTCTATCTTTTGTTTCATGAGTACGCTCAAAACAAAACTAGAGTAATCCAGATCACAAATTTCTGCTGTAGCTTTTTTTATGGAGTAAGTTAGAGCAGAGAAGCAATTGTCAGTCAGCAAAAAATAAATTTTTGAAAACTTCAAAAAAATTAGCTTGCAAGAAAATCAATGTGGAAATTTAAAAAATTTGCTTTGCAGATTTTTAAAAGATGAATGTGCCGAATCTCGAGGAATTGAAAAAACTATAACAGTGGAAAGAGTATAATTAGATTATAACCTGCGAAAACATATTTATGTCAAAAACTAAAATTTAAAATTTTGCGAGGAATAAACTTTCAAATACGATTTCCTAACATTTAAATTTTAGCACATTCATGCTTCTGGCAAGCGAGTGGCGATATATAAGTAGTAATAAAAAGGGAAAAAACGAGTGTTTTGCTTACGAACTTTTGTTGGACGCTCCGTTAAGCTCTTTCTACAAAGGAGTATGTGAGTTAAGTTTTATTTATCTCTTCCTACTGAACTTAATCGAACTTGTTGCAGGCAATTAATTAATATGGCAGTCATAAAATTAAAATTTATCACCAGTTTTGTACAAAAGTATGGAAAACAAAAGCAAAAGTACCACAGCAATGATAGTCGCTATAAAAGCGTCAAACCAAAGCTATAAATCTAAATTCAAAGTAAAAATACTTAAAATTAATTTTTATCTACGAGTTTTTAAGTACATCTTAATATGACTTTTTATACTTATTTTATAGCCACGGGTAATCAAAAAAAAAATTTAAAAGAAATAATGGACTACAAAAGAATAGTGATTAAATCTAAATAAAATGTAAAATATATACAGTTCCCATTAATAATAAACTACATAATTTAAATCAAAACAAGTAAGGAAAGCTGTCTTCGGCTGTGCCGAAGGCTATATACCTTTCATACATAAGCGTCACAATTTTCACTGTATGATCCCCAGTACAGCTCATACCGAAATTATCGGAACTATCGATTATATGGGGCGATGTGTTATATTGGTCCAATCTCATTGATTTTTAACATCGACATTCCACATTCGAAACGAACAATAGTTACGAAATTTCACGTTCCTACCTATCTAATTACAGAAGCTATCTACCAAAATCCGTTTCTTGGAACAATCGATTGTATGGGGGCTATGTGAAATATTTTTCCCATCTCAATGATTTTTAACTCCGACATTGCACATATAAAAATAGCAATACTTACAAAATTTCACGTTCCTTCCTCTTTAATTACAGGAGTTATAGCCCAAAATCTGTTTATCGGAACAATCGATTGTATGGGAGCTATATGTAATATCGGTCCGATCTTGCTGGTTCCGACAAAAGATTTCTAGCTTGCGTTCAAACAGACAGACAGACCTGGCTAAAGCAACTCATCTTGTCATCCTGATCATTTCGGTATACTTATTGATGGGTCCATCTCTTTTTTTTCTCATACTTACAAACATCGGACCAAAGTTATAATACCATTTCATCTTCATGAAAGGTATAAAAATCTCAAAAACGTGTAGTCCAAGAACCTTACTTAAATCCTTACCCTCCATTAAGCATCCAATCAGCATTGGTTTTTTTCGCAAACTTTTCAATATGCTTTAATACTTCTTTTTTTCTCTCTCATCACAATGAATAATTTCTTTAATTTCCACTTGACTAATCACCACAATCGATTCGGCAGCATAAGCGAATACATAATTATCATCAATTCTTTACGCTTTGATACCTTACACGTTCATGCCTTCGCATCCGTTCGCCGGTGTTGCACGTGCACTTAAAAGGTTCATCTCCTTTTGGGTTGGCTTTGCATTTGGCGTTTGGAAATTTCTTTCCCTCGCGCATCAATTTGGCGACACAAGTCATTTCACGCAGCTTGTTTTTTTGATAAATTTTCAACATTATTGACATTTGCTCTCTCTGACTAATGATTTGTCACCCTGCTTTTGTTAGATGCATGCAGACTGTCACAATTGTGCCATTGTAGGTCACTTAATTCAGAAACTTTTTTTTTGTGCTGCTGTCAGATATTTGTCATACTCCTGTCAAATAGCATTTTCAAATTAAAAAAGTATATTAATGACTGCCCAAAGTGAGGCAGCAACTCTCCACGATATTTTAGGTTCAAAAAAGTTATCAAAATAGCCATTAAGGCAAACAGGTGGTTGGTTTAAAAGGAAATTTGTGGTGCGCTCTGCAAGAGCAAAGAAAAATTTGAGATAAATGTAACCAGCCATATACAGTCGGTGGACAAAGCGACAGGTATGTCTGTCGTAAGAGGCAACTAAAATCCACTTCGACCTCGGCTACGGTGTCAACGAAATCGTTCGCAAGACAGTCGGGCTAGTAGCACAAGATGTTATTCACCGGAAAGTACCGGATTCATATCCCGCAAAGGACTGTCACCATCAGTACGACCCTGTTTGGTCTGTCCCGTAAATTTTTATAAGTGGATCATCCGACTAGACAGGGCGAAGTACTGCTACAATAACAACAACAAGAATAACGACAGGTGCTTCGATAATGAATAAATAGATTTCTTCTAAGATTTTTCTCTAGTGTGGGATTTGAATCCAACTTTTAATGTTTGTGCTTTAACATCATTGACCAAATATGACAAAGAAAGAAATGTTTCTGACGAAGGAAAATTAGTATTTAAAACTAGAGATATCCCCTGCCGACCATCTCCACTTACACCAGAAATTACATTTGGGTGTATTTAGCGGCCGCCGTGGTTTAGCGGTTAAGTGTTCGGCCTTCTACATCAAGTCGTGGCAGTTCGATGCCCGGCAAAGTAACATCAAAACTTAATTAGAAAAACAATTTTTCTAAACGGGGTCGCCCCTCGGCAGTAGTTTGGCAAACTCTCCGGGTGTATTTCTGCCATGAGAAGCTTCTCAGCAAAAAATTCATTTGCTTTGCAAGTGCCGTTCGGAGTCGGCAAAAAACTATAGGTCCCGCCAACTTGTAGGAAAACTCAAAAGCAATACACAACAAGTTGGAAAGAGAAGCTCGGCTAAAAATCTCGTTAGAGGTTATGATAACCTGTTGGTATATCGCCGCCATTATTTTTTTTATTTTTTTTATTTATCAACGTAGGTTTTCTTCCATATTTTTTGTTTCAGTCTCAGTTATTACAGAACATTAGTTAAGTTGCTTAGTTTGGCATGACTTATGGAGTGTACAAGTTTACAATAGGAGTAGTAAAACGTGCTAATGTTTCAACAGATCGACGATATAGCCTTCAAATCTGTGTAGTTCAGGGCCCGGCAGATGAATTTCTACAGTGAATTGTTATTTTTTTTCTCCGTCGCTCACTCGCAAGCACCAAAGCAACATCGTATGTTGTTGAGTCGTTGTTTGTCAGTGAGCGACTTGGCATAACCACCGACGTCCATTGATTGGTCAGTGCGATCGTAGCGCTCTCACAAGCGCACCAACATTTTCATTGGTTCTCAGATTTACGGACAATTGTCCCACTATATGCCGGGGCTTGGTGTAGATTCATATTTCTTTTAAAGTGCTACCTTTTCTTTAATTACTTACCAATCAGTTCCTGTATTTGATACTTGAACCGGTTTGCCTTAATACGCCACCTCATTTTGTTATAATAGAAACATTAATTTTTTTCACACATCCAATTAGTATCGCAAGCAAATATGAGGTACCACATAGAGAACTAATTAACCATTAAATTATTACACATTATGTACTACGTACCATAAACGTTATGACCTATTGGTGTGAAGAGTATATTTGATTATTTTGAGTTAAACGTCAGAGCCAGTCAGTTTAAGTAACAAAATATGCTTGATATTCTAACCTCAAAAGAAAGGCATCGGGGACGACGAATCGAATTTCGGGATTAGATTTGTGCAAAACTGGGTTTTCGGGATCCCGAAAAATTTCAAAATCCATGGAACACCTTTCTAAAGCGGGCTACTCACCTGCCAAGAAATGCCTCAAGAAAAAAACGAGCATATATTTCTTATGCCTGGTCAAGAAATTTTGACGTTTACGGCATTTTCCATTTTAAGGCAGATTACTATTATAAAATGTATAAAACATGTGTAGCGAAGAATATACTCATCTTTGCCGTTAATCTGCACGTTTACCTCAAGAAATATATACGAGCATATTTATTTCTTGAGGTAAACCGGCGTTGCCAACCATCGAAAATTGTAGTATTTTTTCTTATGAGCTGAGTATTGGCTCAAGAAAATTTGACGTGTGAAAACATTTCTTGACCAATTCTTGAGTGTTTTTTTATATGGAGTTTGACATTTCTTGGCAGGTGAGTAGCCCGCTTAAGTTGATATATATCTACGACTTTTTAAGTACATCTTAATATGACTTTTTATATTCATTTTATAGCCACCGGCCATTAAAAAAAATTTAAGGTAAAATAATTGACTACAAAAGAAGACTGATTAAACCCAAATAAAATGTAAAATATAAACAATTCCCTTTAATAATATACTACAGAATTTAAATCAAAACAAGTAAGGAAAGCTGTCTTCGGCTGTGCCGAGGGCTATATACCTTTCATGAATAAGCGTCACAATTTTCACTGTACGATCCCCAGTACAGCTCATACGGAAATTATCCGAACTATCGATTATACACTGAATAAAAATCTACAAGAAACGGTCGTCAAATTGACAGTAAGCCCTATTATTTTTAGTCCAACAGTGGGTAATATCAATTTTGAAAGTGACCCCCTATCATTCTTTGAATATACCATCATATTGACATGAATTACTGTACATTTGAAACTGAACTTATATCATTAATTGATATTTTTAAAAAATCACATGTTTTTACTGGCAATTTTATAGTAAATACTGTAATATTTACAGTATTACCATAATCGCTTTGAAAGTGGTTTTGATATGTTACTTTCAATGTGCACTTTCAAAAATTCCAAAATCCATGGAACACCTTTCTAAGTTGATATAAATCTTGACAGAAAGAAAAAATCGGATCCTCGTTTGCGGCTTATCCCACTTTTTGGACGGTATCAGAGATTGTCCCGATAAGTGTCAGGACTCCGGGATTGTCATTTTAAAATTCCGAAATCCCGGGATTTTCAAAAAGCTTAGAGACTCGGTGCCTTACTCAGAAGTCAACTAAGTGAGTTCAGACGTTTATCTATCAAAATAAGGTCGGCCCGCAAGCCACTTTAATTACCCTGACTGAGTTCCATCGTGCAGCTTGAGAGCTTGTAGGTATACCATCGATCTGATCGATATGCCAAACCCCACAGAACACCCATGACAACAGAATTTTCACTCGAAAAACTAGCAGAACTTTAACCCTCATGCGACACGCCTATATAATATCTTCGACCATAGTACTATCGATTTTGAGTTTTAAATAGAAAGAAAAATCGTTTTAATTTTTTGAGTCTCCATAGGGCAATCTGCTCTTTGACCTCCGTACGATACACCTTAATCGTTTTCAATTGCGACCAAAATTTGTGTGTGATATCTTCGGCTATATTACTATCGAATTAGTGATTGAGCCTGATAATAAACTTCTCTCCCTACAAATAAGGACCAGCCTAATGTATATAAATCGCTCTGGTGTAAAAAATTAAAGGAGTGTGGAAAAATTGCATGTATCATTCGCCATAACATGCGTGGAAAGAGACGAAAGCCCGGTTCTCTCAGTATTCGAGATAAACGTTCTTTGGAACGTAGAGGATTAGGTCTGTCTGAACAAGAAGAACAGACTTTTTGGGGAATACGGGCCGACCCCCGGCCAGATCGTCTATGTGGACATTAGGGATTAGGGATCCCGACCCTTTTTAAGCGCTTGAAAATCCCGGGATTGTTTCGAAATGTGAGAACAAAATCCATTAAAAGGCGTGGTGAATGTTTCAAATTTTTTTTGTATTTTTTAATTAATATCTACCATTACTAAACTGTTTAATACATTTATATTAATGAATTAACAATATACTTTGAAGATAATACACTCTCCGAAGTAGCTGCTGTTGTTGTTGTAGCGAGGTGTAGCCCTGCCTAAATGTCAGACAGGGTCACCCCGAGTGTATTGCTCTTGGTTGGGTCGATATAAGAAAACGGCCCGGGTCGTTTCGGCACGATGGGTACAGCACAAGTACTGGTACCGTTCTCGTAGAACCGGCAATACAAGAAACTAGCCGTGTAGGCTATGTAGGTCACTTAGCGTTACCCAGGGTGCACCAACTGGGAGGCGACCTACTTTTACACCCCCTGTAGCTGTAGGGCACCCAGTTTATGCAATTTCGACATATTTAGGTTTCTATGCAGTTTTGTTTCCCATTTGATTTTACATAGCGTAATGGGATGTTAGTCTTAAGATTGTAAAAAGATGAACACCTTTTACAAGAATCAAATGGTCAACAAAATCGCATAATATTCTAAAAACTCTGATAAGAAACCTAAGAATTTTGATAAAAATTTTCCGAATTTTCTCGAATTTCGCATAGATTTTTGAAACCTAATTTCCAATTTATGTATTAGATACATTATTCTATAAGAAATTAACTAAAAATAATTTTCTGAACTGCTAGATTTCTAAGTCATGGTTGCACTTATAGCTGCGATGTGGTATATAAAATTAAAAAAGTACAAGGCCCACTTTTTCAGTGCAATTTTAAACTTCAGTGCGAGTTTAAACTTAGTTTAAGCGGCTAGTTTGTATGGGATAAGGTCTAGTCAACTTTGTCTGTGGTTTAATCCTGCACTGAAAAACCGGGCCATAATAAGTTATTTATAATTTATAACTTTCTATAGAAGTGCATTATTTTTTTTTATTCAAACGAAATTGAAAGTAAATAAAAAATGTAAGTGATAATTCAATAATTCGTTATTTATTTAAAAGTTGACAGTTTCAAACTATTTCTTCAGTCTTTTTCAAGCAAACCTGTTAGAAATAACGAGTACCCTAATCCCGGGATCCCGGGATTTGTAAAACCCGAGAAATTGACATCCCTAGTGGACATGAATGCAATACAAATATGTGTACTGCATGTGAATGTATCTCGAAATTTAAGTGGTTATATGTCAAGCGACCGGAAATCGAACAAACCCAAAACAGCATTAGCAGCAAAATCATCAAGTGTGCGCTTATTTCTAGCTACAGGGTGACTTACATTAGCGAAAGCGAGCTGTTTATAGTAGTTGTCCAATAGAGTGTTTGTTGCACAGAAGCTTGTGCTTATATTGAATAGTACCAGATGATTTTCAAATTTAATATTGGGGTCTTGTAAAGAACGTACCTCAGCTCTAAAGTCGAAAAGCACGTCTTGATATCATATTGGAAAAGACACACATTTATTTGGCATGTTTTGTCATTATTCGCGTCATAGGTCTTTGCACAAATAAACGTTATATTGAATAAACTATCCTCGATCCGCTACGAGACGTTCGCCATGGGCATGAAAGAACGTACTTTGCCGTACAGTGCCTTTACGTCCACGAATCCAACACCACGACTGTACTTTTAATTTTTTTCTGTCCAACCGCAGCAAAAGTTATCAGACACCCTGTATATATCCATATCTTTGAGTCCAAAGTTACACATTTTCAAATATGCCAAAGTACTTTGCATTGATATGCTCCAGTTAGCAAATAATCACTATCACACATGTACGAGTATGTACGTGGATGTGTGCAAATGTGCCCTACTTTATAAAATTTACAAACTCCACTAACGAAGTTAGTTGAGAATGTTGCCAAAATGGTGCTTAAACTGCTCGTAGAGCAAACATGCATACATACTTTAGCAAGTAATAATTAGATTTGAAAATTGAGATAATCAAGTGGACATTAAAATTTTACAACCATGCCGCTGTTCGAAGTTGCCCCCGTCAACCTCGTAGACGTTGACCCCCCCTGGTGATAACCACAAAGCGCCAGTATTGCCATAGACGGAAGAGATATGCGTTGGCATCCGGCGTTTGTTGAATGACTGCTTGTGAACTCAATAAATTAATTACACAGTCACTTTGTACTACATGCAAATAGACAACACTACATACTAAAATGCGTTCATATCGAGATGGAGTTAAATTTGCAGTTATCCCGTTAAAGTAAATTTGTAGTATATACGTAGGTGTTTGTCGCCCAATTCGACACTTGTTTTTCAAATACATATCTGAGATATACCCAGCTGTACTATATTGCACCTATCGTCCTTTTCCTGGTATAAGTCATTTATATTGAGCTCCCAGTGGCTCAATACTGACTTATTATAGCTTAGTACTTCCGGAGCGAAATCTTAAATTTTTTATTAGTTACTATTTTAGCCAGTGGTGAAAGATAGTTGGAAATTTTCCTTTATGAGGGATATTTCACAACAAAATATTGTAAAGGGGAAAAGGGACATTTTTAAGTCTCTCATGTAAAAAATGGATATTTTGGTTGCAGAACTGCCTACGTATCGACTGCTGAGTGGAAGATCACCTATATACGTATTTCAAAATAAATTTCAGAATTTTCTTCGCTATCATTCTATTAAAAAATTCAATTAGAGAACGCCCTATCTCAGAATTCAATTACGCCCTATTTCAAAATTTTGTTTAAAAACACCCTATCTCAGCTGAAAATGTAATGAATTTTCAAAAAGATAGCGCGTTTTCTGAGATAGGGCGTTCCTCAAGCGAATTTTGAAATAAGGCGTCTTTGAAAAAACTTTTGAAAAGAGTGTTCTTCAAAAAACTTCCAAGATAAATCGTTTTTGAAATTTATTTTATTTTGATATTCATATTCCACTCAGCACGATACCCCCAATAAAAAGTGATTTAAATTCTAAAAGGAGTTACTCCTTAGCATGCATTTGGAAAACTATCCGAGTGCATTTCTGCCATGAAAAGCTTCTCAGAAAAATTTCATCAGCTTCGTAGGTTTCGTTCGCAGTCGACAAGAATCTGTAGGTCCCGCCAATTTGTAGGAAAAAGTTCAAAAGCAGCACGCCACAAATTGGAAGAGAAGCTCGGCACAAAAATCTCTTTTTAGCGGCTACAATGATAACTTGTAAGTATATCGCTAACATAATTTTTTTTTCCGCTGTCCGTATTTCCTACTACTCACACTTGGGTATCTATCATTTGACATTACGCAAAACTTGACGTCCCTACTTGTCACATTAAGAATTTTGACCAACTTGTATGTTTGTGTAGTAATTTTTGAAAGATAACCCATTTTTATTAGAGTTTTACTTTGCTGTTTCTTATGCTGTCCTCTGACATTTTGTGGTACATGCGAGCATTGTATTTAGGAATTGAAAGTGACACTTAAAATTAAATGGATTTTGCAATTTGGCAGACGTTTGTTTTGGGTTGGGTTTTGGGATTGTTGGTGGTTTGTAGGATTTTGTGGGTTATAGCAAAGTGATTTTGGTTTTTGGTAATTTTGGCCAGTCTGAAGTGCAAATATGGCGACGTATGTATGTAGTGTCCGCTCTACATTCAGTGTTGTTTTGAAGTAGGAGGTCAATTGTCTATAAATGTCATAAGTTTCGAGATTTAAAATAAATTTGCAAAAATTTGAATGGGACGAAAGCAAAGTTTTGCAAAACTAAATTCAAAGTTCAAGTGATAGCACATCTAAATGGTTCGAGGAGGAGTAACGGTGTCGTTTATGAGTATTTGTATAGCCAGACTATCTCGGGAACCGCTGATCGATTTGGATGAAATTTTGAATATAGATAGTATGGTTGATTCTAAGACTATCCACATGGAGGTTACCACCTAGGAGGTTTACAGGGTTACCAACTATCTCATTTTTTTAAATTTTGTAGCAAAATATGCCAATATGGGTATCAAATGAAAGGTATTTTCAGCGACATGCCAACTGAAATATTTTCAAGTAGGATTGACACCTAGGGTTGCCACCTTACCGCAGTATATCCGGTAGTATCTCGAGAACCGCTTGACCGATTTGGATGAAGTTTTGAATATAGATAGTATGATTGATTCTAAGACTAACCACTTGGGGGTGTATAGGGTTGCCACCTATCTCAATTTTTTTAAATTATGGAGTTAGATATGCTAAATGGCATATCAAATGAAAGGAAAATCCATCTGATGTGGACCCTGGAAAGTCCGAAACGTCGTCATGGCATCCATCGCTGTGTAAATCTTTGTCAATTTTCTCTAAGTATCAAAATTCATGAAAGGTATGTTTACTTTGGAATAATTTTGGGACTTTGGAATAATTTTGGGGCTATTTTGAGATTATTTTCGATTAATTTGTGACAATTTTGGGGTATTTTTCGGATCATTTTGGAGTCATATTTGGATCATTTTGGAAATGTTTGAGGGTCTTTTTGGGGCCGTTTTGGGATTATTTTTTAAGATTATTTTGGGAACGTTTTTTAATTTTGGGTAAGGTACATTTTTGGATCATTTTGGGGTCATTTGGCAATCATTTTTGGATCATTTTGGGGTCATTTTGGGATCTTTTCGGATCATTTTGGGGTCGTTTTCGGTTCAATTTCGTATCATTTTGGGAACATTTAAGGGTCTTTTTGGGATAATTTTAGGATTATTTTGGGATTATTTTTGAGTCGTTTTGGGATAATTTTGAGTAAGTAAAGTTAGCGCTAAATTGATAGCACTTAGCAAGCTCGGTCACCGAAGTACTAATACATAATGAGTTCATAAATGTAAAAGCAATCTACCGTTTTTTATTTGGTTTTTTTTTTAAGATTTTTCAAGTCATCGAATTTTGCTCGCAAAACTATTGTATGCGGCATAGGTCAGTGATAGAGCAGTCGGCTGTCATTCAGAGCGTCTCGTCTCGAGTCCTGCCAACTGACAATATTTTTTTATATTAATTTTATTTTTCGACCTTTTTGGCTTAAAATTAAAATCTTTTCGGTTTAGAATTTTTTTTTTTGTTTAAATTTATTTTTGAAAGACTTTTCAAGTCATTGAGTTTTGCCCACAGCATTTATGTGCGCGATGTAGCTCAGTGGTAGAGCAGTTGAGTAGGAAAGTCGTGGTTTGAATACAAACCAACAGACAACCATGTTCTTTTTTCTTTAAATTTTTTTTTAGTCATTTCTAGTTTAAAATGGAAACCTCTTTCCTCTCACCAATTTTGTTTAAACTGGTCTAGTTTTAATTTGAAACCAAATTTGGTTTGGTCATATATGTATGTAGTCCGAAATAGCTTAAAATCTGGTCTAGAACTTTTAACTGTGTAGTTTACGACATGTGTAGTTGCATTCTTTACAAACTGCAGCTGAGTTCAAAAATGTAATTTTATTTTCATCTAACGAATAAGTGCAGCGCCACTGAAACAGCGGGTGGCATATGCAACATACAAATATATGTAAGTATTCAATATACAAATATTCAACATGCATATGTGTATTTACATACATATACATATGTGTATGTTTGTATTTATGTTCACATAAATGCACCTCCCACTTGAATTGGTTTAACCTAATTCATTTGTAGGTTCATTTACCCGTGAATAGGAATTCATCAATCATGCATTAGATTTGAATGCAACAAAATTTAACTCGAGTGTGTGTATGATAAAGAGATAGTTGGTGGCACGAGTATGTGGCAAGGACGAAGCAATTGCAAATCTATTTTGTAGTGCTTCAAATGCACTTCGAGCTGAGATTGATTCGCAATTTGCCTATGCAATTAAGTGTTTGAGTGTGAAGAGTAGATAGAATGGTATGTACGATATTTAAATAAGTGGACGCTGAATGTTGCCACATGTGATGGGTCCTCACAAAAGCTCGATAAGATTTGTGTAAGAAAATGATTAAAAAATTCAAAATGGGCTGCTCTTAAAACTGATCGAAATTCTATATCAGCTAAGACAGAAAATTTTCATTTTTCGGAATGTTTAGGCCTTTACTTCTCCTAGAAAATGCACTTGGAACCTGGTAGACCAGCGCATTGCGCCAATTTCTATGGAACTACCGTGGTTAAAATGCTCTTAACTATGAGGTACTTTGGGAGCATGAGATTATCGAAATTTTGTACCGAGCTCCGACTAATTCGCGATTATTGCGAAATATCTACGAATTCGGATGATTTTTATCGGGCTTATCGTTCGTTTAAGAATACCAGATAGATTTGTCATCTTAAAAACTTTACCGTTTTTAAAAACTGTACTTGTTTTGCGGCAGTGTAAAAAAAGTCTATTTAGTGGATTTACCCATTTACTATGTATGTATCGATTTGGGTTATTGACTATAGTCAATATATTTCGTATTCAATTGTAAGGAAAATCAATATGAATATCGAGTTTTGCAATTTAGGATTGTCGTTTAGTATGCCAGTTATCTAGAAACTTTTTCAGACAGCAACAGCACAACTGATTGGTATCGATTATTTGATTATGGCTAAAGCTGAATTAATATGATACAAAAATATCACTCTGTGGGAATTTTTGTTATACAAGATAACTCCATTTTCCCAAACTAGTATTTTTGGATATTATGGCTCTAGCTCGAAAACTATAGGATTTACAAAATAACTATTTTCATTGTCGATGGGGACCTTCGTCATAAATAAACGGTAAAATATAATTTTTCTACGCATACTAAAGTTTTCAAGAAAGATCCTGAGAAGTCCGTACGTGGCATATACATATATATGTATTTTCATATAATTTCGACCACTTCGATAAGGAGATGTCAGTTTACGAAAGTAAGCAAGACATAAATAACCACCAATAAGTCGGCGTAGAATATGATTGACCGTCGAAAAATCTATAGGTTTACTCACCACAATAAATGCCAAAATGTTACTTTGCTGTTAAATATACCATTTTCATCTATATGGTTTCTTCAAAAAATGCATCGTCTAGGGCACCGACAGAATTTTTGCCTACGGCCCCCGAAGGTGTTAATTCGGCCCTGAGTGTGTGCATATGATATTTGATGTAATAAAATATTTATGACATTTGTACTTGTTTTCTTAATTATTATTATCTATGTATTATTCATTTACGTGTTTTGCTTAGTGCTTGCTATCAAAACATGAAATTAGTCAGGTCTTCGAGAAATCATAGATGCATAGCTCATTGGCACACCTTTATATGCGTACTGAATGCAGGTGGTATTTTTTGCCAATTGACTGTCCACCTGGTGGTTGACTTCACTTTACATCGGTAATTATTTTTAATATTCACCTTCTTCAATATGCTTTGAGTATTTAATTTTTACTTATGTAGTATATTATTGATGTTGGACCTAAATTAACCTTTGTCATTTATGATGAACATTGAGAAAATCTTAAATTAGGAAATTAAATGAAAGTAAAACAATTGAAAATAAATTAAATTAAAATAAAATAATTAATTAAAAAAATTAAAAAATTAAATTTTCTACTGTAAAATAATTAAACTTAATTAAATTAATTAATGGAAGGGGGCATAAACCCCATGTCTCAGACCAGTTTAATAAAAAGTCATAATAAAGTGAAGGAAAAATTCGGCCTTAAATTCGCGCCAAAATTGTTATTACCTTAACTACATACTCATGCGTACTGTGCACTCGCATTTACAGCGCAACTGGTACCTAATAGCTGTCTTGCAAATTTTATTATGTATTTCAACATTTCGTAGTTGCTAACTTTTATCGCCATTGTGGCATCGTCTGTATGTGACAATAGAACTTCAGTAAACCGGCTGAAGAATTTTTGCTTACAATTGCAAAATTAAGAATTTGCAATTTAATTAAATTTTGTATTTAAGTTGATATTTTCGTGGAGGTCAATTGCAATTTGATGGGTTCAAATGTGATAGGAAACTTTAAGGAGTGTACGAGAATATTTTATCAATTGTTCAAAGAACAATAACGTCATTAACTTATTGCGGTTGTGCCAGGCTTCGCTGCAATTGTTTGCAAGTAGTAGTAACTACAGACCAAAAGTAAATGAGTTGATATAAAAGCTGTGTGAAGAATGAAAGGGTCACTATGCCAGTTCCCATATCATATTTAGGTTACATACACGTTTCTTTATTACTTATATGATAAATGTAGTTTTGCCTCAGAGCATTAGCTAACTATAACGAACACCGATTTTATCTACCAAAAACATTGTTAGTTAATTGAACTCATTGATTTTTTGTTTCGTTTCTGCTCGCGCCAAGAGCTCGCATTTAGCATTGTTAGAGGCAATATTGATTGGTTTTGTTATCATTTATGTGCTTGCACACACCTCATAACTAATGATACTATCATTTATACACTTGATTTAATTTGGAAACGCTCTTTTGTGGTGCAAACGTAGTTCGGTTGTTGTCAGTGTGGGAACTTTGATACTAAAGTAGTAGATGTTTTATGCACAATTATGCACTATCCTTATCATAAAATATGTTTCTACAATATGGAAATAATAACAAAATGAATTAGGGTTCTAGGATGGATGGAGATATATGTATATTTCTAAATTTAAAGAATAATTTAAGACCAACACTCTGCAACCTGTTTATTTGGGTACACTTGTTAGCGCTGTTTCTTAGTCCAATCAATCCTCAAGTTCACTATTAATTTACTTCAGATTCATCAATGGTTATATCAACTTGTTTCAAGAAATAGTCCTCAAAAAATTTTTGGTGAAGCTTTGACGAGAATCGAATTTGCAAAAGTCGACAAGGAAATGTGATTAAGGTCTTTGGAGGGCTGAATATGATAGCCCAAACATTTGTCTTTACTATCCAAGGTCGTAAAGTTATGTGTCAGTTAAAAATACAAAATTCATTCGTTTCGTTTGCTTCTTTTTTCTCTTATAATTCACAGATGCTTTTTAGTGATAGAGTAAATACAAATAGTCGCTGCTTTCTTAAGAATAAACATGAAAATAAAGGCAAATTATAAAATAAAGGGTAAGTCATGAAAATTCTGGTTGAAATCATACTAATCTAGGTTCAATGCGTTTTGGACTAGCATGGGACTAGTATATTTCATACTAGTCCTTTTTGGATTAGTATGGGGACGAGTTCATTTTTCGAAAATCATACTATTCCAGATTGAACTAGTATGGGACTGGTATTTTATAACTAGTATAATTCTAGTATATCATGACTAGTAGATGACTGGTATATTCTGGTCGAAATCTGACAATTGACATTTCGTAGGACATCAACACGTAAAAAATACCAGTTGCTTATACAGAAAAAACACAGAACACTGACTAATTGGGCCCGGTGCACCAACTAGTTGTAAAGTAGTTTTCAACTAGTTGCTTTCGCTGCAGAGTAGGGCGTTGGAAATTGTGTTAAAAAAGCCGACGCTAACTTTAGTAGCTACTTTATTTCGAATCTGAATATGCCCCATATATTATAACTTTATATTTTCAAATTCATTGATGGACTTAGCACCTTTTCTAATCTATGCCAACAAGGCACTTAAAAACATAATAGTAATGCAATTTATGATGTAAGTGGTGTATATTAACTGTTTCTAGCATTTTGCATCAAAACCTGAAAAAATCCAAAAAAAAGGTGGACTTAGCACCTTTGCGACTTAAGCCGACGATATGCAATGACATTTATATCTTGAAGAAAAGTAAAAGTAGGTAAAATTTTTTAAAATAGGTTGCTAATACAAAATCAATAATGGCATACTACTATTTTTCACAGCTGAAAGATATACAATTTGTGTAATTTCTTGCCATATGCGTAATAGTACATTTACACCGCACCAATTTTGGCGAATTCAAATTAGCCACTTCGACTGGCAAAGTAGCATTTGGCTTCAACTTGCCTGCAAGAGTCATTTTAGCCATTTCAGCTACCGAGATATGTCAATTTATGTTATCATCTGATTTCGCCAATTTTCAATAGCAACCTACTTTGGACTGCAACCTGTATACAAAATTTCATGCAAATATCTCAATTTTTACTCGTTATCGTGTAAACGGACAGACGGACGGAAATGCCTTAATGAACTCCTCTTTTCAACCTAAGAACTTTCATATAAGGAACTCTATACCTATCTCGATTATTTTTTGCCGTTACGTAGTACCGTTATGTGGACAAAATTATAATACCTTTGTTCTAGTACTACTACGCTGGGTATAACAAAAAACTCCTGCAGGTAATTCAACAGCGAAAATACTGTAATTTCTGTCATAGACTAAAGCTGTAATTAGGCGTGGGCAAGCATAAGTATACAATGGCAAAGGGATCAGTTTAACCCATAAACTGTGTCTAAACTGGTATTAGGCGCATGCTCCTGGAAAGAAAAAATGTCACTTAATTTATATGTCCGTTAGCAGAGGTTTCACTGTGTTTATAAGCGATGTAGCAAAATTTATTTAAATTTATAAAATTAACTACATAAACATTGAATACGTACGAAAAATGTGAGAAAATTTCGATTACGAATAAATTTTCATTTGCATTAATTTAAGAAGTGTTGCAATTGACACTATAGGCCTGTTTTCCCATGTCAAAATAAGTTAAAATGACATTTTTCATTTCACTTTGAAAATTTTGAATATCTCATCTAAACATTCGTTTGCATGTACGTATCAGAGCTGTACAAATTTACAATCATTTTTTTTTACAATCAAAGATTGTGCTACTTTTTTGATTGGAGTTTGATTGTTTATTGTGATTTTGAAATATACAATCTGCGATCAATCTAGAAATATATATTGCAGTTAGCATCTTCGCACACCTAAGGAGGGTTTATGTCCACCACTGTCATTCTTCTATCTTACGATCGATGATTGCATACAAAACTTGGTTAAAATCAGTAATTGTTATAAATCGTGATTGAAATCAAATTCTTCCAAATAATTGCAAATTGTAATTTTCGTTCAATCAATGATTTTTAGCAAAAAATAGTTGCAAATGTGATTGAGGTTTTAACAGCTCTGATACGTGTGTTTATATGTATATACCAGCTTGCAGAAAAAGAATTGGGAAAAGTCAACCCCTGAATAAAAATTAACTATGTCTCATGCGAAAATTTTTCTCTTTTCTCTTTACCATTACAGTGTATGCAGTGTATGTATTCGGAGCGGAAAAAGGCAGACAGAGTCAGACCGGCAGTCAACAGAGCACGAAATGTCGTTATTATCATCATCTTTAGCTAAACAACCCAAAAAACCAAAAACAACCAAATACGGTGGAGGATTCATTAATGAATGAGTGTTCGTGTGTGTGTGCGTGCGTTTGAGTAAAAATGCCAGTAACAGATGCCGGTGCCACCAGTGCCACAACAGTCAGTACGAAACCTTTGAAGCGTTCGGTAATGGTGTACCTTGGTAGATACGGCGCGTAGTGTCATTACAGATAAAGAAGCAGAGTGCAGGTAGATGACGCGTTTTGATGATTTTGTGCGCGTATAACGAGAGTTTTGCGACGAAAAAGTCACAAAAAGAAATGAATATGAGACGCGTTAAATGATATTAGATTGTAAGCCGTGTAAAGGACCTACGTTATAACGAAAGCAACAACAAACAAATTAATGTTTAGAACGTGTCTGCGAAGTGACTACCTACTTAAGCAAATAAATAGAATTTTTTTTGTATCTTTGTGAAAATTGTGATTGCGATTAATGTTTACATACAGCATACATAATATTTAATAATAATAAAAGGGGAAAATTGAAAATAATTTTATATGACGCGCGTGTTTTGTTGCGGCATGCAGCAGCAGCTGAAGCAAAATATGACAAAATGATGTCTGCAGTGCAAGTGAATAGCGCGTCTACTTGGAATGCCACTTAAAGCAGTGCGCTTAACAGCACATTCATGCCACATGCCACACTTAAAGAGTGTTGTAAATTTTTATGTTTGTAAAATTTAATGGCTCAAGCGTTTGTGAAAGTTGCACACATAACTAGCCGATAGCAACAGCAAAAATTTGAAAAATTAAAAAAAAAAAAGTTTGAAAAAAAAAATCAAAAAAGTTCTGAAAAAAATTTTTAAAGTAAAAAAAAAATTCCGTTAAGTATATGTTATTAAAGACCTCTTGAGCGTGCTAGGAGGAAGTTACTAAAACAAAAATTAAAAAAAAAAATTAAAAAAATGTATAGAAAGATTTTAAATTATTAAAAAAACAGTTTTGAAAAAAAAAATTTAAAAAAAAAATAACAAAATTTTTTGTTACGAAAGAAACGATCTACATAAAAAATTATATAAAAAAAAATCCAAATTTTGACAAAAATATTTGTAAAGTAGTGTTTGAAAAAAATTGGATTAGAAAAAATCTGCGCCAAGTGTTTTGCACAATACGCCACTGGCAATTTAATTTTTTTCTTTCTTCGCACTTCATACTAGCGCTTATGCTTAAGTGAAATTGTAGCTCGTTTAACGGTACAAATGCGTGCTGCCAAACTGATTTAAACTGCCACTTAGTAAATAAGAAAAAAAAAATAAAAAAAGGAAAAATTGTGAAAATATCCTGCAAGCGCATCAAACGTTGTAAGGCAGCAAGCGTTCCGCCCCTTTAACGCCAACACAAATCAACACTAAATAAAAATATTTTCGCGGAAATTGCATGCCATGCAACATTTACCACCAATGTCCATTAAGCTCGCTCGCCACACACTCAGGCATACCTACCAACATAACAATTTTATTTTGTGTGTTTGAGCAACAACAAAATGACGTCCGTTGGCGCTTAATAGTGCAACAGCGCGCTAATAGAGTTAAATAAATCTAAGAAAAAAGAAATTGAGTGTCGAAAAAAATAAGAAAAATTATAAATAAAAAAAAATTAGCCTGCAAAAGTCCAACAAGCAGTCATCACCACAACATAATTGAAGTGCAAAACCACCTAAACGCAGTTATTTGTTTTTGTTTTTCTATTTCGTGAATTAGTGTTCGTGTGTGTGTGTCACGACGTCTCAACAACAATTACGCGCGCGCAAATTAGTCCCGTGTTTCAACATTCAACATTTTGTAGAGCGTTAATTGTACCCTATACACATACACTTGGTGCACAGTAGGTACTCGGTCGCATATCAGCACAACAACAATTTCAAACATACTCCCCAGACACCTGTTAGCTCAAAGCGCTATACTCTCGCATCCCAACGCCACCTAGCGTTCTACGCTCAACCACTCGGTCTACTCATTCACAATGGCTGTTAGTAATATCGTTTGTGAATGGCTGCGTGCCCTTGGTTTGGCACAATATGCCGAAAGCTTTTTGGATAATGGCTATGATGATTTGGAAATATGCAAACAAATCGGTGATCCCGATTTGGATGCTATTGGTGTTGAGAATCCTTTGCATCGTCATAAGCTTTTGAAGAGTATACGTCAGTTGCGTGAGAAAGGTGCAGCCTCGGTTTATTTTATGTTGAGCGATCCGAGTTCGCTGTCGGGAAGCATGGAGATATTATGTGCAACACCATCGACGGAATTGGATATAGTGCTGCGTGAGCAATTGGAAAGCGATGGTATACGTTTGACGGCGCATCCTTATTCAACACCGGTAAGTGTAGTTCAAGTTATTATAATTTAGACAAGACATTATTTTTAAAACTTAGAGACTTTTAGAAATTACGATATATATTACGAATATAGCTTTCACTTCATACAAATATTGGCATATTTTCCTCATTATTCAAAACAAATTGCCGTAGGTGGCAACCCTGTGAGCCGCAAAATGTGGCAACACCCAAGTATAAAGTCCTCGAATGAAGCATACTATCTGTATGCCAAATTCGATGCAAATATCTTCACCAGTTCCCGAGAAATTAGTCGATATACGAAGGGAGAAATAAATTGAGGTTAGGTGGCAACCCTGCTTCAAAGTATATTTGTTGGAATACTGCAGAAAGCACCTTTCATTCGATACCCATACTTGTATATTTTTCCCAATATTAAAAAGAATAGGGATGGGTGGCAACCCGTAAAACGGCCGAAGTGCCTTAGAATTAAGCATATTTCCTATATACCAAATTAGATCCAAATCTCTTGAGCAGATCCCGAGAAATTCGATATACGATGGGTTAGGAAGCAACCGTAGGTGGCAAGCCTGCCTGAAAATATCTTCTTTGGAACACAACAGAAAGTGCCTTTCATTTGATACTAAGATTGTCATAACTTGCTCAATATTTAAGAAAGATTGAGATAGGTGTACAGGGTTGACACCGAAGTGGCAACACCCGAAAAAAAAAATCTTAGAATTAAGCATATCCATATTCCATATGTAAAATTTGATTCAAATCGCTTCAGCCGTTCCTGAGATAAGTACCTACATACATATGTATAAAATATTCAAGTCCGTTGCCACTTTTTTGCCGTTGCCTCACTGTTTCCATTTTGTTTTTCACTCAAATTTCACTCCCCATAAAAACTTTGTATCACCGCCTAAGAAGTTAACTCCAAAAAGTTAAATTCAATAAAACAAGTTCCTGATTAACTTGAAATTATGCTGTGATAATAATAATAATAATAATAATAATAATAATAATAAACTTGAGGTGTAGCACTGTGACCTTAAGATCTATTGTGCCCTCATACACTCATAGCACATTTTCCAAGCCGATCGCCTTCAGGAAATCCAGAATCAGGGTCGGCCCTAACTGGTGTATGTGCTCGCTCTCTAGACTTGTGGATCCAAGTATCCTTAGCCTACTTCTAGCTATAGCATCGCATTTGCACACAATGTGCTCCTCAGTTTCGTCCTCGTAATCACAGAAGCGGCACAGGCTGCTGGATGCGATACCCAGTCTGTGCATGTGGGCCTTCAGCCTACAGTGGCCTGTGAGGACTCCTGTGATGATCCTAAGGTTGTTCTTGGATAGGCCGATTACACTTTCGAATCGCTTGGTGTTGTAACCGCCCATCATTGCCTTCGCTTGCCACAGCCCAGTGGTATGGCGCCAGTGTACTTCTCTCAGAGTTGATTCCTCTACCCTCAGTCTCTCTGTTCTGGTATGTGGGCCGATGCCCAGAAAAGGTTCTGGTCCTATGGGCCTTTTTGCTGCCGCTGCACGAGCAAGCTGGTCGGCTCGTTCATTGCCTTCCACCCCGGCGTGGCCCGGGACCCAGGCTAGTCGGACCCTGTTGCGAGATGCCAGATTATTCAGTCTGTCCACGCACTCCAGTACCAGAAGAGATCTTATTTCGCATGCCGAGATGGCCTTCAGTGCCGCCTGACTATCGCTTAGAATAGTTATGTTCTCATTGAAGTAGCCACGATGCAGATTTATGTCTACGCATATGCTTATCGCAGCTACTTCCGCCTGAAATATCACTCGCTGTCATAGATTTTCGACCGTTGGTCGACCTATAATATTCAGTCAAGCATCAGTTTCTTTATCCCAGAAAAAAAATGTACTACTAAAACAAATTCTTTGTAATTCAATATTTTATTTTGCCTTCAAAATACCTTCGACAAATGTGACATTTTAATGCATCGATCAGGTAATTAAATTGCGCTTGATTTATTTGTCTTGCTATTTTCCCACAAGCCATAAACATATCATCCTTTCACGCATTGCGTATAACAACTCTCTGGTGTAGACCATGTGATTGAATTGCTTTACCATGAATCACTACATCATTGACGCAGAAATCACGCTCCATCACACACGATTCCATCATCGACATCACAAGAATACCTACCATCACCACACACCTTGTGCATATGTTTCAAGTAAAAATAACAAACACATACTCAGCAGACCATACAACAAACTACAACAAATCATGCAATAACAACAATAGCTACTGCTTTGACAACATCCGACAGCTAAGACTAACATGTGGGCGAACTAACTAAGCTCTTGTTGGTGCACTTACTGCTGTCTGCTCTTGACTCTCGGTTGCTGGTTTTTGAGTTTTAAGCTTGATTTGTTATGTAAAATCTGCAAGAATGCCATCAGCTAACCAAATTACAACAAAAACAAGAGAAACTCCATCAACATAGTAATAACATCCACTTCAAGGCAAATAAATGTTCATATTGAAAATTTTAAGATTTGTTTTTAATTCACATGGTCTTAAGAAATAAATTGGTATTGTAGAAGATGATAAAGACGAGCTTTTGCTGGTATATTGTTGAAGGCGAAATCACTAGATAGAAGATGTCATGTATGAATATGAAGACAATTGCCGGGTGTTTAGTACGTAGTGTCAATCAAACTAGCGGACAATTAGACGAACATATGCACGTGTGATTTATATCTTATGCTTAAATTAGCGTGGCTATTAGGGTGGAGTGAATTCGTAATACTCTAGGTTTCTACGTGTTAATTGATGATACAATGAATCCTATTTGGTTGTCCTTAAGCTGAGACTTAAGGATTACATAGGGATAGGGATAGGGATAGGGATAGGGATACATGAATTGAACTGTTCACTTTTGTTTGAGTATGTCCTATGAAGGGATTGATTGCAGCTGAAATCAAGCTAATCAAACTATGCCCATAACGACATAGTTTGGATCAATTATAGACATTTGTGTATGAAATAATTAAACGCAGACCATTCTCTTTAAAGGTTATTCGCACAATTGGTTGCTGGGTGTATAAATATACAAAAAAATATTATTTTTAGTGTATTCAAATTCTGACAAATTTAGTACGCTTGCACATCTACATACATATGTACGTTCATAAAGTCGTGTGTGTTCCTTTGTTTCAATCATTTATGATACCGGCATTTTGATGGCTATCTTCTTTCAACTGCACTGTACTCCCACATCGCTCACCTGCGTACATCAACTCTTACACAGATACACTTGTGTATGAATTAGTATGTCAGTAATTTATTTATTACTCATTCAGCTGCAAAATTGTTCCTTAATTGCCTATATCAAGCGAAATGAAATTTATTACCTGCTGTTCTGCATCACTTTATCATCGTCATTAAGTTTTCTCATGTGTATTTTGTTGTATTTATTTTTGTAAGCTCGTTTAATGGTCAAGTTTTGCTGTGGAACGTCTTGTAGTTGTTGTGGAGTATATCCAAAAGCCCACACATCGTCGTCGTCGTCTGATGACGACTCGCTTCCTCGGACACATTTCAGTTTGTTTCTCACACAGTTATCTGCCTGTCAGTTACCTCGTCTGCTTGTGCTCCAATTTTTCGTCTACAGCCCTTTTACATAAAGTACCAGCATAATTCATCAACTGCTGTGATTGTTTTGCTCTCTGTATGTATATTAGTGGTGTCATTTAGGCATTTACCTTCTATCTTACTTCTTACTTCAGATATTTAAGCTCATTGTGTCCTTTTTTTTCTCTTCTTGTGCCACCAACCCACGGATCAAAGGACCTCAAAAGACATTTTTTATTGTCGTAGCTGCAGTGGTGGATGTTGATTTTTTCTTACTTTTTATTATTGTCGTTTTTGCTTTGATGTTTCATTGTCTTTTTTACAACCTTTACGTGCAACCTTGAAAAGGTCAAGCTGTTATTTTTACTAGATTTTGCTTCATATTGATTGGCCCTTTGATCTTTAGCTCAAATCGAGCAAACGTGTTTCAGGGTCTTGTACAGCTGAGTAGTTAATAGTTATTTGTGGTTAAGAAATATTATAGTAAATTTGGGGTATGGATTCAGTCAAGCTGATGATATAATTGAAGAAAGAAGTTTTCTGTACCAGCAAGTATCATATTCTAAACCAAAAAAAAAAAAATTTACCGTAGCTACCATCCAAACGATAAAATGAAAAAAGAAAAACTTTTCCAATTTCAAGCTTCTTGTTGCTGTCTATTATATAGCTTTTACATGATAAATCCACCTACCCTTTGATAACATTAGACGCTTCTATGTAAAAATTGTATATACCGAAGGAGCTTTAGTAAAATACATAGTAGAAAAATGTTTATTCAGTGTTGATAGGAATACTTTCTGGAAAGGATCGTCTTTTCCATCCGAACATAGCGGCCTACTCAGCCAGCCGTTGAACGTCATTTACGAAGCCTTGGAAGAAATAAATATTGTTAAGTGGATAATCTCATCTACTACTACTACTAATGGCGGCGATATACCAACAGGTTATCATAACCTCTAACGAGATTTTTAGCCGAGCTTCTCTTTCCAACTTGTGGTGTGTTGCTTTTGAGTTTTCCTACAAGTTGGCGGGACCTACAGTTTTTTGCCGACTCCGAACGGCACTTGCAAAGCAAATGAATTGTTTGCTGAGAAGTTTCTCATGGCAGAAATACACCCGGAGAGTTTGCCAAACTACTGCCGAGGGGCGACCCTGTTTAGAAAAATTGTTTTTCTAAATAATTTTTTATGTTACTTTTGCCAGGCATCGAACCGCCACGACTTGGTGTAGAAGGCCGAACACTTATAATAATCTCATCACATAAAATAATAATAGAAGATCATAACACAACAACGATGATCTGATTTTTCATGCCACTCCATACCCTTCGATTTTGAACACTTCAAACCCCAACTCAGTTACTCAAATGTGTGATATTAGCTTACATCGCAAGCGATTATATCACATCATGTGACATTTTTATAAGATCTGACATAAAAGGATACACCGTCTTTCAACACTGTCCTTGGAGGAGTACTACCATCAACCAGCAGAACCGAACAGGTAAACCCCCCGCCTATTGACCCGCTCCGCCTTATCCGCTCAATAGTCTCCCGCCGAATACCGCTGCTCCGATACTGGTACGCCCTCCGCCGTTCAGCCGCCGCTTGCCAACTGGGTCATTCCGCCGCTAGCTTGTTGCTACGTCGCCCCCTTAACACAGCTCAGCTGGTCGCCACCTGTTGCTGCTTTCCGGCCGTCACGCTCCGCCGCTAGATTATTGTGACGCCGTTCTTTAACACAGCTCAGCTGTTCGCCACCTGTTGCTGCTCTCCGGTCACTACGACCGACTTATCACTGCCGGAGAGAATATTCCATACCGACCGCTCTCCTCTAGTCCGTCCGTGCTTATACGGAAAGCTGCTTCTCCTCGACGCCTTAAGGCCGTGTATGTGTGTGTTCGATTTTAATACACAAATAGCGTGTTATTATTTAGTAGGGGTTAGTGGGACCTCTGCTGACCTTGGTTGGACAGACTGAGTTTACCTCAGCCTTCGACAAAACCCACCTCATAAATATATCAAATATATCACATCCTACGAAAAAATAGACATTTTCAAGAGATGTCACTCCACACCCTTCGATTTTGAACACTTAAAACCCTATCGCAGTTACCCAAACGTGTGATATTAAATTACATCACTAGCGATTATCTCAAATCATGTGATATTTGTATAAGATCTGACATAAAATACCAGCAGACAGCAGACGAAATAGTTATATATTACACCTTACGATACGAAATATACATTTTCTAGAGATGTCACTCCACACCCTTCGATTTTAAACACTTCCCAGTTACCCAAACGTGTGATATTATGTTACATCACAAACGATTATCTCAAATCAGACGAAATAGTTTTATATCACATCTGACGATAAAAAATAAATATTCTCAATAGAATCACTCCACACCCTTCGATTTTTATCACTTAAAAACCCTTCCCAGTTACCCAAACGTGCGATATTAGGTTATATCGCAAGCGGTTACATCATATCGTGTGATGTTTTTACAAGATATGACATAAAATAACAGCGCACATCAGACGAAATAGTTTTATATCACATCTTACGATAAAAATAGATATTTTCAAGAGATTTCACTCCACAATAATACCCCTTCCCAGTTACCCAAACGTGCGATATTAGGTTACATCGTAAGAAGTAAAAGAAGTGATATTTTAATAGGATCTGATATAAAATTACAGCACAGTTTTATGTCACATCTTAAACAGAAACAGTTTTATGTCACATCACGATCAAAAATTTATATTTTCTAGCGACTTAAGTTCCTCAACGTATGATCATCGCAACCAACTACATCACATCAGCTGCTAGCCAAAAAAAAAAATTTCTATAAGATCTGTTACAAAATCACATCACATGAAATAACCTTAAATCACATCATATCATCACATTAACTAATGAAACGTAACTTGGTAACAAATATGTAACTCACACACCTTAACGATACGTCCTCCAGTATTTCCTCTTTTAAGAAGTCCTCCAAACAGACGCTCACATGAAACTAAAATTAACTTTGTCTTGATTTTTAGCGCGTTTTCGTAAACCAAAAGGGATATTTTAACTCGGTAAGCCGAAGAAACTATGTAAAAACTACCTCAGAGGTCAAAAGAAACAAGAAAGAAAATTTAGAGCTTCTCAAGAGAAAAATTTTGACGTTCGCATCACTTGTAAATATCGGATCTAAAATAAGAATGGTAAAATTTTTAAAACATTTGGGCAGTTTTTGTAAGGATTAAAAAAATAATAAAAAAATTGTTCCAACAGTATCTCAACATAAGCTTCGGCGGACTTTCCCTACTTTTTTTTTGCATGGAGACCGACGTAGTCTACATAAGAATACAGTTTCCAACACACTTTATAGGCTGAAACTAAATCTATTGCCTACTCATTCCTAATTCTATTTAATATCTTAACAGGAAAAACTCGGAAAAGTGTTTGACGTCTAGATTTCATCGAAGTTTGATAAACGAGTTTCCACTATGTAACTCTTCACATTTGCTAATTCAATTAGAAAACAACTAATTCAGTTGTGCAATATATTTGTGTGTCCAATCAAGTTGCATAAAGTAATTAAAAAGTTATAGCAAATATTGAGTTTGTTTGTTTAGCATGTGGGCCTCAGCTCATTCCTAAAAAATAGGAAAATTACCATTCAATAGAAAAAAAAAAAAAAACAAAGAAATAAATCTGTAGGAAAAAACTCAAACGTATTTAATTAATTTAATTGCTATCTAATTACGCTAGCTATTTAATTAAAGTTAGATGGTAAATGAAAAAGGTTACGAAAAAGTTTAAAATAATTCGAAGCAATGGCGCAAAGAAGAGGAATGATAATATCAACTACTTATTGAGTTCATTAAATGGTTAAGTGAACTGAATAGATGGTGCGAACTTAGAGCTGATTGCAACTACATAAGTACATTTACATTTAAGTGTGTAGATGCATGAAAATCTACATATGAATGTGCGAATGCATGTATGAATTTATAATCTACCACAAACCATCAACAAAATAAAAGATGTGAGAGAGAAAAAATGCGGTTAGTGAAAAACTTTGAAAAATATGTTTGTAGTGATAGATGTGGGAAATGCAAACGTATTTAAGTAAAGTTGAAGCATTTATAATGTAATTAAATATATATTTTTTGGTGCGGTTTTAAAATCTATTTGGGGGGGCAGAAGTATCAGGGAAAATCATGGAAAAAAATATCAGCCAAGAAATTTCGACGTAGAACTCTGTAGATAATTGCGAAGTAAGGTATTTTCTCGACGAACAAAGATTACGTTTTATAAATAGCTCAATAACCCTGTTCTAATGTGCGACTCGGAATCGTGAACGGTATTGACAGAAGTTGGAGCCGCTTTTGGACTATTTAGGAGTCAGTCCTCACGAAGAATATCTATGATCTTTCTTGTTAACGAAAAGAAAAAACAAATCGAAAGAAAGTCAGCGTAAATTTTTCTAATGTTACTTACTTACTGCTGTCCTTATCTCCTTGTGGAGCATAGGGCTTCGACAATGGATCTAAATCTTATTCACGTCCCATTTCTAATATTTATTATTATTATAAGTCCTTATTACACCGCGACCATTTACACGACTTATTGCTATCATTATTGCTATATGCGGAGGCTCCGTATAAATTTGAGCACCTCCTCAGATTTTTTATTCCATATGACGAACGGATTGATAGTGACCCCACCTAGGTAGCAAACTCTCTTTCTTGCTAACGGAATGCATTCGCAGAGTATATGAACCGGCGTTTCACCGTCTAGTTCGCAAAACTGTCAAATTGTTGTATCTGACAGATTCAGCTGCTCAGGTGATAACGCAGACCGCAATGTCCGGTAAAATATCCAGTGAGGGTTCTTAGATCAACCTTCCTTAGATTAATGAGCCTGGCCGATGCTCTTTGTGAGGGTTCTATAAACAGTTTGGCCTATCTGTCCCAGGCTGCTAAGCCAATACTGCTGCTGTTTGTTTTCCCAGTTGCTTATGATCTCCTTTACGTGGGCCTTGTTGATTCCATAAAAGGGTTCCGGACGGTACCACGAAATCAATCCAAAATGAAATAAGTCTCAAAAACAAAAATGAAATAAGTCCCAAATATTTTCAATACAAATTGGGACTTACTTCATAAGGAAATAACTCCCAATGCGTTGGGACTTATTTCATAAAATTTTGTTGGGAATTATTTCATATTTGTTGGGACTTATTTCTTTTCTCTTAAAACTACAATTTATTATTTTTTACCATTGGGATTTATTTCATTTTCATTGGGACTTATTTCATTTCTCTTAAAATTGCAATTTAACAAGATTTCACGTTTTTGTAACTGTTTCCATAACTGTTGTAAGGTAAGATTTTATCAAAACAACCATTAGTCTTATTACGTCGAAAGTTTTTGCGGCATCTTCGAAGACTGCAACTGATATTGTTGTGTCAATATGTTTCAAAAAGAACATATTTTCAATAACTTTGCATAGAGCCAAAGGTACCTAATAAAATAGAACAAAAATGATAAGATATCTGTAAAGTTTTTCTTCAACAAGATGTGCTTCTTATTATTGCAGAGACACACGGCCCCCGCCTGAATCGATTTTAACTTCATAGTCCGAGGTCAAAACTTCTGGCTTTACTTTATGATAATATACGCTTAATAAACATGATTCACCCAAAAATTAAAATAATCTAGCGAGTTGGTTTTGAGAAAACCGCGAAATAACCGCGTTTTTTTGAAGTGCTGCGGAAAACTTCATTTCTTGTCACATATTGGAAAATACTAGATATTCTGAAAGAGGAGTAAAACCTCCATCAGCTCCTTGGTTTACTTTTAAAATATCTTGCTACTGACACTTGCGAAATGCAATTGAAAGTGCATTTTTTGTTGCTCATACGCCCCGTGCTGTTAAAGACATTTAAAAATAAGAAGAAAAATTTTTTCGAGTATGCAGTTTTATAGATCATATAATTTTAGTCCAACAAAGTGCAAGTTTTAAGTGCCTACGACATATCGTTGATTTTTTACGAATTTTTTTCTTAAGGTGTGTCTTTGTAAAAAAAGTGGTAACATGCAGAGACAAAAGCAATATTCAGTTACATTTCGCAAGTGTCAGTGGCAAAATATTTTAAAGTAGTATTTAGTATTTTCCAATATGTGACAAGAAATGAAGTTTTCCGAAGCACTTCAAAAAAACGCGGTTATTTCGCGGTTTTCTGAAAAACGGCTCCCTAGATTATTTAAATTTTTGGGTGAATCATGTTTATTAAGCGTATATTATCATAAAGTAAAGCCAGAAGTTTTGATCTCGGACTTTGAAGTTAAAATCGATTCAGGCGGGCCGTGGAGAGTATTTTTAATGTTATTAAGAAGATTTTCTTTTTAATATTTTAAATGAAAAATAAAATAATATCGCCCTTACCGAGAATCGAACTTACAATTTTCGGAATGACAAACCCAGCTGTTAACCATCAGGCCATCGCTCACTTTTTATTGCCAGCGTCGTAGTTGTTAATGTTTTCAAAGGAAAATCACATAAATATAATTGAGAAGATTTTCTTTTTAACATTTCTAATTAGGAAAAAAAAGAGAGAGAATCGAACTTACAATTTTTGGAATGCTAAACCCAGCTGCTAACCATCCGGCCATCGTTTACTAATGGTTGCCAGCGTCTAAGTACACCTTTGTACTAAATGTATAGTTTTTTAATAAGAATTTCTTCTTAAAACCAAAGAGATTTCCCTATAGTTTTTTCTTCGTTTCCACCGTTGCGACTACCCCTTTGCCCAAAAACTGATCATGAAGACAATCTTATTAATTTTATTAGGTATTTTTGGCTCTGTGTGGACAACAACAAGAAAAATATTTTGATGGATGACACATTTTCAATTGTACCGCTGGGGTGTTTTAAACAGTTGATTTTTATCGCCAAAAGGTAGAAAAGGTCTGGTCCAAATATTGGCCGATAACTTAGATACATACAGACAGACAGAAATTTAAAATTTTTTTATACATATGTAGAGATTATGAAAAGGTAAGATATAACCGGCAGGCAGGAAAAAAGAGCCCGGTCTTCTTCGGAGGTATTCTCTGCCACAGATTTCTATTGCATGGATTTCCTCTTGAAAGATATTGGGTTAGTTACCAATCGGTACCGATTTTTTGTAATTTGGTCCATAGATACCAGCTTCTGTTTTACCATCTTCCAGATTCGATCCATCCGTATACCAAATTTCCGAATCGGATTCAGCACAAGTGTTCCCTGTGTCCCAGAGCACAAGATCTACGAACGAAACTTCAAAGTGTCACATGATCCTGAGTGTAGGAGTTATTGCATCACTTATCTGCAATATAGGTCTATTTATGAAATTCTTGACTATCTTCATATGTCCTGTCCCACAAGGGCACTTAAAGCATCACCAGGCACGTTCTCATATATCTAATATTAGAGAGATATAAATATTTAATGACTAACTATTTATAGTGGCTTTCAGTGCTTCAAAGTGCATAACTTCATATAATACACCATTTCTTACGGTCATGCCTATAACTTTTATATTTTCGCCATTAACTAAGCATACTTTTCAAACCTATTAATAAAATATATCGTCCATGTTGTCTCATTCTTGACGCTTCAAAATTTATATCTGTAGCCTTTGAGTTCAACGAATTCTCGCAACTTAGCTCTGGTCATTTAGTGACATAATGGCCAGGAATTGCAACAAAGATGTATGTTAGCTTATATTTTAAGGCATACACATATATAGGTAATTAGTGTTGGAACTTTCATGAAAATTATCGATTGTAGTACACATTTAAAATAATCCAGAAAGTTATCGTTGATAATACTCATATTTACTAAGATGTATTGATACTACTCATAGTCCGAATTATACATGCTACTGCGCTTCGATTCCTTTTTGAGACAACGGAACTTCCGATTGCGTTTGACTGTCGTGTTGATGTCTGATTTCCTTGGCGATTGTTTTGCAATCGAATTTTTGAAAGTAGTCGATAAAAAGAGAAGAAAAGTTCTGGGGCCTTAAGGGATCATCGAACTGCCTTTCTGCTTTGTAAATCGAAAAGCAGTAAAATATAATTTACTGCTTTTTTGGATTGTAAGTCAAAGTTGCTGCCTTTCTTTCCATATATTTCAAGCAGCATTCTAACTTTGTGAGCATAAAGGCAGTATATTTTCATTTATACTGCCTTTTTACACTGTGATACCTTTATACTGCTTTTTTGTTCTGGAAAGATGCAAGAGATTCTAGATGTATCACTAACTTAAACCTGGTTTTATCGTTGAAATTTCATTCTGACCGATAATTTTTATAATCAGTGGATTGTATGACATTGAAATATGTAATGGTATCAAAATTCCCAAAAGGCAGTAAAATGATTTTACTGCCTTCTTGCTAAGGACGCCAGAACACCTTTTAGGAAACCCAACAACTTTAAAGCATTTCTATCTCTAACATATTACAAGTTGCTAGAACACTTCAAACAAAATTCTTGCCTTAGTGTTAGGCGCTATGGAACATAATAAAGTCACTAGGGAGTCGATAACTGATCAACAAAGTATCGATATGTTCATCGATTTTTTGACACATCTGTAAGAAACACAACAACATACCTAACAAACATCAAAACCAACAATGCCTTGCCGTCATAGCAACAACCAACATTCTTCATTGGTCATTCTGCTGCTTAGTTGTTGTGGGCTTTGTTGAATTTCTTGGCAAGGTAAGCCTGGCAGCTCCTACCAACTTCTTTATTGTCTTTTTCTCAAGTTAACTGCAGTCATAATAATCTGTTTTATTCCCAAATGGTTAGTTGGCTCTGCTTTTGGTCATCTGAATGGCAAGTGGCTTGATATTGCAATGCGACGAAGACTCTCAACGGGTCAAAATGGCATTTCTCCTTACAATACACAGTAATTGACTACAGCCTGGCTGCATTGAAAAAATTAAAAAAGATGAAAAAATACATATATTTCATAGTAGATACTTATAAATATTGCTATTATGCGAATTTTACAATGGAAGTAGCTTAAGTCTTAATTTTAGTACATAGTTATGAAATTTCTCTCAGCATAAACTTTTCAATTTCTGCTCTTGTCTTTTATTTCAAAGATTTCACAAGGTTTTTTATGGAAAAAATGTTAAGAAATAAATTTTGCAAACTAGCAAACTTCTCTATTTATGTTATCTAGATTTAAAGTTTTATCAAACCAATTATACTTTAAAGTTGAGTATTTTTGGCCCCAAAATTTACACTTCTTACGTTGACAATCACTGTTTGCTATGAAGATCCCACTTGACACAAAAAAACTATTCACTCACTTTAAGTTAAGTTTTCTGGATATTATCACATTCATATGTTTAACACAACCCTGTAGAGAAAATCTCGAGTATTGAACTGGTGCGCTTCTAGAGATATGATTATGAAAACATTTTTGTGTAAGTATTGAAAGGTGATAGGCAGCATATCCGTCCATCCGTCCACCATCGAGCACGTCATTACTTCATGTGCATATTAGTCTCCTCTTACGAAATATTCCAAGCCCCTTACCCGCCGGGTTTGTCGGACCCGATAAACGGCCTCAGAGCATACACTGTCCATGGTATCAACGTCTATCAAGGAAACTCTTAAGAGCGTATTTTAAGTCTGCTTAGAAATCATGCTGTCAACGTCCTTCAAGGAAACTCTTTGAGCCTGACCCTAACTCCGCTTAGAAAACATCATTCACGATTGGAAAATTAGTGACTAGGTAACTCAGTGGATAAGTAAATAATTACACCTTCCACAATAACCTCCTAACGTATGTCTAAAGATTGATCCTAAGTTGAAGCTTTTCATGCTGAGCAGAAAAGAAAGCTCCCACTCACAGTGAATCCAGGTCGGAATTTAAAAAGTTGATGAATACCCAAGTAGTAGGTCTAAATACCCCGATAGTAGATCTATAAAATCTATTAGGTGAAGTTGACTGCCCAAAGTGATACTTGGATATCTAAATTAAGAGCCCTTTATGACTCCTTCAGCATCACCTAAGACTTGGTAAGATCCGTAAAATACTTATGTTTATCTGGTTCAGGAATTTATTTAATCCTGTTGTGGGGATACCTATCACCCATTAGAGGCAACAACTCTATCGGGACCTCCGTCTTCATATGCTGATGAAAAACTCGTGGGACCATCGTATTTCTTTTCGACCCCGCCTTCTATTACGAGCCAAACATCATAACACGTTTGATGAGAGGCGTAGAGAAGGTGATACTTCTTGGTCGAGAAAGGGCTTAACTCCTCAGTTCGAGGCAGATAGTCATTCTCCATTGAATTTCTAAGCTGATATTATTCAATTTTTAAATTTTTCAAATATCAAATATTGAGGTGAAGATTATCCGTTATCAAAATATTTCTCATAAATGCCTATTTTTATTTTTCTTTTAAATACTTTATTTCAGAGTTTGGTGGAAGAACGGCCTATCTTACAATTTGCTTCAACATTGATATAATTTAGTGTTTGGTTAAAAAAACGACCAATCTCAGCTGAAAATTTATTGAATATTTATTTGGATACGATGTTCGTGAAACTCATTCTCATTGTGAACTCCAAACCAATCCGAAAGTAAGACGTTTTTTAAAAATATTTTGACATAAGGCGATCTTTTATTCCGCCGCCGATATACAGATAAAGCTGAACCTGAAAGACAGTCGTCTTTTGTTGGCTATTCAGTCTTATTTTGCATGTTCAGTGTCAGCTGGCGAGGTTGAAGGGCTTACCTAGAGAAATTTCTTTATCTTCTATGAGTTTGTCTTATTTTTCTCATTGGGCTATGCATCGAAATCTTGCACACACAAATTGATACAAAGCGCGTGCTGATACTTTTGAAAGTTGAAATTGCAACTTCCGCTGACACACCAAAGTCAGTTTAATTTGACTTGCCAGCAAAGTGACAGCATTTAAGCAACTCGTAAGTTTTAGTTGACATAATGTAGTATGTATGTATGTAAGTAGATAGCTTTAGGTTTAACAACAACAGGATCAGCAACAACAAATTGGCATACTAGCCAACAATAGAAAAGTTGAGTTGGAAGTTGTAAGCTGCAAAAGCTGTGTGTGCATGAGAAATTGCCAGTAGTCAGCGCCTTTTGTATTTCTGGCTATTATGTGACGACTGTCATTTGACCAACGGCAGTTTAACGATTCAAGTGTTCCTCTATATGCCTGAAACACTTATATGTAGGACTTTGACAATTGCTTAGAGAAATCTTGAAAATACTTCCTGCACATTTAAGGCTTGAGATAGGCTTCACATGAGAGCATATATGTGGAGATTCTGCTTATTGGTTGGATTGTAACGAGTTAGTGCCTCTGCCTACGGATTTGGCGCATATGCGAAGAAAGTATTCCCACGTTTGCTATTGGCAGAGAGCTGTAGCAAAATTACAATTTTTTTGGTGCATTGGCGCAAACAGATAGCGCTGACTGCTTAGTAGTATAACACGAAAGTTTGACGTTTAAGCTTGTCAGCGCTTTCAAATTGTGACATGCATCATAGTTTGAAAAGATTTTTGCAACTAAAAGATACTTGAAAATTTGGAGAAGCTGCATGGGCAACCTTTTTCTAAACATAATAATGACAGCCGATCTCTATTATGTACAACTGTCATTCTACTCTCAACTGTCAGCATAAAGCACATATGTATGTACCAAAAAAAAGTTTACATTTTTAATGACAGTCATCGCAAGTTTGACAAGAACTTTTGCCTGTCATCAAGTTTGGGAGTAAGCCAATTAAAGTTATTTCGAATGGTCAAAATATACTAAAGCGCCAAACAAATACCAACCTTTAACGCATTTTAAATATTTCTGACAATTGTTGGTAAAAGAAATTGAAAAACGTATACGTCGGTTAAGAGAGTGATACATGTTTTGAAAAACGTAACGCAGTAAGTGTGAGAAGCTTGAGAAGCGGAGCGATAAAAAGTAATGCCTGGACACTCTACCAAGGCATGCTTGGGGAAATATTTAAGGTTAGGTTAGGTTCAAGTGGCTGCCGCAGAGGCACAACTACTCCAGTATTAAAAGGCCCGTTGTAATACCACCAACACTAGGAAAGTCAGTTCCGGGACCCTGCCATATGAAAAATCCCGGTATTATCGGGATTCTCCACATAGCAGAATCCCGGACTAACGTTCCTAAACCGACACCGTTACTCCTCCTCGAACCATTTAGATGACTTGATGAAGGCCATCAGGTCCTTTATGTCCAGCTCCGTCACCTGGCGTAGGCTAACCAGGAAGGGAACCCCTAAAAAGCGCATTCTCGCGCCACTTAAAGCCGGACAGCTGCAGATGAGGTGCTCCACCGTTTCCTCCTCCTCATCATCCTTACAACTCCTACAGCATCGTCGGTAGGGCACACCTAGTCTTTCTGCGTGCCTACCAATGAGGCAGTGCCCAGTTAATACGCCTATTAGTATGGAGATTTCTCTTCTCTTTAGGGCGTAAATTTGCCTTGATCTTTTATGATCCCATTTCGGCCAGGTTTCTTTGGATATCCGGCATCCTGGAGATTGCAGCCATCTTTCGTTGGCTTGGCGGAGTGTATACTCTTTCAGCATTAGCTTGCATGTGGCAAACGGCATACCTAAGCGCTCTAACTTCGAGCCATCAGTATAAATGGAAGTGCCGCCATGAGTTGCGGGTCTCCGATCCGTGCTCTCCCATTCTTCCCTGCTGGGAATGTTTATTTTAAAACCCCCTATCTTCGACTGTTGTGGTCACACAACGATCTGTGCTCAGCGGAAGAAAGCTATAGGATCCCAAAATACTGGCGTGTCCAGTAGTGCTTGCGCTCCAGCCGCACGTGCTTCATTGGACGTTGTTCTTAACGCACCGCTTATACAGATCATGCAAGATCTGTGTACTTTACCACACAGATTAAGGTTTGTTGCCCTGCTCAGCGCAGGCCACCATACCACAACTCCATAGAGCATGATTGGTCGAATTTTTGGGCTGAGCCCCCATTTTTTTTCAATGGCTCTTTTGCACGTGTAGAGTGCAATGCACGCTTTCTTCTGGCGCTGAAGAACATTCTCCTTCCAGGTTAGTTTCCTATCCAGAACTGTGCCCAAGAACTGGGCTTTGTCAGTCAAGTTCAGGCGCACGTCATTCAGTTTTGGTATTATTAACGGTGGTATCGTATAACGGTTGGTGAAAAGGACCAGTTCTACTTTTTCCGGGTTGATGCTCAGTCCGCAGCGCGAGCACCATGAGGAAATCTCTCTCAGTGCTACTTGCATCAAGTCGCACAGGGTTTTGTGGGAATTTGCCCCTATATACTATAGCTAAGTCATCTGCATATGCCACTACCTTCCCGCCCCCCCAGCTTGTGTCTCGCAGCATCGAGTTTGACAGTGAGGCTCCATAGAAGCGGGGAGAGAACACCACCCTGAGGCGTTCCCCTTGTGACATAGCGGGATAAGTCAACCGAGCCCAGTGATCAATAAGCAGTTGATCAATATGTCCAATAAGAGACCTGCTTATGCCCAGACTTGTTAAAGCGGTGTTTATAGCATCAGGGCTTATGTTGCTGAAGGCTCCTTCAATATCTAAAAAGGCCACAAGACAGTACTCCTTTTCATACAGCGATTTTTCAATAACAGAAACTAGGCTGTGAAGCGCAGTTTCTGTAGATTTCCCTTTGGTGTATGCATGCTGATAGCTACAGATCAGGTTTCTATCAATAGTAGAGGAGAGGTAGTCATTTATTATCCTCTCGAAGGTCTTGAGCACAAAGGATGAGGGACTGATCGGCCTATAGTCCTTGGGCTCGTAATGAGACGCCTTCCCCGCCTTAGGAATAAACACTACCGTGGCACTTCTCCAGGAGCACGGAATGTAGCTAAGAGCCAGGCAGGCTGTATAGAGAAATACCAGCCAGTTGGCTGATGTCTCCAGCGTGTTTATGAGTTGTGCGGGAATAATCCCGTCTGGCCCGGTAGCCTTGAACGGTTCAAAGCTTTTAACCGCCCACCTAACCTTTTCCTCCGTGATGGGTCTGTGTACAGCCAGGTTTGTTGTAGGTGCTAGGGGTTCCTCATGCAAGTTCCCTGGGAAGTGCGTATTCAAAAGCAGCTCTAGGGTTTCCCTCTCCGTGCTGGTCCAGGATCCGTCAGGTTTGCGCAAATAGCTTGTGGCTGTTTGAGTTTTTGAGAGCACTCGTCTAAGTCTCGCTGTATCGTCGACATTTTCGACCCCAGTGCAGAAATTTCCAAGGACTAACGTTGCCAAGGCTGTTGGCCTTATTAAATTGTGTCCTACATGATTTACGGAGCGAGTCCAGGTCGTAGGACCACCAATGCGGCCTATGTTTACCGCGTGGTTTTGGCACTGGGCAAGCCTGCTCTAGGGCATTCGAGAGCGCCGTTGTAAAGGTCTTTACCAGATCCTCCAACTCCCCTACTGATGAGGGGACTTGTGGGGGCAGTATTTCATTGTGTAGCTGCCAGTTAGTGTTACGTGGGTTGCGTTTCATAACCGGCTGCTCAACAGAAAAGTCTAGAACTAATTCTACGTACCGGTGGTCGGAGAATGAATCTTCATCGAGAACACGCCATTTTCTGACCCACTCATAAGCGCCTTCGCTGCAAATAGTGAGATCTATGACCTCCCTACGGGTTTTAGTAATAAACGTAGGTTCGTTACCCACGTTGCAAACTACCAGGTTAGTTGTTAACAAATCGTCAAACAACGACTCTCCTCTAGCATTGATATCGGAGCTTCCCCAGGACGTGATGAGCATTAGCGTCAGTTCCGATAATATGATGACCCATGGAAAAATTTGCCACCAGGTCTTTTACCTCCCTCTGTGGAGGAGATTCTTCGGCGTCGTAGGGCATATAGACCGACGCCATCTTCAGGCTGGTACTGTCGACTGTTAAACTGGCAGCTGTAACGTCACCATTGTTATAGTTGGGCAAGAGAAAGGCGTTCAGCTCAGACTTACCCAAAATACACGCTCTAACCCTGCCCCTCGCTGGCTCGGATAAGCTTAAAACCCTTAGTCCCCAAGCTGCAAATCCTTGAACTATTGACCCAGGGTTCTTGGATGAGGACCACATCTACGTCTTCTTTAGAGAGACGACTGATTAAAGCAACCGAGGCTGCTTTAGATTTGTACTGGTTTGTCTGAAGCACCACCAACATGAGAGCGCTCAGGCTTCCCTGCCACCGCCATATCGTCGAGTTCCACCTCGTCTGGAGGCTTATCTTTCAACGACGATTTGTTCAGACCACGATTTGGCGTGGCGAAAGCCCTAGTAACTGTGGCAGTATCAACATTGGTGCGCTCAGGACTAGCTGCTATCACTGTGACGTTGAGATCTTCCCCGTCCAGCAGGCTGTCTCCCATCTCCGAGCTGTTCACTGCTCCTTCGCCATTTGACGTGGCAGATACCATACTTTCCGAGTCGGACATCTCCGACTCCTCTTCCGGCACTGCGATGTCCGAGTCCTCCGGTGCAGCCGAAATAGCAGCGCGCTGTACATCTCCGCGGTATACGTTGATCACGATCTGACCCATGCCGTAGTGCACTCGTCCATTGCACCGTTTAAGGGGCTCGAGTGCCTCCTTATTCAGGGTGAAGACCACTTGCCTATCAGGCCCTACCGCATCCTTAACCAGATTGACACTCCAGTCCTGCGTCGGGAGAGACGGGTTCATGACCCACAGCATCCTGAGAATTCTCTCAGGTTCAGCAGGGATAGCAGGAATCCATGCTCTTACCCTTGGCCGAGCCGGGATGTCCTTCCAGTCGACAATCTCGATTCTTGCCCCTTGATCTCACCCAGTCTTGCAGCTGCTGCCTTGTACAGTGCAACAGTTTTGGCGTCCTCGCAAGCGAATACCTTGAAAGCTGAGTTTACCACTACGGGGGCGCTGCCGCCTCGGGTGGGGTTTTAAATCTACGTCCGATCTCTGGCGTTTGAAAGGATTTCCATTAACCTTCTTTGGCGCGTAATTGCTTTGACATTCGGCGATAGCGTCTCTTGTGAAATACCTTCGTATTTCTTCAGGATCCTTGCGGCCGCTCTTTTGTCCAAGTACTCAGAGCGACTGGGAGATGTCTTTTGGGGTGAATTTCGACCCGTAGTTGCCATCGCGGTCGTTCCCTTATTTGGTTCTCTGGGGCCAGGTCGTGAGACCACTGCCACAGACGTTAAAAACTTGGTTTCGGTACCGGCACTTACTGGAGGTTTAGCATCAGCCGTTGTTGGCTTCAATGTGTTTGTACCGGTACTTGCTTTGGGGATTGCCCCCTTATTATCCAGAGCTAATCGACCCGTAGTTGCCATCGCTGTCGATATCTCGGCTGATAAAGAAATGGAGTTTGTCCTCCGACGTTGCAAGCGAGAACTCCAGCATTTTCATGTAAGGGTAATGTGTCGTCCGCCGCGGCAGAGCCCCATACCGCGGTAAGGCCATAGTTACTCTTCGAGGCGGCCCGGTATCAGAGAGGCTCCGTTCGATTACAGCCACGATTTGCCTCCCGGCTGCAAACGTCCAATGGGCACGTGGTCGCATAACACCCTGGATTGGGAAGGGGGAAGATCTTAGTCGTCGCCACAGAGAGGTTTGGCTTCTCTCGTGATACCGGGCGGCGCTATGATCACAAGGGCAGCGTAGCCCTGTGGCTATCGACTTAAGCCCTCGTACCTCGGCAGTGGGGCAATTCGACTTGATAATAGTTGAGCAGATCGATGACGAGTTCGATACCACAAATACTGAAATAGAATAAACATACCAACATCCCACTATGATAAAGTGAGGACGGCAATGGAATGATATACTGTCCGCCGAGCGATTCGTACACGAAGGATCTTTGGCGTTGTAAATCACCTATCAGCATGGTGATAACCAGTTCCGTCGGGATTATATGGATCTTTTCGAGCCTTTCGAAACAAATCGGGGCTTTATACTATTTGGGGAAATACATGGCTATAACTTCAAAAATTATATTAGTTGAGAAACTCAAAGGAGGATCACTCTCTTTTTTGTTTGTGCACCAGGCCCAACTACTCAGGCTTTTTACGTGTTGATGTCCTACTAGATGTCAATTGTCAGATTTCGACCAGAACGTACCAGTCATCTACTAGTTATGATATACTAGAATCATACTGGTTGTAAAGTACCTGTTCCATACTAGTTCAAAAAGCATTGAAGCTGGACTAGTATCTATGATTTCAAAAAATATACTAGTCCAAAAAATTATTTCAACAAAATATACTAGTTCAAAAAGCATTGAACCTGGACTAGTATAATTTCGACCAGAAATTAATAGTCGCATTATTTTCATGACTTACTCTTTATTATTATTATTTTATTTATTTATTTATTTATTCATTAGAAAGCAGCGACTATTTGTATTTACCCAAACACAAAAAAACATCTGTGAATTATAAGAGAAAAAAGAATCAAACGAAACAATTCAAATGATTTTTGAATTGCTTTAACTGCTATGATTTCAACCAGTATGAAATGGATATTTCCCGGCTAGTATGAGTTCAGCGAGAAAATTCTAGTTGTATACTAGTACTTTTCTCATTAGTTTGGCGATTCGCTGCAGGGTATATACCTATAGGACAGTAATCAGCCGCTTAAAGCACTTGCAAAGCACTAAAATTGTAAAAATATATAGATGAACTCGTTAGAGGACATAAGGGGCTGAAACCGAATTGCAACACTGAACAGCTAAAGCAGCAATCAAGGAAATGAGCCAACTAGCAATGCATGGTCGTCATAAAGCTTAATGACGTTCATTTGAAATGGTCATAAATGGTTCTGAGTAGAAATGTTGATGGGTTCGCATCCGTTACCACACCAATATCATGCTCTCATCGTCCAACTGTGTTCAAGTTGCGAGCATGTGTGTAAACTCAGACTGCCTATAAACATGAGATGTTATTACATTGCAGCGCTGCAAGCCATTCCTTCATTTAATGTATGGCAAAGCGTAATCAGGAATCTGGTAGTATTTTCGTTGGATAAACGATTTATGTGCAACAACAATGGCAGCGAAGTTAGTTGACAATTTTACAATCTTTCGACGAATAAACAGGCCAAAGTCAGAGTCACAGTTAGAGAAAGTATTAAGCTGAGGTCTGGCTTAAAATTGTCTGGTAATATACATAGCACCTCATTTCTCCTTGGCGACGATTTAAGCTTGTTCGAAACAACAAGGGAACCATGTTGGGCAATATAATTTTTTTCGAGTATCGAAGAAGATTTTATGATGAGCTGTATGAGCTTTACGCTGATCTGGCCATGGTTCAGCGAATTAAATCCCAAAGGCTCCGCTGGCTGGGTCATGTCATGCGAATGGACAAGAAAGCTCCAGCACAGAAGGTTTTCCTATCGTCGCCGAATTCGGCAGCAGAGGGAGGGGGAGACCTAGACTGAGATTGAAACAACAGGTGGAGGACGATATGAACGCCCTTGGGGTTTCCAATTGCCGTCAGTTATCGCAAAAAAGGAATGACTGGCGCGCTTTGATAGGCAACAGCCAAAAGTGGTAGGTTTGAAATATAAGCTCGAACATATGCATAAGAGGGAATACCTTATCTGCACTGCAACACCAGACTATTCTGATATTAAATTAGACTGAAAAAGACCAAACTTTGATCAATAAAAAATACTAAAGTATTCAGTGCTGAAAAACCAAAAGCAGAACTTTTTTTTAATTTAATTTGGGGGTGGATCTCAGGCCCTCTCCTATATATATGAGCCATGTGTTCACTAGGTATGTAGTACATTTCTGCCGACATCTGACAACTTGTATTTCATAGAACATGCTCAAGTTAAAAACACTTACCATATGTTTTTACGGAAACCCAGTAAGAAAGTCAAAGTTCGGGTAAACCGAACATTAAATACCCAGCGGTAGTTCTCATATGATTTTCGAAATATTCCATTTCGGAAGTGGGCGTGGTTGGGAAGCGCTTTCGTCCAATTACATCAGGTATACTCCCTATTATGCTAGTATACCTTGTACCAATTTTATCGTTCTACCTTAATCAGTTTAAAAGTTATGACCCGTGAAACTTTCAAATATGCGCCCCTGAATAGTGGGCGGTGCCAGGCCTACTTTTAAAAATTTATCAAAAAATTATAATGGAATGACTAGGGGGTTAATCCTACCAAGCTATATCATTTTAGCTATTTCCGTTACCGAATTATATCAATTTAGGTGATTTTCGAAGATCTTTATATCGAAAGTGGGCGTGGATATAATTGTACCCATTTTCCAAATTTTCGATATCGTAAGTGTTCGTGGTTGGAGAGCGATTTTTTCCAGTTTCATCAGGTATACTCCCAACGATACTAGTATGCTTTGTGCCAAATTTCATCGTTCTACCCCAATCAGTTTAAAAGTTAAGAGCAGCCGATTTTTCAAAAATGCCCCCCTTAAAAGTTGGCGGGGCCACGCCCACTTTCCAAAATTTGTCAAAAACTCATTATATAATTATCACATATTATTAAATTATATCATTTTACCCATTTCCGTTACCGAATTATGTCAATTTAGATGATTTTAGAAATTTTCGATATCGAAAATGGGCGTGGTTGCAGGTTGATTTTATCCAATTTCATCAGGTATACTCCCAATGATACTAGTATGCTTTGTGCCAAATTCCATCGTCTCTAGTAATCAGTTTAAAAGTTACGACCAGTAAAATTTTCAAAAATCCCTCCCTTAAAAGTGGGCGCTCTTAAAAGTGGACGCCCACTATAAATAATTTAGGGAAAAATCATAAGAGAATGACCAGGGGGACTCACCTATAAAATTATATCATTTGAGCCATTTCAGCTGCCGAGATATGTCAATTTGTGTGATTTTCGAAATTTTCGATATCAAAAAAGGGGGCGTGGTTATCAGCCGATTTCGCCCATTTTCAAAAGTAACCTACCTTGGCTAGAAAGTAACCTGTATACAAAATTTCTTGCAAATATCTCAATTTTTACTCAAGTTATCGTGTACACAGACAGACAGACGGACGGACATGCCTTTATGATCTCCTCTTTTCAACCTAAGAACTTTCATATATGGAACTCTATATCTATCTCGATTATTATCCTTACCGTTATGTGGACAAAATTAGAATACCCTTGTAATAGTACTAGTACGCTGGATATAAAAATACAATGCGTTGGCTAGTAAACTTGGGATCCATTTTGTTTAGAAAGTAGTTTACAACTGGTTAGTTTGATTGCATGGCTCATATGTGAATATTCATCAAATGTATGTGCCCATATTTGACTGAGTGCCTAAGTAAATGTAAACGTAGCAATACAAATGAGAACATTTTCCACTTTGGTGCTATTAAAGTAGTCAATCATCACTATGTGAGATGGTAGCATTCAGTCACCACGTGAATGAAAAGGACATTCAACTGTAGCAAACATTCGTTTCGTTGATTTCAAATGCAATTGCAATGTTCTGCACTAAAATTGTATTTCATTTTGAAATTTTTTGGTTCTGTTTTGCGCTTTCTACTTTTTGGTTGCCCACTTTTAACTTGCATTTAAACATTCACTGCAGCAAAAATTTTTTCATCTCATTCTGATGGTGTAGGTGCTCGTATTTTATGTTTTAATAGCTTCATATTCTGTTAATTACAACAAACAAGGGTTATACCTCCCCATAGCGTACCTACCGTTGAGTGCTCATGTGGGCTGTTGGCGTTACAACTTGTCACTTAGGGATTTGGTGACTTTTGGATGCGCTCAAATATGTATTTAACCCTAATGCTGCCGGTTTATAAAACTTACGTAGCCTGCCGGTTGTCTACATTTGTAGCAGGCATGTAACTGTATGGAAAACCAGGATGACTTACAAGAAAATAATCTTCTGTTAAGTATTTTATGTTAAATATTTTATTTTTATTGTATTTAAAGTACATTCTGAGTTCAAGTTATTGATTTAAGCAAGAAAATAAATTATTTGTTAGCATCTAAACAGCATTTCCCCAAAGTATAAGTCTCAGCATGCATGTCACAAACTGGTCTTTTACACCAAGAGCATATTTTTCGCGTTGTTTTTCGGTTCCCAATGTCACAAAAATGACAACGAACAGGGGTTTTCGGCTGCTTTTCGTTAGAAATATCAGGTAAACTGCATGCGCTCTCATTATAAGTATTAGGAAGAGAACGCCCTAGGGCCATTTCTATGGCTAGACGTGTTTGGTGAAAGCCCATCACGTGCGGAAAAATTGCAGACTCAATAAGACCTTTGGTTGCCCGAGTTGGGCCAACACAAGTGCTGCGAAAAATGTTATGTGAGCTCGTGCGAACTGATTGGTTAGAAAAAGTCGTACACCACGCAGTCTGGTCTTTCGCTATAAACGCCCCTTGCAGTTCCCCAGTTACTGTTTCTTCAGTTTGAAACTCATCATCGAAGTCCTCTTCAAACACTGCGCCCGCTTGCTGCTCATCGTTTCGAATGTCATCTTCTTCAATAATTAGTTCATTCTCGGCATCAGATTCTTCAATATTCGATATTCCATCGATTATACCGCTCGTAGCAATACCGGGAATAATGCTTGTACTGGAACTCTCATGATTGGTCTCTTCCCAATCATTTTCATCGTTCAAGGGTCCTTCCTCTTCATCAAGTTCCCGCAATATGCTTTCCACATGCTCTTGCAGATCCTCGTATCTTACACTGATAGTCAATTTTTTCTTAGTACGTATCATAAAACACATATACGTAAAAATATGTACTTACCGCTAAACAACTCGCTGATTCTGGTTAATAACACGTTTTGACATGTCTTTAGATTTGATTCCACAACTCGAAAAAAATATAAGTGCACCTGTAAAATAAATTCACGACCGATATGCATGAACGCCAAAATTAAACTGCGCAAAGTGTACTGCGATCCCGTTATTTTATTGCGTAATCAAATTCAAATTTTACAAGTGCGCACACATACATATGTACATATACAATTGCATACATAAGAATTACGAAAATACATGTCGCGGTATGCACTGTAATACTGTTTTCCATACATTTCATATATTGTCTACAAATGTAGACAACCGGCCAGGAGATGATGTTTTTTTCAAGTTGGGTATTGGGGTCGATAAAAACAAAATATTGTGGATTTTATGCGCTTAATTTACTAAGAATAGATATTTAGGAAGCTACAGAAAAGCACAAGTTTTGATGTTAAGCAAAGTTTTGTTTTATTTAACTTTTTTTGCAAAAATGCTACAAATGTAGACAACCGGCAGGATAAGGGTTAAGTCGTCATCCTCTGTGTTGGTTTGTTTGAATTGCTGAAATTTACATGAAACTGTCCTAATTAGGCGGCCTATTTTTCGTTGAAAAGATGCACCCATGCAATTTGCCACTCACTCCCAACTCAAACACCTGCCCGTCACACAACCTACTCACTCCCGCAAACACTCAGCAATAACTTCTTTTACGAGGACGAAGTAAACAACTCGTATGTGTGACGCCAACGAGAAAATGTTGCTAAAATAAGAGCGCACAACTTTGCACTTACTTTGTTGTGCTACTAATATGCAGATGAAGTGCTGTTTGTTGTTGTGGCAGCTGATGATGTTGATGGATTCTGGTGAATGTTGAAGTGGCAAGTTTGTTTTGGTTTGTTTACTTTGTCGGCTTATTTGGATGGGCGCTGGCTGTGTTGGTTGCTTAGTAATTAGGATTTCCTTGTACTAGTTTAGTTACTCAAAATTGGGCCAACGACAGATTTTATCATAAGTAAGTACGGGTGGGATATTACGGGAGATGGTAGAATGGCAGCTGCATAAATACATACTGGAGAGCATTGTTAATGACAGAAGTGCTATCGAATTCACCCTTAAGATGAGAAATTTCTCACTTAGGCGTGTTTGCATTCAAATGCATTAGAGTGAATTTAAGTCAAGTACATAACTGGAAGTTTTTTGCCTATATTTATGCTTAGAGAGAGAAGTGCTCTGACTGAGTTTTAAATTAGAAATAAGGAAATTTGTTTTTTTTTTGGCATTAAGTCGAAATTTTCATACCAATATATTTCTGATGTCAGAACATTTCTTAGTAACAATTCCAGTTCGCCACCCTGTGCTTTCTATGAGCTTCCAAAGAAAGGGTACTGTCATATATTTTTTTACTAAGCGGCAAGATTTTTTTTGGAATTATTTGCTTGCCTGTAGGTGACACATGTTTTGAATATAAGACTTAGTCGGTTTTTCTTTGGTGGGTAGTCTAGGTTTTTAAGCTTCTTTTGTCTAAAGCAGCTCACCTACAGTCTCAAGATTTTTTGCGAATCTCCGCTAAATTTATATCACCAGTATAATCGTTGTGGTAGTTCCCACATCCGTAAGGTATTGGGCTCCTGTGACCTGCAATTACGGCCATGCTGATTCTGATGCAACGTGAGGATGCGATATACAAGTTGTGTGGTACGGACCATGACAGGAATAGGCCGAGACACCGAGACTTGACGCTATTTTCCTATTATTGCATACAGGTCTTGGGACCGAAGAATGAATGCAAACTACTTTCAATTCAAACCAATTGATCCTCGGAAAACACGCCTTTAAAAAATTATAAGTCAGCAGTCGTAATTTCCCTGCAGCGGCCGGTCAGCTAAAATCTCGCAGTAATGCCAAAGAAGAAAAGATCGCGGGTTAAGGGTTTAAGAGGCGACTAAAATGCACATAGGTAATGACGTGCTAACTCGATGGTTGATCTACTTCCTTACGGATGGAGGGAAGGCATGATCTAGAAGGTTCCACTGGTCAATCCAAATCGCTACCACGACAGTGGGGCAGTACCGAAACCGGACTGTCAATTTCGATTTCACAAGATCCACATGGAAAAATTAGAAATACCTCTGTGATAGTAATCATTCTAGCGCTGTTCCGCTACGTCGAAAAAGTAGTGCTTTACGAGTTTTACGCCATCGTGGCTCCACGCTTTATACTCCAAACTTTTTGCGCAAATTTACAAAGATTATATTCCTCAATTGTTGTTGTCTCTCTTGCTGTTGCTTGAAATTACTTACAATCGTTTGGTTGCAATAATTTTACGAAAAATCAAGTGAGTAATTTTTCGCAAAAGAAAGCAAGTCTGCTGTATAAAGACAATTCTGCATATGACTTCCTTGGAAAGCTTATCGAGGAATATAAAAGAATCAGCCACGATTTAGAAGGATCTCTCTGAGCCCCTCGAACCTGCGCCTTGGCAGTCATGTGACTTTTTTCCTATATAAATTTTAAACTTGCACGACGGCGAGTTATGTATATTCTTACGGACCAGTCAAGTCCTCAGCTAGTGCCGAACAGTTTTAGAGATGAGTTGTATTAGCTTTACCCTGATATGAATGTTCTGCAACGAAGCAAATCATAGGTGCATACATACCAGAAGGAATTTCTATCTGCAATCGCTGGAGGACGACTTGAACTTCCTTCGTGTTTCTAATTGTTTTTAGTTTTCGCAAAGAAGGTCTTGCTGGCGTACTTTCTCCTGATAAATCACATCTTTAAAAATACATAAGTCTAATTTCATAATTTATGCCTGAACTTACCTGAACATTTCAATGAAAAATGCAGTCATTAAGTTAGCCTGTGCAACATTTGTGCGCCAGCGCTCTCTCCTCGTTACTTTGCTCATTTCACACTTTTTCTACGAATTAATTATAATTACAAAAGCAATATTTTACAAACTCTTTGAAGTGTATTTACAAATAGAAGGCAATAAATGAGTAGAAAGAAGGCAAAATAAATTTTACGGGCCGATAAACAACAATTTCGCTCACACTACCAGCAACAGCAACAACAAGACTCTACATAACACGGCAATGAAATGCTCTTCCGCTTTAAAAATTTAGTTGTCAAAGTCATATAAATGCATACCGTTAATTTGCAATAGCAACAACAACAACAACCGGCAACATAGTGCTGGCAATGCTTTTGTTAGCAGTCACACAAACATAAATCGTCATCGTCGACAGAAATAAAACGCATTGCATGCTAGACGCAACAAACCACATCTGTGTCGGCCTGCAACATGTAATATGCAGCATGCGGCATTTGAACGTTGCCACAGAATTTGCGACAAATGCAAATGTTGTTCCCGTTTGTGTGGCAATAAATTTCAGGGTTGCGACATTTTGGCATTTTTATGTACAGTAACAAAACATACGTACAAACATATGTACATACTTCTATATACATATATTGCATTCATATATTTATTTGGCCTCGCATATTTATTTACAAAAAAATATGTTAATAGCGTCGGTGGCTGCGGCATTATATGCGACACGCTCCATTGCAACAACATTCTTCGTTGTTTATTTTTTTGCTGTTGCTTTATAATTGCAAGTGCATGTACTCGCATTAGTCGCAGCAGTTCAGATGTGCAACAACCAAGTTGGCGCAGTGAATGCAGCGACGCTCTCCCATCCTGGTTGCTGCATCTGTTTGCTTGTTTGAATTGTTCTTACTGTAGTCACTGGAATTTTAAGCGCCATTTCGTGTGCTTACAAAATGTGAAATTATATTTATTACGAACAGAATTTTTTTGGGTTTAAAAATGCATAAAATGTTGTATTTTTTGTTTGTGAGTGCTGTCATTGTTTGCTGCTGTCGGTGACTGCTGTGGCATAAACCAGACATTTTGCGAGAGATCAGTTGACCACTAAGGGGAGTGGCAACAGCCGAAAATTAGGGTCAAAGCAAAAGCCCTATGCTTCAATAAAAATGTATCAGAATGGTGAAGTTGAATGAAACTTCGCAAAAAAAAAATCAATTAAAAAATAAGAAACAAAAAAAAAAATAAATAAATAAAAATAAAAAAAAAACTGGTAACAAAAAATAAAAAAAAATTAAATATAAATAAGTAACAAAATTAAATAAAATCAAATAAGTAAAGTTAAATTAAAAGAAAGTAAAATGAAATAAAATGAAACAAAACAAAAATAAAACAATTAACAAAAAATAAAAAACATAAAATTAAAAATAAAATTAAATAAAATAACAAAAATTAATTAAAAAAACTTAAGTTAATCTAAAAAAAAAATTAAATGAAATAAAAAATAAAAGAAAATAAAAAATAAAATAAAAAATATCAATGAAACTTAACAAAAAAAAAAACAAAATTAATAAAAAATAAATTAATTAAAAAATAAGAAGCAAAATAAAAAAAAATAAATAAAATTTAAAAAAATTTAGTAAGAAAAAAATAAATAAAAAAAATAAAATATAAAAATATAATAAAACTAGCTGACCCGGCAGACGTTGTCCTGCCACAAATTTATTTCCCTGTCTGTTTCACTAACCCGATCCCTATATCTATTTTAAACCATATCCCTATCTCCTTCATATAGGAGAAACCACGCCCCCTTTTTCCTTATCCCCAGTTTTTTTTGGAGGTGTCCGGGATTGATCTTATATAACTCCTCACAAAATTTCAGTGGTCTAACCTAAATACTTCTAGAGATATGGACTATGAAGTATTTTAATCGTATGGGAGGTGCCACGCCCCCTTTATCGTTAACTCGAGTTTTTTGGGAGGTATTAGGGATGGATCACATATAAACCCTCACCATCAGTGGTCTAACATAAATACTTGCAGAGCTATGGGCTATGAAATGTTTCCTTCGTATGGGAGGTGCCACGCCCCCTTTTTCTTTATCTCCAGTTTTTTTGGAGATGATGGGATTAATCTTATTTAACTCCTCAAGAAATTTCAGTGGTCTAACCTAAACACTTCCCGAGATATGGACTATGAAGTATTTCATTCGTATGGGAGGTGCCACGCTCCCTTTTTCGTTACCCTAGTTTTTTGGAGGTGGTAGGGATCGACCTCATCTAACCTCTAACCACGTTTCAGTGGTCTAACATAAGTACTTTCAGAGATATGGACTATGAAGTATTTCATTCGTATGAGATGTGCCACGCCCCCTTTTTCGTTATCCCCAGTTTTTTTGGAGGTGGTAGGGATCGATCTCATATAACCCCTTACCAAATTTCAGTGGTCTAACATGAATACTTCCAGAGATATCGACTATGAAATATTTCATTTGTATGGGAGGTGCCACGCCCCCGTTTTCGTTATCCCCAGCTTTTTTGGAGGTGGTAGGGGTCGATCTCATATAATCCCTTACCAAATTTCAGTGGTCTAACATGAATACTTCCAGAGATATCGACTATGAAGTATTTCATTCGTATGGGAGGTGCCACGCCCCCTTTTTGGTTAACCCCCAGTTTTATGGCTGAGAATGGTGTTGTTATCCTATAGGTCTGTACCGATTTCCAGGTCCCTACCTTAAACCCATTTAGAGATATTCACCTTGAAGAAAAATGTTTGTATGGGAGGTGCCACGCCCCCTAATATTTTGTTCTGATTTTATAACATGACCTGCGCGTGGTAATAACAAACAAACCCCCTAAAGGAAGTATATGATTTGGTTCAGCCGTTTTCGAGTTTTAGCGTAACGACTGAACACCATTTCATTTTTATATATATAGATTGTATGGGAGGTACCACGCCCCCTTTTTCGATAACCCCAAGTTTAATGGGTGAGAATGGTGTTGTTATCCTATAGCTCTATACCAATTTTCATGTTCCTACCTTAAACACTTTTGAAGATATTCACCTTGAAAAATTCAGTTTGTATGGGAGGTGCCACGCCCCCTTTTCCGATTACCCCTTCTTTTATGTGTAAGAAGGCTTTTGATACCATATAGGTCTATACCAATTTTCAGGTCCCTACCTTGAACCCTTTCACAGATATTCTGCTTAAAAAATGGTATTTTCGCTGACATACCAACTAAAATATAAAATAAAATGAAACAAAACAAAAATAAAACAAAATAAAATAAATTAATTTAAAAAAAAAAATAATAATAAAATTAAAAATAAACAATAAAACATAAAAATAAAAAAAGATAAAAATTAATTAAATAATATTAAGTTAATTAAAAAAAAATAAAATTAAGTGTAATTAAAATAATAAAAGAAATAGAAAAGTGTAAAAAAATATAAAATGAAAAAAAAAAAAATAAAATAAAAAAATAAAAATTAAAATAAAATAGAATAAATTAAATAAAACAAAATTAATATAAAAAACTAAACAAATTAGAACGAAATAAAGTAAAATAAGATAAAATAACATTAGAAAAAAATATTAAAAAAAATAAAAAAAAGCAAAATAGAAAAAAATAAAACAAAAATTTATAATTTTAACTAAATAAAATAAAACAAAACTAAAGAATGTAAAATAATAAAAAAAATGTTTAATTAAAAAAAAATATAATAAAATATAGAAAAATTAAATAAAACAAAAAGAAAATAAAAAAAGCGATAGTTACTGAATTTCGCAATTGTGTTTAATTGTGTCTTGATATGAACTGCAGTATCGCGAAAAAAAAGTGTTTCCACTGGAATTTGAAAATTAACTCTTTTCTAAGGACTCACCCAAAAGAAATGACAACGTCTCGAAAATACCTTTAAAATGATACCCTAATCATCCAAATCCGTTAAAAATTGGCTGAGTTATAGAAGTTTTCTACAATACTTTGTATATAATACTTTGATATTTAAAAAATATTCTTATTTGCCCTAGCATTTAAATCAAAATATTGAAAATTGAAAAATAAGAAATTATTATTAATTTTTGAAAAGAAAAATAAACATCTCAAAATTAAATTAAATAAAAGCTTTTTAAATACTTATATGGAATAACTCCATATAATTGGCGATCCTGACTTAAGAACTTATCAAAATATCAATACTAATAACTGTTATATCAACCATTATACGAAATTCTAAACCAATACCCAAATTTTCAACAATCAACGGCCGACAAAGATTTGAATAGCTGCGCAGAAACCAATATTTTAAATAATAAATATGGGGTTATGTACTTGTGAAAAATCTACTTTTAAATGTTTGTATTTTTGTTATTCCAATATTTATTGGAATAATATTCACAATTATATCTATTATAAAAATATATATTTTCTTTTTTAATAATACAAATAATTTTGATAAACTAAAATTTCATTTTGATATTTTAACAAAAGCCAAAATTAAATAAAAATAAAAAACAAAATATTAAAGTACATTTCTTGCAGGTAAATACCCCCACATTTACTTCCCCCAGTGAAACGATCAAAGTAATATGTATAGTGCATAGAGTAGTTGAACTTTGTGTTAATAAAAGTTGAGTAAAATTATCGAGATTGTAATTGTAGTTAAAGCTGATATTTCAGTTGAGTTAGAAATAAAACAGTTAGCTTTTTGTTATTGTGAATGCTGAAGTGACAGGGCTGTGGTTGAAAAGCCTCGAGCCGTCGACAGCTGTTGTGTTATTGTTAAATTATACTTGACCGTCTGATTTGTTAGGAGAAGGAAGAAAAGTTGAGGCAAAACCAGTAAGTTTTAGTTTTATATTAAATTAGTTAAATTTAAAGTGAAGTATTCATATTTATGTAGATATTATGAGTTGATACGTATTGGTAGGACTATATCTTCTTATATTCATTGTTAGAAACGCGAACCAAAGTTATAATACCATTTAGTGTTTATGAAAAGAATAATAAAGTAAAATAAAATAGGACAAAATTTGATTAAAATAAAATTAAAATAAATTGAAAAAAATTAATTTTATAAAATAAACAAAGTGAGTTGACCTCCGATGTGTTAGTTTTGAAAAACTAAAATTAAATATATGTATATCTGTATTTTGAGAACTGCTAGATATATAGAGCTCCTCTAATGTCCTAATATTAATATTTTTACTACCTTCAATCAAGGCTTTTTTCACAAAATAGCAATAGACGACAGCATAAATAGCATGCTCAATGTCTTCGTCACACTAGAAATTGCATGGATTAATTTTTAATTGGCTACGATTATGTTGCACAAAGCACTCACAACAACAAAGCCAATGTGCAACATACGTGCGACCATCAAATATATAATACAGTTAATCATTGTTGCCACAACAACAGCACCTGCCAGTATATAAGCTGTTGATTTGTTGCATACAAATGATGTTGCACACCAATGCACCTGTACGCTGTGCAACATGCAACAAAACATGCGCCGACTTCCTGTATTATCAGCAGCTGTTTATTGTTACACAAATGCACGCCTCTGCATGCGCGTGACATTTACAACAAAACTAACAAGAAAATTCAAATGTGGTAAATTAGCGCCCAACAAGTCTACACGCAGGCATCTTCAAATTGATACGCATTCCATTAGATTTGGTGCCACACACACACACAAATATAATCAATAACAAACAAAGGAATTAACATTTCATTTCAGTTGTGTTTGTTAATATCCCCAGTCCTGCATCAATAAGGCTTCTCGTGCCATCAAACACACAATTTCACTTCTCATATCGCTCTGAACTGTGAGGTGACACTTTATACACTTACACCCTCATAGGGTTAATTGAATTGGACTAGTTTTGGCCCAATTGACGCTTAGCTGACATGGGCTTTCTGCTCGTGTTGCGTGCACTATAATTGGCTGACGTTATCCTTCCGGTGTAAGCTTTCATTGTCCCTCTGCATGTGTGTGATATACATACCTATGGTGTATGACCACTGAGCTACATATGAACATACCTAAAAACATAGATACATATAAATTGCATTAAACAGCAAATAAGCAGGAAACAATATCAATCGTAGCAGCACATTGCAGATTGCCTCAACAACCAAATTAACGGCCATAGATATAAATGTGCCTGCTTGACTGATTGTATATCAAACCAGCTTCCGAAACAACTTGTTAAATCGCTTATAGTTGGCATGGATTTCATAAATTTACAAATTAATTTAATCTCTGTGCGTAGCTGGTGAGCGAGCGGCTGCAGAAGGTGAAAATAGGCTTATTCACCCTAGTATGCTATAATTTACTTTTGGTTTGGGGAATTACTTGTAGGCACTCAAAATTCGATACGATAAGATACCTACCATATGGGCACTCGAGACAGTATGTTCGAGGATCTTGCTACAGTTCCAATTTTTTGTATCTGATTGTGGTTTCTACTATTCCCATATTTCGACAATTGGGTGGAAGATCGTAGAACTCGCATGGAAACCCGCGTATACCAGAATTTAGTTATCTCAAAACTAGTTGCAAAGAGTCCCCATCTCATCCTTAACTCAAAACTTTTCAGCTGAGATAAACAGTTTTTATATAAAACTTTAAGATAGAGCGGATGGAAAAATATTTTGTAACTAATAGGTAAACCCTTTTGGCGTTACAACCAGCGTCACCTATCGGATTAACACAGTTGTTGATTATGCCGCGACATCTAGTGGGGCAGAAATATATAAATTGTTGAGAGGACGTATTCAAGGAATAAAGTGAAGCGGACAAATTCAAAAGGTCAGTTCGGGAAAAAATGAGATTTGCTTACTAGGACCTCTGGGTACACGCATCCATTCCTTTGTAACAAAAAAATTAGGGGTTTGTACAATAGAATGTCAAAAAAAACTTTGTGTGTGAAGGTTGGTAAGAGAGAGAGAGAGGTAGAGATTTTATCTTCAGTGTAAATCTTATGCTCAGCACAAAAGCTTCCTTCGCAAGTTATAGGTATGTAAAAATACAGATTGATCTTATTTCCAACTTCTGGTCTGTACAGCATTTCTTCTCTAATATTACCGAGCATCGTCGTATTCTTAATAGTTACACAAGTACTATCCCAACTTCACACTCTTCTCAAAATCTAAACATTTCTTGCCTGCCATTCCATTCGTTCAGTTCAGAGGGCTTTTGCCAAAGTTTAAAAGTTTTGCTTCATAATTGCTTGGCTAATGACTTTTGTTGGTCCTTAATATTAGTATATACTATAGCTTTCTACTTTACCATCGTCACGTCATCTACCAAGTTTGTAAGACCCCTTATTCAAGCTCCCTTTCGTTCATAGGTATAAATGGATGAAATGTCAACATTTTAGTTTATGAGTTTCTTCGATACTCAAAGTTCAGTTTACTGCAAAGAAAATCGAGGATAGGGTGAGAATGGTCAAGCTTAGCATAAACTGCTCTGGTAATGTCACAAGTGGCAAGAACCTTTCGCTCACTAGGCGTCAAGGGTCTGTAGAAGTCTTTTCATTAGATAAAAAAAAAATGTATTAGTCTTCTACAGATAGTGGCTTGGATCCGATTTGTTTGATCATTTCTTGCAACTAAACTCGGTTTTCTAACTGGTTAACTTTCACGTAGCCTTGCTACTCCTCTGTACTTACAAATCAACAACTATGTAGCTATACAAGTTTTACGATATCTTGTAAGGAAATGTTTGCTTAGCTAAGCCGAGTTTCTCATTATAAATTTAAATCCATATATAGGCTGAACTGTCGTCAGCCAAATGGGGATCAGTCAATTATTTGTCTTCACCTCGACGTGGTTTAGTATGAGAGCTGCTGTATAAGTGCTATCTAAGAGCTCCACACCAACTGTTTGATTAATTTATGAATCCATTTGTAGTTATATTGCATTCAGCTGTTGCTTTGCTGTTTCTCCTAAAATATGCGAAGCCACAGGCAGAGTAATTTCTTAGAATTTAGTTCAATCTACTCTTGTGTCTGCCTTCACTAGCACATCAAATTTCATTACCCTTTTACTGACTTGAATATGTACACCGAAATATATATTTTTGATGAAGCAAGTTATTACCTTCGTATTATTATAATACGGAAACTCAATGCATATGATGCCATTAGCTAAAAAATGCTTGAAGGTATTAAATGTTTACCTACTTAAGTTAGATACGCAAAAAGGTTGGAAAATTATTACTACTAGAGGTTGCCCAGTGGTTGAAATTCAACCACAAAACCTTTTCCAAATTTACTCGTTTTTTGAAGTGTATTTCATTTGATTTAACGTTTTTTTCTTTTCTATACTTTTCTTTTGTTCACATTCTAGTTCCTTCTGCCTTTTACTCTCTACACCATTAAATAACGCAGTGTAAATTTTTATTTATTTTAGTTCATAAAATTTTTTAATTAACTTTGTTCTACGGTGTTCTTTTCTTCACCTTCTTACATTTGTTCTGAATTTTCGTTTCTCCCCTTTCCTTTTCTTTCTTTTCCTTTCCTTGCCTGTAACTTCTTTTCCTTTAATTTCCTTTGTTTTTCTTAACTTTCGTTTCCTTTTCCTACTTTTTCCGTTCTTTAAATTCCCTTCCTGCCCCTTTCTTTAATTTCCGGGTATTTCCTTCCTGTAGCTGATTTGATATTTTTGCTACTAATTTTCTACCGGTTTTTTTTTTCTTTACATAAATTCAAATTATTTAATAGTACCTGGGTGACCGAGCTTGCTCGGTGCTATCAATTTAGCGCTAACTTTACTTACCCAAAATGATTCCAAAACGACCCAAAACTGATCGAAAAATGATCCCAAAATTATCCAAAAATGATTCCCAAATGAACCCAAAAACACCCTAAAATTATCCCAATATTATCCAAAAATGTTCCCAAAATTGGTATGTCGGCGAAATTTCCTTTCATTTGATACCCATATTGGCATATCCAGCTCCATAATTTAAAACAATTGAGATATGTGGCAACCCCCAAGGGGATAGTCTTAGAATCAACCATACTATCTACATATATTCAAAATTTCATCCAAATCAGTCAAGCGGTTCCCGAGATAGTCAGATAGGATATACAAATATAAAAGTTAAGCTCGCTTAAAGTTATAAGATATGTAAGTTATTTTACCAATATTTCGCAATAGATTTTTTAAGAAAAATGTAGCTGGTTTGTTATTAATACAAAAACGACCCACAAGGTCACTACTCTTCTCTATTTGAACATATACGCACATGCTTCTATTTTTGTAAACACTGTATGTGTGATCAATCAAGTTTATGTACTTGCTTGTGTTTTCTTTTGTGCCCTTGATGTTTCCAATAAAGGTACTCTTGCGCTCAAAATCAGGTTCTCCTACAAAAACACCAATGTAACTGCGCATGCCTACATACACAACAGCGGCGCTAGAGAGTGAATATTTGTTTAGCATTTGTAGTGGTGCAACTTTCAAATAAATTTTTTCATATTATAATTAATTTGTAATTTTTGGTTTGTTGAGGCACATACAGCTCGAGGATACCTATCGATACATATAAAATAGTGCATACCTTAGAATTTTGGTTATTGCAAAAAAGGGGAAAAACTTTTGAACTTTGCGCTTTTATATTATTACTACAGTAAAACCCGCTTAAGCACCCCGAGCAAAACGTTCAAAATTTGGAGGTACTTAAACGGGTTGTGCACTTAAAAGAACCCGCTATGTGCCTTCATTCGGGAACTTAAGGGAAAAGAAGAAAAATGAGATGTAGTTAAAGATTACATATACATATATGTACCTATGTGAACTTGTGATTTTTCGCCCTTTGCCAGGCATTTTTCTATTTTAATAGTGACAACTAGCTATTCTCGATAAATTAATGGTGTAAATTAAATCAAATACCGATTTTATAGAGCTACCTTTGAGCTCTAAGAGGGGGAAATTATATGAGAAATGGATATTACTGCACAATTGAGTCACTTAAGCGGGGAGTTACTTAAGAGGGGAATTTTCTTCCAATTTCTTACAAAAAGCAGAGTGTCCAAGAATTTTGGTTACTTAAGCGGGTTAGGCACTTAAGCGGGTGAGTACTTAAGCGGGTTTTACTGTATACGTTTTTGTTTTGTTACTGGTCTGCCTCCAATTTAAAGTTCAAAAGGGAAAGAAATTCGAATTCAAAAAGTCATTCAAATCGGAGTTGGTTTATTCCAACCGTTTGATAGCTTGGCATGGAATGACTCATTCGAAAAATAACGTCTAATTTAGCAGAATTCACTACATCAAAACTGTATATTAAATTTTCGAAGCATTTAAGCACAGAAATACTTAACAACATTAACTACTTATTGCAATCAAGTTGTAAAAAAATCCTTCTTCCTTTTGCAAGAAATTCGTAATGAATGTAATTCGCATTCAACGTGGCATATCAACAATAATTTCCTTTGAAATTTTACATGCCAATTCTCATATCTCAATGTTTTAGTTATGTTGCAACATTTTCTTCTTCTCCCACACTCTACCCTTCATACCTTCGAATCACTTTATTAGCGAGACTTAAGTACCGTGTGTAGTGCATCTTTTTGCGCTTAAAGTATGTTCATTTGGATTAGAGCATAGGCTATCGTACTTTTGCTTATCAGCAGACATGCAAACAACCGAGAAATTAAACCTGTTGGCCCTCGTTTTATCGAGAAACATGCAATTCGCATACCAAAATGAAGCAAAAAAAAAAATGCAGCAGATGAAGAGAATATTTCACATGAATGTTTTTATGTGTAAGCGATTGCATACATTAACATTAACATGAAATACGATGCATATTTTCTGTAGTTACTCCTATTCAAACTTTTTTGTTTCTATGTTAAATGGAGAAATTAAATTTTATCGCGATGATTCAAAAATTTTGCTTTGTAAATATCGTGTTAATGAAGAACACGCAATATGTAAACATGTTTTGACAACATGATGAAAAGATTTGTTATTTTTTTGTTTTGTATGTAAACGTTTTTTCGGTCTATAATTAAGTGTATTATTACATTAGGCGATTTTCGTTGTTACCTCTAAAAAATGTGTCAGAGATATATTCGGAAACGTGAACCAAAAAGAAATGTTTTCGGAACTACTTCTATTTATTCTGGAATATGTAGGATCCTTTCGGTATTACTCCACTTATTTGGGTGGACGATTTTGGTATTGTTTTCGGGACATTTTAAGATTCTTTCCGGAACTCTTTTTCGTAAACATTGTGACAGTTTTTCGGAACTGCTTATGAGACTAGATCTAATCCTCAAAACAATACTAAAAATAGTCCCAGAAATGATTGAGAAGTGGCTTCGAAATTATCAAAAAGGCAGTCTCAAAATGATCTCAAGAAAAATACCGATATGATCCTGAAATGGTTCCAAAATGATCCGAAAAAGTCCACAAAATTACAACGAAATCGATATCGAAACATAGTCCCGAAAATAATATCGAAATGATACTGAAACGGGTACGACGCGGCGTATCAGCTTATATGTTATGGGCTCCAACTGGTGCTACGAAAACTGTTCATCTCAGGTATAAAATTTTCCTTTCCACCGTCTTCCTTTTAACTGGATCACCTGTAGATCGATGCTTCCCAAAACCCAATTGATTCCATTGAAAAATCTACTCACACTCAACAAACTTCAAATTATGACTCACGCGCTGAAAGTCCTTTTTTTAGACTTAGGAAAATAGGAACCCGACGTGAGAAAGTCCTTTGACTAAAAACTACAAAATTTTATTATGATTATCAACTTAATCTAATCAACATTTTTTCCTTTCTTTATAGGTAAGTGCACTTTAAGCTGAACTTATACTCCAAATACTATGCCTTCTAAAAGTAGTAAGTACCGCAATTTAAATACTGGTGCAACGCTAAATTACTATACTATGCAACTATATCGAAGTAATATAAAAACTATACGGTTACTATCGATTTCACAGAACAGCAGTATGCCTTGTAAATGGCCGTTTTCTCGTCCACCCTTTTATTTTAAAGTTCACTATACGTTTGATTACTGACCAAAAAAAGTTCAGAGCAGGTTAGAGCAGAGCAGAGAAGGGCAGCTGTCAAAAGAGAAAAAGAGCAATTCAGAGCAGCTCAATAAACAAACCTTATAAATTTAAAATTTTTTGAAATTAACTTCTTAGGCGGCGATATGAAGTTTTGATTGAGAGTAAAATCTGAGAAAATGGCTGATGATGCAACGGAAATAGAAATTGCAGCCGACTTTCAGGCGTGTGTTGCAGACTTTCAGGCGTAGGCGATTTCACTACGATGTTTAGCTGTGCAAATTAAATAAGAGGTGAATTTCTAGGATCTAGCTAACATTGCACAAATTTTAAAAGTAAGAGCTAGATATGCCAATGTGGGTAGCAAATGAAAGGTATATTCGACCGTATTCCAAATATGATAATTTGAAGCAGGGTTGCAACTTAGGGTTGCCACCTAACCGAAATTTATTTATTTGTTCGTATATCTCTGGAACTGATTCACCGATTTGGATAAAATTTGGCATATAGACAATTTGATTCATTCCAAAATTATATACACGGGTGTTGCCACTTAGGGCGGTTTACAGGGTTGCCACCTATTCTAAGTTTTTTTAAATATGGAGCAAGATATGCCAATATGGGTATCCAATGGAAGGTATTTTGGCCGTATCCCAAATATGACAATTTAACGCAGGGTTGCCACTTAGGGCTGCCACCTAACTGTAATTTACAACCCATTTTACAACTCTCCTTCCTATCTTTCCTCGTCTTCATACGATCTCCCTCCCTTCTACCACGCCCCTCTTTCTCTATATCCCAATGGTAGTAGCCCCCGTTAATTTAGGCATAATTCTACCCACGTACCGAATTTGAAGGAAAACGCACCATGTATAAGATATTTTCGAATTGATCGGTTCCCTGGTCCACTTCCCGGAAGTAAGAAGTTGTGAATCTTAACCAAGGACTGAAACCGAAACCTTAACCGTAACCGATAAAAATCGATTCATTTTTCAAAACCGAAACCGAAACCGTAACTTTTATTTTGATCTGAAGAAGAACGAAACCGAAACCGTTTCAAAAGCCGAAATTGGTTCCAAACGGTTTTGAATTTTTTTAATGTACCACTTCTTTTACTGGGCACATAGGTATTTTCTTTTACAAGCAGGTACCCTGAAAACTTTCATGGAAGATTGTCGCGCAAGGTTACGGAAGACACTTTTTGACCTTAATATAAAATTTCTGAAAAAGGAAGTTTGACCATAGTTGAATGAAGCAATGGAAAAAAGTTTACGAGATCCGAAAAAGAAATGTTCAGGCTTGTCTCAGAAAGCACCACTCATATTAATGTTTTTGACGATTTCAACATTTCATTTAACTTCCATTCTAATATTTTTCTTATAAAACAGTAGAGTTAGTTTTAAGAATTACGTTTTGCAGAAATTTCATCCATGTATAGCGTTAATAAAATGTATTTTTATATTGGAGAAATTTCATCAAGGCTGCAGGAGAAAAGTTTTGAAAATACAGAGCTGTTTCGAAGCTACATAGGCACTTGAATATTTTAGTAGTAAAATTTTGTTTTGTTCGTGTTTTTATTTATATATTATTACTAGCTGACCCGGCAGACGTTGTGCTGCCACAAATTTATTTCCCTGTCTGTTTCACTAACCCGATCCCTATATCTATTTTAAACCATATCCCTATCTCCTTCATATAGGAGAAACCACGCCCCCTTTTTCCTTATCCCCAGTTTTTTTGGAGGTGTCCGGGATTGATCTTATATAGCTCCTCATAAAATTTCAGTGGTCTAACCTAAATACTTCTAGAGATATGGACTGTGAAATATTTTATTCGTATGGGAGGTGCCACGCCCCCTTTATCGTTAACTCGAGTTTTTTGGGAGGTATTAGGGATCGATCACATATAAACTCTCACCAAATTTCAGTGGTCTAACATAAATACTTGCAGAGATATGGGCTATGAAATGTTTCCTTCATATAGGAGAAACCACGCCCCCTTTTTCCTTATCCCCAGTTTTTTTTGGAGGTGTCCGGGATTGATCTTATATAACTCCTCACAAAATTTCAGTGGTCTAACCTAAATACTTCTAGAGATATGGACTATGAAGTATTTTATTCGTATGGGAGGTGCCACGCCCCCTTTATCGTTAACTCGAGTTTTTTGGGAGGTATTAGGGATCGATCACATATAAACCCTCACCAAATTTCAGTGGTCTAACATAAATACTTGCAGAGATATGGGCTATGAAATGTTTCCTTCGTATGGGAGGTGCCACGCCCCCTATTTCGTTATCTCCAGTTTTTTTTTGGAGATGATGGGATTAATCTTATTTAACTCCTCAAGAAATTTCAGTGGTCTAACCTAAACACTTCCCGAGATATGGACTATGAAGTATTTCATTCGTATGGGAGGTGCCACGCCCCCTTTTTCGTTACCCTAGTTTTTTTGGAGGTAGTAGGGATCGACCTCATCTAACCTCTAACCACGTTTCAGTGGTCTAACATAAGTACTTTCAGAGATATGGACTATGAAGTATTTCATTCATATGAGATGTGCCACGCCCCCTTTTTCGTTATCCCCAGTTTTTTTGGAGGTGGTAGGGATCGATCTCATATAACCCCTTACCAAATTTCAGTGGTCTAACATGAAGACTTCCAGAGATATCGACTATGAAATATTTCATTTGTATGGGAGGTGCCACGCCCCCGTTTTCGTTATCCCCAGCCTTTTTGGAGGTGGTAGGGGTCGATCTCATATAATCCCTTACCAAATTTCAGTGGTCTAACATGAATACTTCCAGAGATATCGACTATGAAGTATTTCATTCGTTTGGGAGGTGCCACGCCCCCTTTTTGGTTAACCCCCAGTTTTATGGGTGAGAATGATGTTGTTATCCTATAGGTCTGTACCGATTTCCAGGTCCCTACCTTAAACCCATTTAGAGATATTCACCTTGAAGAAAAATGTTTGTATGGGAGGTGCCACGCCTCCTAATATTTTGTTCTGATTTTATAACATGACCTGCGCGTGGTAATAACAAACAAACCCCCTAAAGGAAGTATATGATTTGGTTCAGCCGTTTTCGAGTTTTAGCGTAACGACTGAACACCATTTCATTTTTATATATATAGATTGTATGGGAGGTACCACGCCCCCTTTTTCGATAACCCCAAGTTTTATGGGTGAGAATGGTGTTGTTATCCTATAGCTCTATACCAATTTTCATGTTCCTACCTTAAACACTTTTGAAGATATTCACCTTCAAAAATTCAATTTGTATGGGAGGTGCCACGCCCCCTTTTCCGATTACCCCTTCTTTTATGTGTAAGAAGGCTTTTGATACCATATAGGTCTATACCAATTTTCAGGTCCCTACCTTGAACCCTTTCACAGATATTCTGCTTAAAAAATTTAGTTTGTATGGGAGGTACCACGCCCCCTTATTGGATAACCCCCGGTTTTATAGGTGAGAGTGGTGCTGTTATCCTGTAGCTCTGAACCAATTTTCATGTTCCTACTTTAAACACTTTTGAAGATATTCAACTTGAAAAATTCAGTTTGTATGGGAGGTGCCACGCCCCCTTAATATTTTGTTCTGATTTTAAGACATGACCTGCGCGTGGTAATAAGAAACAAATCCCCCAAAGGAAGTATTTCATTTGGTTCAGCCGTTTTCGAGTTTTAGCGTTACAATTATACACCATTTCATTTTTATATATATAGATATTTATTATATATTATTTATATCTAATATTTCTTAATACGGAGAGAATAAATATATTGCCGATAATAACTGGAAATCATCTTAGCTAAATCTTGACAGTTATTGCTAGTTGCTACAGATATGTTGAACACTTCTTCTTATTCTTGTCTGCGAACACTTTCACACCAACTCATCAATTTCTCAATCTAAAATGTGCTGCATTGATGAATGTGACTTTAATGAGTGTTTCAATATGTCGAAAAGTGATTAATTAAGTTCATTTACTTTTCTTGCTCTAGCACGAGTAAGACAAGCAAGAAATGTTTTTTAGAAACAAATTTACAACGGCTGAATTCATTCCTTGATTGGCATATGCGTTTATCCACTTAAGCATTTGAATCCTTTCGTTGCTTCCTCCGAAATTGGCTGCATTTGACTGTCAGAGCCATGTCAATTTCTTCACAAATTCTCTTTGGAATTCGCTGGCTATTTTGCAATTAGTCAGAATGAGTGTTGTTTGCTTTGCTTTCAACATCCGATATTCTAACTCCGACATTCTTAGAAATGGAGCGCTCTATTGAAATTAAGTTGAAATTAGTAGCCAAATGTAAATTGCACACTGAGATATGTATTTACGTATGTACATTTAGATAGTTTTGTGTAGTGCAATGAGAAGATATTGGCTCATACAAATGCAATCAAGAAACCAATTTCAACAAGAAAATTCACAAATTCTCACTAACACACACACACGCACGCACCAACACACAAGATAATTAACTGCTTGCGCTGAGGCACAGAAAGTGCATAGATCGGAACACAAACATTTTCCGGCGTGGGCAAACGCATTTTCAAAGGATTTACTCTCAAAAGAAAAAGGTATAAATGTAAAACTGAATGCTTTGGCAAACAAAAAAAGAAAGATCATGGAAAGCTAAAAAGTTTACAGTCATGCTGTCAGGCACCCAAGCGACTTAGATAGTTAACTATAATATTTGAAGTTGTGAAGGCAAAGCGAAAATTACACAAAGGATTCACGTACCACATACAAAATAAACTAGATAATAGCTACATATATGCATATATTCGCTTGCATGTCGCGGAAGAGGCCAACGAAAAAGCCAACTGACACGCATAATAGTGAATGAAAGAATGAGTATGGCCGGAACTAACTACAAAACACCAGCCACTGGGGAATTCCGTGGCGTATGGAAGGATGCAAGCTTTTGCAATGTGTCAAGTCATTCGAATATCTACATACTTGGAAGTGTGAGTTGATGAGGATGTTGAAAATATGCGCGCTTTCACAGCGGCAAGCACCACTTTGGTAGCAGCGAGATGCCGCGAAAAGCATGAGCTGATGCCATGACAATTTTTCTGCACAATGACTACTACAGAAACACTGCTTGAAACACAGTAGTGCAACAAAATAAAATAAAACAAAATAAAAATAAATAAAATAAAATAAAATAAAATAAAATAAAATAAATAATGAAATGAAATAAAATAAAATATAATGAATGCAATAAAAAATAAAATAATAAAATAAAAATAAAACCAATTAAATTAAATTAAAATAATATATATGAAATGAACCAAAAATAATTTAAATAAAAAAAAAAAAAAAAATAATATGAAAAATAAAAAAAAATCAAAAGTAAAAAAAAAATTAATTAAAAAGAATTAAAATGAAATAAAAAATTTAAAAAAGGTAAAAAGAAATAAAAAAAAATAAAAAACGAGATTTTAGCCGAGCTTCTCTTTCCAACTTGTGGTGGTTCTTTTGAGTTTTCCTACAAGTTGAAATACAAAAATATATCGCTAGCTTCGTGAACAAATGTCGTAAGTCCATTTTTTTTTTTTAAATGAGATTTTAATGCAAAACGATAGTACAGTTATAAATACATCGTTTTGAATTAAAATCTCGTTTCAAAAAAATTGACTTAAGGCATTTGCTCACGAAGCCAGCGATATATAATTTAAAAACAATAAAATAGAATAGAAAAAAAGGTAGAGCAAAAAAAAAAATAAAATAAAAAAATGATATAATAAAAATATACAAAAAAAAATTTCAGAAAATAAAATAAAACTAAAAAAATTAAATGAAATAGAAAAAAAAATATATAAAAAATAATATAAACATATGTCGGCTTGTCTGGTTCCTGCAGCGCGTAGGTAAATTTTTCTCAAAAAACACATTTTTATAAAAAATAATAATAAAAATTAATTGAATTAAAAAGATTTAAAAAATAAAAAATTTAGTAAAAAATATATTAAAATAAAAAATACAACAAAATAAATTTTAAATAGTAAAATCAAAAAAGCAAATTAAATAAAAAAGATAGCAAATTAAATAAAAATTATAAAAAATAAAAATAAAAAAACAAAAAAATTAAATAAAATAAAAAATTTAATAAAGAAAAAATAAATTAAATTAAATTGACAGCATTGAAATGAATAAAAAAAATAAATAAAATGAAATAAAATAAAACAAAAATTTATTAAAAAAAAAAAGAAAAAAAATATAAAAAAAATAAAAGAAAACAGATAGAACAAACAAAAAATAAATAAAATAAAAATAAAATAAAAAAGTATGTAACCTGAAAGCAAGAAAACAAGGGATATGGAGATATAAAAGGTACTTCTACCCCTTTCTTCACTCCAAAATCTTCTCCCCATATTTTTATCACACTCTACCACTGAACCTTCCCACTGTCTTTCACTAAGTCAGTGAGTGTGTTGCTTGTATAGTACTTCTAATTGGAAAAGCATGAGAACGCAGGAAAATTGCAATTGAATTCGTTGAGTGGCATGCAACGCAATTAACCTATTCGCATTCATACGAAAATATTTCCATTTTTGAATGTGGGTAGGAAGTACGTGTGCGCAGCCAAATTCGACAACCTCGTCTGTCGCGAATCTTTTTATACATACCTACTTCGCAGCCGAATGTGTCCGCATCTGCATATCTCTCACCGTGACGCTAGTTTTGTTCGCGTTGCGGTATGTGGGTGGCATGTGGTAACTGGTATATGTGGCAAGCACTGTGTTGTTGTAAGTGACAAATGCGAAAATCAACCAACTGCGAAAATGTGCGTTCAAAAAAAGAAAACGCCGGTAAAATGGCAGCCTGCATGAATATCAGACCAAATAGAAAAGATGATTGTTACGTAGAAGGTATTTTTAAATTGTCCCGTTGCGTTTGTTGGCTGTAGTAGCTGCCGGTTTGATATGCAAGTTTTGACTGACGCTTGTCTACAGATGTGTGCATGTGTGCAGACATAAACATACAAACATATGCGCTTTTTATAGTTGACGATGTATGCAGTTGGCTCGCTGACTTGGAAATCAAAATGTTACAGCGAAAATCAAAGAGCCAAACAAAGGACATAAGAATTACGCAAGGTTTTATTTCGCGTACAAAGTTCAAAAACCTCATAAACAGGGTGCTCGAAAATGATGGTATTCTATTAAGTTACCTTGAACTCTCGGGTATACCGGTTTTGATATTTGCCAGAGAAAGTCCTAACTAGATAACAGGCAGCCTTAGGTTTGCCACTCAGAATAATAGCTAAGATGTTTTACTGAGTCATACCAGTTCCTGTTTACGGAGGGGCTTGCATAATATTTGTTTGTGACGTCTAATGGGGCTAAGTCCTTTCTGTTCGTCTGTCACCTTCAATAAGTGGCGCTACTCCTTTAAAAACCGGGAGAAGAACACATCTCTCGTGAGATGTCAAATCGGTCTTTCTGAAGAATCTGCATGGTCCACGTTGTCTCATCTGCCGCTTCCCTATACTGGAACAGGGATGAAAGTTCAGTCTATTCTATTTGTCTTGTAGAAATATTTTGCAGCCTATAGTCAGCTTTCGACTTAATTGCGGGCTGCTGGTTTCTAGGGATGGAGAGATAGGTTTCCTAATAGTGTACCCCGGTTTGTTTTTCACTTTCAGAATAGTCAAAGCACTGTCTCTATAAGTCACTGCCACCGCCAATATCATTATAAGACACTGTCACCATCACTGTAAGTCATTGTCACTATACCTAATAGAATGAGTCACTACATGTCACTATCACTATAAGTCACTGTCACTATTGCCCTATGAGTCACTACATGTCACAATCATGGTCACTGTAACTTTATTTCAATAACGTGGTCACTATTACTAAGTATTTTGGCCCTGTTCCTATCACTTAAATAGTCACTGTCACTATAATGGCCGTTGTCATTATCTTTGTCACTGTCACTGTCTGGTTTTTAAGGATATTTGTAGGTGATTTCCATTTCCTGAGCAGGCTGTCGACACTAGAGGATCGGAATAGTATACAATTATTGAAAGTTTTTCGATCACAGCATCCTCCGAAAACTTGGCGCAGAACTGTGAATAAAAAACTCGAAGACGCAGGATATACGCGGAATGATATCGCTAGAAGAGTAAAAAACAGAATACGAATCAAGTTGGTGGTCGAGGCCCTATGCTCTAGTAGGAGTTAAGGAAAATTATGATGATGATGATGATCCCTCAGTGCATATACGCCCCTGACATGTTTGGAGCATTCCAATACAGCCTTTGTAGTTGATCTCTTTGAGACCTTGTTTCACTTTAAATTTGAAAGCGAAGTTGTGCGACCACACACATTTGCTCCTACTCACCGCTTTCATCGTTTACTTTACTCCAACAACAAGGAGCTTACTGCATTTTGCCAGTTCGTCACGTGTTTGACGCTTAATTAAAAGCATCAGCATCGAACACACACACATACATATTTAGTAGCTACAAGAAATTTGTAGTTAGGTACGTGCTGGTTGCTTGCTGCGCGCATGTGGCACCCGGCACCTCTCTTCTTTAGACACGCGCCCACTTTGTCATCATTCACAATCAGTGTTGACTGCTGACAACTTTATTTTTGTGTATTCTGACGACGACGTCGACGACCTTTTCTTTGCCGTCATGGCTCAGCACTTGCTAGCCGCCAACTTATTGTTGCATTCTTTTTTATTTATTTCACTTTCTTTTTATTACTTCTTATTTAGTCACACATGTGCTCCTTCGCCTACTACTACGGTTAGGTATTTAGTACCTACATGGTTTCTTTTTTTGGGACACCCACCTCTCCAGTTGCGGTTTTCTTGCAAAGTGCACAATGATGTCATGTCCCGCGTGTAATTTTTGTTTTTGTTTCGCTCACCGCTTTGTTGCACCGAAAATATGCTTGCACCACCATCACCACCACCAGGTTGCGTAGGGAGTGCAGGCTTCCATTCTTTAGTTGCAGTTTTTCAACGTGTTGTTGGGTGCCAAATAAAAACTCGCTCACATTTTACAATTTAGTTGCACAACCCACTCATTCGTTTAATTAACAGTCAACTGTGTGGCATATACCTCATGTGGCATGATGGCTTTGTTAGCTTTCGTTTGTCGACTTTACGTCCGCCCACCTTCCGGGTGCTGTTGCTACTGTAATTCCTTTCGCTGTTGCTCGTTTGTTGTTCTTTTAGTACCATATGTGAAGCGCTACAAATGCTATTTCCGCCTTTTTTCTACATCATTGCAGTTGACTTTATGACTCTTTCCCGTTTTTTTTTTATTCGGCGCACTTTTAAAGTATGTGCAACTTCTATTCTCGTTTTCTGCACATATTCACATCCTTTCTCATGAGTCTGTAAACTTAGTCGTCCTCGTTCCGCTCAAAAAATCCTACCTTATCGTCTGTTTTTGTTTTTAGTAGTTGCTGCAAAACTCTAACTATGTATCGTTAGATCTTAATTATGAATTATAGTTTTCAGAGTGCATGTAAATGAGATAATTATACACAACTGCTATGCTGTGTTGTGCTGCGAGGTGCTATTTCGTCCCAACCATTTCCAACATACACCACAACTAGTATCTTTATGACTAGTCACCCAACGAGACATCCAATTATCTTCTAGCCGTACCATCAACGGGTAGTTTTAGCATGGGGAATCCCTTTAATTATCCCTCAAGATTAGATATCAGATTTTGATCGTATAAGTGTTGGCCTGCTTATTCTCTTTCCCCCATTGAGCGCTTGCTAGTTACACGTGACGAGGCTTCGGTAACTCCTGTGAGCTTGGGCACGAAAAATTGAAAGTGAGTTAGTGAAAGAATTTATGTTATATCTTTTTACTCTGTCGCTCACTAGCAAGAACCGAGTCGGTAGCAAGTGAGCGACTGAGAATTACCAACGACATTAGTTGATATGTCAGTGCGATCACAACGCTCTCACAAGCGCAGCAGCAATTTCATTGTTGGAGGAAAAGAGCGTAATAATCTGTGTGAATTTGGTTCTCTGACTTTCGGACAATTGTCCCACTAGCTGCCTTGTCTTGTTGTAAAGTAGCACTTTCCGACTAGTTTGATCACTGTTGGGTTATCTCATCATATAAGTATGTTTGTGTTGGCGTCCACTGGCAGAGAAAACGTGAATCTTTTTCTTCTTTTTTTTCTTTCTTTTATTTTGTTGTTGTTTATTAAAAATTCGCATATAAAAGCACAAAGTTTAAATCTGAGACTGCGGAAATGAAGTGTAAATAAATTCCAATTATAATTTTGTGTTGAAGCTCATTTGGTGTAGCTTCCTAAAATAAAGCTTACAGACTCAGACTAATTCTGTGAAACATTTTTCCCATGCATAATTTACTCTTTGACTTTTGCTTCTTTTTGTTAGTTTATTTAAAATTACTTAGTATGAAGTTGAATCTTAAATCAGATACTAAAAACCTGTTGGAAATCGGAAGAAATCCCAGCCCAGAGGTTGGGGAGAATTGCATACATTTTATTGAAGGAAGTAACATAGCGCATTAACGTGCCAAAATCAATCAACCTCTGGTAAAACAATGAAAGTACGCAAGTGAAAATTTTCACTGCCGAGCCACACATTTTTACGACGCATACGACGTATTATTGTCTAGTTGGTGTAGGATTTGGTTAATGCACGGTAGTAGCAAGTTCATTTTAGCACCAACTCATAAAATATGCCATAAAATGTTAGAATTAATTACAAATTTACCATGCCCCTTGTATCTGTAGGACATCTTTGGTGTTGCGACTTAGTTGTTGCAAAATCTTGTAAATTAGGCGAACCTGTTCTGTGTTGCAACACAATCTTACCCGCTCAGGCGAATAAAATAAACGCCGCAACAAGACATCCAATTAATTTTCGGTATATAAATATTTCCAATAAAATGTTTCCTATCTATAAACTTATATGTTTTTACTTGTATTAGTGGCTTACATTAGACGGGGCAAAAAGAAAAACAAAAAACAATTTTGTTTGATGTGTACACAAAAACAAAGATAATTCATTGTGGTACCATGAGAAAAATAAATAAAATAAATATTTTAATAAAAAAATAAAAATTGAAAATTTATAAAAAAAAAAATTATAAAGTAAAATATAATAAAATAAAACAAAATCAATGAAAAAAATTAAATGAGATAAAACTAAAAAAAAAAAAACAATGAAAATACACGTTTGCAATTGAGTGGCTCAGTGCCATCCTTGCCTAACTCTCGAAATTTTTTATCTGGAGTTATTATGGTATACTACTTAGAAATACTCCAAAGAGATTCTTTAAATATTGTTTTTTTCGCATAGTAAAGATTGTGAGGGTTAGGCATTTCTGGCCTTAGGCTGTTTAATTTTTAATTACCTATTAACTTTGTCACTAATTATTAGGAAATTACTAAATTTAGGGTTAGGCAAGGATGGCACTGAGCCACTCAATTATAAATATAAATGGTATAAAGTAAACTTCGCATGTATGCAATAATTGAGAAGTAACAAAGTTGGCACTTCCGTTGAATGAGTGCCCAATGGCAAAATATACTATATAATATACAGGTCCGTTGTTCATTTCTCAATGTTTCGGAATTAAATATTGTTTTGACCTTTTCGGAATAGATTTTGGAGTCATTGAGAGACTTTTTATCGGTACTTCTTGATAAAATTTCAATAATGTATTTGGAATCAATTCCCAAAAAAAGTCCAGGAATGATCCCGACCATACCCAAAAAAAGGCCAGAAAAGTCCGAAAATTATCACAAAAAAGTCCAGGAATTATCCCGAAAAATTCAGGTGTATATCCCGAAAAAGTTCCAAAATGTCTCGAAACCATACCGAAAAGTGTCAAAATTATCACAAAAAAGTCCAGAAATTATCCCGATAAAGTGCTAAAATGTTCTCAGAAAGTCCCGAAACGGTCCCAAAAAACAGTCCCGAAAACCATCCCAAAATGGTACGATAAAAGTCCCAAAATAATCTCAAAAAAGTCTAGTAACATACCGAAAAGGTTCGGAATATAACCCGGAAAATTACCGAAATAATCCCAAAAAAAGTCCAGATATTTTCCCCAAAAATTCCGCTGAATATCACAAAAAAGTACTGAAAAGTTCCCAAAAAGTCCGGAAATGATCCCAAAATTACCCCGAAACCAGAAATTGTTTCGAAAATTGTTTGATTATAAGAACCACCCTAGGGTTCATTCATATAACTTTAGCTTTAAGAAACAATTTAAATTCTGTTACAAACGTTGCTAAAAGTTCTTAATTTCAATTTTTATTGAAAAAAAAATATATATATATTTAGCCCAATCTAATGTATATGGGCACATGTGTGCCATATAGCAGCTTCACCTGTTTGAAATTGATTTGGCAAAATCGTAAAATTTTCATTGCTATTTTTACGACTACTACTTTGTAAGCTTGTTTCAATAAAAATACAATTTTATTTTGAAGTTCGCAAAATTGTGTAATAGGACATTTGCACCCCAATTTTATTTTGAAGTTCGCAAAATTAACTTCAAAATAAGATTCGGGTGCAAATGAATCAAAGATTTTAATGCATCACTAGGTACATTCGAATACGAACTCAGTGAGCAGTAAATGCTTACAACAAGAAATAATTACAGTCGCGGAGTTCAACGGAGAACTTTCTACTACTCACTGAGTAGCCAACTGAGAGTAAAGTCCTCACTTGAAAAACAAAAACCACGTTCTATAAGTTCCTCATCAAATCCCGTCCTTTGAAAAGTTGTTCGCAAATACTAGAAAATATCTCAAAACTCATTTATATGCAACTTTTTAATTTATTAAATTTTTCCTAACAAAAAACTTTAAATCTTTCAAAACTACCACAACTTCAAAATTTTCAATAGCTTTTCACAATAAATTCATTTAGCGTTATGTATTGCATTTGCTTTTATTAATAATATATTGCCATCCATTGGTTAATTTTATTTTTTAAATTTCCACTAAATTGAGCAAACATTTCATTAAAAATTCAAAACCATTCAAGCTCGAACTTAATTTAATATTAAAAATAAATATGATTTGCCTTTCAACCACAGCATTTACTATTTATTTAAATATGTATTACTAAAAAACAAAGAAAGAAAGAACGAAAATGTTTAAAAAATAAAAACCCACCTCTTACCATTATTTAAATACGCGCACACAACTTTTTCAATACAACAAAGGGAAATGCGCCGAAATTATTGTTGTTTTGCCAAAATGTACTTAAAACTTTGGTCAGCCTGGATGAAGCATGAATGAATATTCATTAAAATTTACAATTTTTGCTAATAATTTCGATTGCCAAATTTGAGCAATTGAGTGTGCAGCAGATCGTAATTTTTGTTTGTACAAAGATGTGTATTATAAAAAACGTATTATACAACAACAAAAGCATTTTTGCATAAAAGCAACGCTCTCATGCATTACAAATATACAAAAAAGTTAAATATTCGGAGATTGTAAATATTTATAAAAAACCAATCATTGAAACAGCTAAAAATAGAATTACTAAAAAATTTAAGTTGTGTGGAGAAAAACGGGAAAAGCTCACGGAAAACTGATTTTTTTTTTTTAATTCCAAAATATTAGCACCAGAAAGTTTTATTAATTGAGCAGGCACCAATAAAGCATGGGAGGAGCGTCTATTATCTATATATATAAAAATGAAATGGTGTATAATTGTAACGCTAAAACTCGAAAACGGCTGAACCAAATGAAATACTTCCTTTGGGGGATTTGTTTGTTATTACCACGCGCAGGTCATGTCTTAAAATCAGAACAAAATATTAAGGGGGCGTGGCACCTCCCATACAAACTGAATTTTTCAAGTTGAATATCTTCAAAAGTGTTTAAGGTAGGAACATCAAAATTGGTATAGAGCTATAGGATAACAACACCATTCTCACCCATAAAACTTGGGGTTATCCAATAAGGGGGCGTGGTACCTCCCATACAAACTAAATTTTTAAGCAGAATATCTGTGAAAGGGTTAAAGGTAGGGACCTGAAAATTGGTATAGAAAGCCTTCTTCAATCAAAAGCCTTCTTACACATAAAAGAAGGGGTAATCGGAAAAGGGGGCGTGGCACCTCCCATACAAACTGAATTTTTCAAGGTGAATATCTTCAAAAGTGTTTAAGGTAGGAACATGAAAATTGGTATAGAGCAATAGGATAACAACACCATTCTCACCCATAAAACTTGGGGTTATCGAAAAAGGGGGCGTGGTACCTCCCATACAATCTTTAATTATTTTGGTTGTTAATCTATATATATAAAAATGAAATGGTGTTCAGTCGTTACGCTAAAACTCGAAAACGGCTGAACCAAATCATATACTTCCTTTAGGGCGTTTGTTTGTTATTACCACGCGCAGGTCATGTTATAAAATCAGAACAAAATATTAGGGGGGCGTGGCACCTCCCATACAAACATTTTTCTTCAAGGTGAATATCTCTAAATGGGTTTAAGGTAGGGACCTGGAAATCGGTACAGACCTATAGGATAACAACACCATTCTCACCCATAAAACTGGGGGTTAACCAAAAAGGGGGCGTGGCACCTCCCATACGAATGAAATACTTCATAGTCGATATCTCTGGAAGTATTCATGTTAGACCACTGAAATTTGGTAAGGGATTATATGAGATCGACCCCTACCACCTCCAAAAAAGCTGGGGATAACGAAAACGGGGGCGTGGCACCTCCCATACAAATGAAATATTTCATAGTCGATATCTCTGGAAGTATTCACGTTAGACCACTGAAATTTGGTAAGGGGTTATATGAGATCGATCCCTACCAACTCCAAAAAAACTACGGTAACGAAAAAGGGGGCGTGGCACCTCCCATACGAATGAAATACTTCATAGTCCATATCTCGGGAAGTGTTTAGGTTAGACCACTGAAATTTTGTGAGGAGTTATATAAGATCAATCCCGGACACCTCCAAAAAAAAACTGGGGATAAGGAAAAAGGGGGCGTGGTTTCTCCTATATGAAGGAAACATTTCATAGCCCATATCTCTGCAAGTATTTATGTTAGACCACTGAAATTTGGTGAGGGTTTATATGTGATCGATCCCTAATACCTCCCAAAAAACTCGAGTTAACGATAAAGGGGGCGTGGCACCTCCCATACGAATAAAATACTTCATAGTCCATATCTCTAGAAGTATTTAGGTTAGACCACTGAAATTTTGTGAGGAGTTATATAAGATCAATCCCGGACACCTCCAAAAAAAACTGGGGATAAGGAAGAAGGGGGCGTGGTTTCTCCTATATGAAGGAGGTAGGGATATGGTTTAAAATAGATATAGGGATCGGGTTAGAGAAACAGACAGGGAAATAAATTTGTGGCAGGACAACGTCTGCCGGGTCAGCTAGTGTATATTTAAAATTGATAGGGTATATTAGGTAGAAGGGGATGCTTCGTCTTTCTAAGATTTTCATGTTAGCCTGACAATCGCGCTTATTTTTGGAGGAAATATTAACCGATTCACTGGAACTCAATGATATAAAAAATTCCGTGTAAGGTAAATTTTAAAATACATAGGATTTTTCCTCTTAAATTCTTGTTTTTGTCTTGTAAATTTGTTTGTATTTTACTTTGTGCTTCGTAGTATTTTTTTGAGCGTATTATTAGAAATAAATGATTTACGTACATCCACTTAAAGAAATCAGCAAACAAAAATCTAATTTCGTGACCCAACCCCTTTCGCACTCCAAACAGACAATAAAATTTAAACTGAGCAACAAAGTAAGTCATACAAGGAAATGTCCATTTTTTCCTAATTTAAATGATAGAATATGAGACTAGGAATAGTGTGGAATGAATGACTCAATTACCAGGTTAGCTCTTCGATGACACATTTTATCAGTTGCGGCCATCTTGCTCCCTGAAAAATTGTCATTCACATTCTGGGTAGCCTTTTAGTAAAATTATGGAAAAATAGTAGTTAAAATAAGTAAGGAAAGTTGTCTTCGGCTGTGCCGAAGGCTATATACCTTTCATGAATAAGCGTCACGATTTTCACTGTTCGATCCCCAGTACAGCCTGTATGAATTTAACTTTAGCTCATACCGAAATTATCGGAACTATCGATTATAATCGATTATATATATATAGAGGGCGATGTGTTATATTGGTCCAATCTCATTGATTTTCAACATCGATTTTGCACATAAAAAAATAGCAATACTTACAAATTTTCACATTCCTAACTGTTTAATTACGAGAGTTATAGCCCAAAATCCGTTTCTCGTAACAATCGATTGTTCGATAGCTCCCATATATGTAATATCGGTCCAATCTTGCTGGTTCCGACAACTGATTTCTATATTAGAAAATTGTGGCCGCATACCAAATTTTAGCCAAATATCTCAAAAAATGGGGGACTAGTTTGCGCTCAAACAGACAGACCGACGGACATGGCTAGATCAACTCATCTCGTCATCCTGATCATTTCGGTATACTTATTGATGGGTACATCTCTTCTTCTTCTCATACTTACAAACATCGGACCAAACTTATAATACCATTTCATCTTCTTGAAAGGCATAAAAGGTAGTACTTAAGAAAAATAATTGACTTCTGCGCTATCAACTAAAAGAGAAGAGACGCCTTGTTACACAGTAAAAAATGAAAATTTATTTTTAATACCAGTCGCTATTGAAATTAAGCTTTTTTGGAATTAAATTTGAGTGTTAATTCTAAATAGTATTAATTTAAGACTCTGAAAAATTGTTTAATTCCAAATAGTTGTAAAATAATACCAAAATAATACTAAAGCGCTCTCTCTATAGCGCTCTTTCTCATTATAATGTTTTAAGTACTTTTGGTTTAAAAACAAAACCGGAAAAGTATTAAATCAATTACTTTTTAGCATTAAATTAAGTCCGGTGGTTTGTTCTTCAGAGCACGCGGGTCGCCGCTACAATTTACAACAAAGCTGCAATTAGACGCTGGCAAGCATAAGTACTCTATGGCTTGATAGTATACATATTCGTTCAGCATTCAATAAATTGTGAGTTCGACTATCGGTGAAGGAAATATAAAAACTGTGTAATTTGTTTTTTTTTTTTTTTGCCTGAGAGAATCTTTGACTGAAATCCTCTCTCTCTCTTGATTATACCGAACATGGTATTAATTTAATACTTTTCGGCGTTGTTATATATATATTTATATATAATTATATATAAACACCAAAATGGTATTAAAGTTAGACTTTTCCTTTTACTGTGTAGGTTTTAGACGCCTCGGAAAGGTTCTTCTCTATACTGAAAACACCAAAATGGTATTAAAGTTAGACTTTTCTTTTTACTGTGTAGGTTTTAGACGCCTCGGAAAGGTTCTTCCCTATACTGAATGTGACGTCATTTGCCATAACCGCATAAGCTTGCCAAATTTAGACATACATAACACGAAGTAATTTAACCCAATCCCTATAAAATTATATAAGGTTTCAGAATGGGCTAACAACCATCAAATCATAATTGTAAAAGCGCGTGATTATGAATAACAAATTATGTGCGATTATGTCACACATAGACTCATATGCATCAAAATGCCGAACATACAAGTACGTGCATACATATCCAGGCAATTACTTGCCACATAATATGGCATATGCTCTCCTACTACAGAGCGTCTATAGTACATTTTGAATAAATCGAGTCTCTAATGAAAGGATGGTTTTCTGGTTAAACAATTACGATAAAATAAAATAATTAATTTTATTGATTTAATGCGACAGTTTGGCGACGCAGATTAACACCAAATGGGCCAATAAGTGTGTGTGTGGAGAGACACAAAAAAAAATTAAACGAATGATTAAAGAGGAAATTGCATGAGTGCTACAGAATGGGTGAATTGATGATTAAATTTCCAAATGTGAAGTGTAGGTATGCGAGGAAATATGTATAAATTGCATGTTTTAAAAAATATGTAAATCCACCTAGTACGATAATATATATACAAACTATTTCATAATTAAAAGGTAAGTAATAAAACTATAGTAAAAAGAGCATTGGACTTGATTAATTAGAAGAAAACAAGTAAGGAAAGCTGTCTTCGGCTGTGCCGAAGGCTATATACCTTTCATGAATAAGCGTCACGATTTTCACTGTTCGATCTCCAGTACAGCCTGTGTCAATTTAACTTTAGCTCATACCGAAATTTTCGAAATTATCGATTATATGGGGGCGATGTGTTATATTGGTACAATCTCATTGATTTTTAACATGCCATTCCACATTCTAAAGGAGCTATTGATCACGTTCCTATCTATCTAATTACAGGAGTTATCTACCAAAATCCGTTTATCGGAACAATCGATTGTATGGGGCCTATGTGAAATATTTGTCGCATCTCAAGGAATTTCAACGAAGATATTGCACATACAAAAATAGCAAGACTTACAAAATTTCACGTTTCTACCTCTTCAATTACAGGAGTTATAGCCCAAAATCCGTTTATCGGAACAATCGATTGTATGGGAGGTATATGTAATATCGGTCCGATCTTGCTGGTTCCGACAAATGATTTCCATATTAGAAAATAATGGCCGCATACCAAATTTCAGCCAAATATCTCAAAAGCTGAGGAACTAGTTTGCGTTCAAAGAGACAGACAGACAGACGGACATGGCTAAATCAACTCATCTCGTCATCCTGATCATTTCGGCATACTTATTGGTGGGTCCATATCATTCATAATTACATACATCGGACTAAAGTTATAATACCATTTCATCTTCATGAAAGGTATAATAGAAAATTAGCTACCCAAAATGGTTAAGTCAAACAAAAGCCACTCTAGATTCAGTCATGATGTTACCAGAAGGTTTCTGGTTCTCCTGATATTATTGGTGACTTTCGGTAGGGGCTTAGGGGTTTTACTGGCCTCATAATTATGAAACGGGGTTTTCTTTCCATAAATACATTTACCATTGTCTCTAATTTGTTTGAGTGTTTCAACAAAAAAATCCCTTCTACAATTATAAGCGCCCATGTTACCAATGAGCAAGAATAATGAGTTTTGTACTGAAATACTTAACTAACACCCCTCTTACATAAGTACATAAATATTCAGTGAAATGCGAGAAAAAATGCTTCGCGCTAACATATTAATGCAGCTCATGACAAATGAGTTGCATGCAGACATGACATAAAGGATTCATTGATAACACCGACGCGTAATGAAAGCGTCTCCAACATTTTGTTGGCAGTGTGAAAGTTTCACAATAAGCTTCATTCATTAATCAGCATAAAATTAGTAGCAATTGCGCGAAATTAAGCAGCTGACAAGCAAGACTTAAGCAAACGCGGCAAAGGATTTGGCCGACAGCGAAATTACAATTAAATGAAAGCTTTTCTTGTCCTGAAAGTGAAGTTGAGAATTTTCATTGACATGGAGAAAACTGCGTGATTTTTTGTCTGAAGTATTTATTTTAAATTTTATCTCTGAAGTATTTTTATAACAAGTGCCTAGTATTGTGGGTTCTATAATTTTGCTCTGATAAATGTGCTGTGAAACAGAAATAGTCATTTATCACACAATTGTGCACGCACAAATTCGCAAAGATTATTACTCTTTTCAATCGGTACAATAAGGTATTTACAACACCTTGGATAGTTTAGAGTCTAAGCTATTAATTAATAATTATAATAACAAGTAATAAATCTGAACTGCACTGCATATCCAAAAATCTCTCCTTCTCTTTAATACATGATATCGCCGGTTCCAAAGTAAAGAGATGTATTTACTTTTTAAAACTTTTGGGAAAACAGCATTTCAAACTTTTATTTTTTCATAGAACTCCATTGTAAAAATGAAATTTTGAATGCCGTTTCAAAAGCAATTTAAATTTTGAAATACTTCTGTTTACTTTGGAACCGGCGATATGCAGGATATGATCTCCCAGCGATTAAATCGTTATAACTGCCCGAGCAGCGACAGTCATACAAGTATTATCCGACAACATTAAATATCAACAACAACAAAAATCCACAACGAAAATGCAAAGGAAAATCTGACCCGTTAAAGCTAATATGCAGGAGACCAATTTTCACTAGAGTAGGGGTGATGCGGGTGTACATTTTTGAATAAAGCAGCGACCAGAACCGGCATGAATGCATTTTTTTATGACCGCAATATTGCGTAAATATGTGAAAAGAGTTTGGGACGATTAAAGTCACAAGATTTATATTGTCTGTCTGTCGTGTCTGACTGCCAGAGAGCTATATACAGTGGTGTGAAAGAAAAGAGCAACACGTTATTTTAACGATTGATTTAAAATATTACTTTTCTACTCTTCAAACCACGCATGTCCAACAACCGGGGAGTAAACAATGAAGACATCGAATATCGAAACTTTTTGACAATCCCGGGACTCCTGGATTTTAAAATGACAATCCCGGGGTCCTCGAATTTTTCGGGATTATCTCAGATACCATCCAAAAAGACCGGGAGATGTATCATACAAAAGATGAGTTTTGACCTCGGTATGCATAATCCGAAAGCGATGGCCGTTTTTTTTCATCAAGAGATATTTCAACTCAGAAAGGTGTTCGCTCATAAATCCAATGTGTCGCGTTCCAATTTTCGGAGCGGACGCGGTAAAGTTATTGTTGTCTTTTGCTAATAACATTTTAGCTTTCGGATTATTGAAATCGAAGTCAAAACGCGTACTTTCACACCTATCCCGATATTTTTGGGCAGGTTTCAGAGTTTCGTAGGATTATATTTCGTCAAATCACAGGGATTCATAAAATTATTTCGAATTTGCGAGACTTGTTCTGGGAATATAAGGATGCCAAATAAAAGAAGAAGAAGAAGAAGAGAATAAATGTGTGTGTTGAGATGAACGGAAATGGTCCGATACATTTTTCATTCTAGGAAGTTTGAGTTAAATTTTTCTACAGATCTGTCAACATAAATCGATCCTTGTAAAACTCATTTCGTAGAAATATAACAAAGAAAATAATATTCTCAGATTTCTCTTGGTATGCCGAGGAAATTTTCTGTTCCTATTTTTGCCGGACGTGAAATTATATTTACCTCATAACTGTCAAAAAATTTCAGTCCCAGATAACTAATTTTCTACAGTTTCTTCTACAAAATTTTGGCACCAAAATCAGAATCAAAAGTCCGAATCAATCGAAAGCTTCAACGTTTCGGATTTTTTTGTCGAAACTCCGTAACATTCCTAATGTACACTGGAATCGATTAAAAGCTATGGCGAGCACAGTTGATAGGTAGGCAAACATTGACAAGTGCCAGATGACCGGATGAAACCCAACGCTGATCGGCAAAAGGGAATGTGAAACCGAGAAACAGTTGAATATCAAGTTGACAGGCAGACCAAGAGAAATGTTGGTCGAAACGAGCTAAATGCATTGTATGTGTAGGGTTGGTGGCCTAAAAGTCACGATGCAGCAGCGTATGGCATATGGAAAAGCGATATAAAATTGTACTTTTATTACCTTGCGGATAGGCAGAGATACGCACACAGGGAAGCATGTAGAGCTTCGTAGGCTTTAATATATGTATATGAAAATATGTATTTTTTTTTTATAAATGCACATTTTAAGCCATTCAACTTTTACCGATTTAATAGCCGCCACATTAAGTTCCTTTAAGCTCCTATAAAGCCCTATATAGCGGTGTTGAATTTTATGCTATGTCTATCAAAAGTAATACAAGCCGTGCTAACAGTTGTACGGAGTGAGGCAATTGTAACAATTAGTAGCTATAGCATATGATATTCATATTAAATAAATTTATAATTCACCCATATGCTTAAAAATGGTTGACACTCACTAACTCACCTTTAATAATGTAGGTACGAGCCGTTTCCCGCATTCCAATCAAACACAATTATTGCAATTCAAGTTGGCTATCATTTTCGAAAATCCATTATTAAAGTGTAATAAAGACCTTGCACATCAATGGGCTTTCCTTTTTTTCTGTTAGAATATGAATGAGTAACAAACATACACACTAACTGAGCACTCAAATGTGACACGTACAGGAATGAATTGGGAAAATGGGTAAATAAGGAGCATAGTGCATGTGGAGCAAAGCGGGTAGAGAGGGCACCTATGTACACAACAAATGAATTTCATATTTAATCTGTTGTTTTAATGGCTAAAAAAATAGCCGAAAAAACTTAATCACGACTCCCTTGAGCTCTGTAAATATTAGCCGAAAAATACCTATGGTGCTTAATGAATCTTCACATCAAAGTACAGCACGAAACAAGTTTACAGTTTCTAGGATACCCAGTAGGAACATAAATGCTATTTTCAGTTGATAAAGAGGTAAGAAGATGGTGTCCAGAGAAGTTCAAGAAGTGAGTCCAAAATCGTGATGAAAGTTTGCTGTCGATAAGTTGCTCATTCAAAACAAATATCATGGTTTGTGTTTCCAAAGCAAAAGTAATGGATTTTTAAGAATTGTTTATTAAAACCTCTCCAAAGAACTTTTTCAAGAAATTTAAGAATATTTCTATGAATATACATACATAAGTACTTGTTCTTAAAATAGGTAAACAAATCCTCAGAAATCATGAAATGATTCATAAATTGTGAAATAATTTTCTTAGAATCTATGAATTTTTGCTTTTATTCTAAAAAATATCAGCTTGAACTTCTATGAAACTTTTTTCTTAAAAAACATGTACTTTGTTGGTTCAGTGTAGTGAACGATTTAGTAAAAACAGATAATCACTAACTGTGTATTCCAATTCTGGTGGGTCCTGTTTTAAACAGCAATGGGAGAGGAGTGGCGAGGAGCTTGCATACCAAATTTCAAATGAATACACAGAGAGAGCTGGGGATGGATAAGAATTGACATTGATTTGGTCATATCAACCAAAATATATTTATATCAACCAAAATATCTGTTGATTCAACCAAAATATCCATTTCCAGCCTATTTTTCTCTGTGTATATCAAAATTTAGCTCCAGTTATCGTACTCACATGCAGACATCAATTTCTTTTCTCCTCCTGAAATATATGAGATACATAAGTCTATACCTATCTCGATTTGTTTATGCCATTACCAACTACCTATATGCGCTCCTAGGTAAATATAAAAAGAAGGCGAAAGTTATACCCAGTATATTTTTTTGCATAAATTTCCATTCGATATATTTTGATAATATGAAAAATTACTTCTTTCATAACCACTTTTCCACGTTAAAAAATAAGGGAATAGCACTTTCATTTTTGATATCAGCTCATAACTCTTTTATTTTGCTCCTTTCTATAAAAAAAACACACACAAAACGACGAAAAATGCTACAATGCGCATCGGTTACTTTGACCTTATGGATATTTTTTTTTTGGAACTCATCCCTTCAATGTGGTTTTTTACGAATTTTTCATCAAATAAATGCTGAAACCAAAATAGCGTTGCGTATTTATGTAATGGTATGGTAAGCCCATATGCACCAGCGCAAATGTGAATGTAACAGCGACCACAAGCCGTCCTCAACCTTATTTCCAGGATTTTATATGATTTTTTGGCATTGAACTTGTTTTCAACGCCCTTAGCCGAATATGTGGTATGAGAAATAAATATCCACATCACATGATATTATGCATTTTTTTATGAAATACATTTTTCAGCAGCTACTCCCATAAGCATGAGAATTCAAATGCACATTTGGTTGTCATAAAAAGGATTAAGTTCGTTGTGGCTCTGTTGGGTTTTTTAACGCTTCAACAGCCAAATTACGCTATTACAAAAACTAGCCTTTTCCATTGGCATTGGCTAGTATGTCGCATCTGTTTTATATTAGCTGGTAAACAAAAAAAATTAATTCTGTAAGAACTTTATTCTGCTTTATTATTTTACGAGCATTTTAGACAACAACAACAACAACGAGCATTTTCGCATTGTAGCTATAAAGGCATTCTTTCACAGGATTAACTACAAAGGATAGTATTTTATCAAATGGATTTTGATATCATGGAATTCTGCAGCTAACTCGATTCCCCTATTATGGTATGGTAATGGTATGGTAATGGTATGGTAATGGTATGGTAATGGTATGGTAATGGTATGGTAATGGTATGGTAATGGTATGGTAATGGTATGGTAATGGTATGGTAATGGTATGGTAATGGTATGGTAATGGTATGGTAATGGTATGGTAATGGTATGGTAATGGTATGGTAATGGTATGGTAATGGTATGGTAATGGTATGGTAATGGTATGGTAATGGTATGGTAATGGTATGGTAATGGTATGGTAATGGTATGGTAATGGTATGGTAATGGTATGGTAATGGTATGGTAATGGTATGGTAATGGTATGGTAATGGTATGGTAATGGTATGGTAATGGTATGGTAATGGTATGGTAATGGTATGGTAATGGTATGGTAATGGTATGGTAATGGTATGGTAATGGTATGGTAATGGTATGGTAATGGTATGGTAATGGTATGGTAATGGTATGGTAATGGTATGGTAATGGTATGGTAATGGTATGGTAATGGTATGGTAATGGTATGGTAATGGTATGGTAATGGTATGGTAATGGTATGGTAATGGTATGGTAATGGTATGGTAATGGTATGGTAATGGTATGGTAATGGTATGGTAATGGTATGGTAATGGTATGGTAATGGTATGGTAATGGTATGGTAATGGTATGGTAATGGTATGGTAATGGTATGGTAATGGTATGGTAATGGTATGGTAATGGTATGGTAATGGTATGGTAATGGTATGGTAATGGTATGGTAATGGTATGGTAATGGTATGGTAATGGTATGGTAATGGTATGGTAATGGTATGGTAATGGTATGGTAATGGTATGGTAATGGTATGGTAATGGTATGGTAATGGTATGGTAATGGTATGGTAATGGTATGGTAATGGTATGGTAATGGTATGGTAATGGTATGGTAATGGTATGGTAATGGTATGGTAATGGTATGGTAATGGTATGGTAATGGTATGGTAATGGTATGGTAATGGTATGGTAATGGTATGGTAATGGTATGGTAATGGTATGGTAATGGTATGGTAATGGTATGGTAATGGTATGGTAATGGTATGGTAATGGTATGGTAATGGTATGGTAATGGTATGGTAATGGTATGGTAATGGTATGGTAATGGTATGGTAATGGTATGGTAATGGTATGGTAATGGTATGGTAATGGTATGGTAATGGTATGGTAATGGTATGGTAATGGTATGGTAATGGTATGGTAATGGTATGGTAATGGTATGGTAATGGTATGGTAATGGTATGGTAATGGTATGGTAATGGTATGGTAATGGTATGGTAATGGTATGGTAATGGTATGGTAATGGTATGGTAATGGTATGGTAATGGTATGGTAATGGTATGGTAATGGTATGGTAATGGTATGGTAATGGTATGGTAATGGTATGGTAATGGTATGGTAATGGTATGGTAATGGTATGGTAATGGTATGGTAATGGTATGGTAATGGTATGGTAATGGTATGGTAATGGTATGGTAATGGTATGGTAATGGTATGGTAATGGTATGGTAATGGTATGGTAATGGTATGGTAATGGTATGGTAATGGTATGGTAATGGTATGGTAATGGTATGGTAATGGTATGGTAATGGTATGGTAATGGTATGGTAATGGTATGGTAATGGTATGGTAATGGTATGGTAATGGTATGGTAATGGTATGGTAATGGTATGGTAATGGTATGGTAATGGTATGGTAATGGTATGGTAATGGTATGGTAATGGTATGGTAATGGTATGGTAATGGTATGGTAATGGTATGGTAATGGTATGGTAATGGTATGGTAATGGTATGGTAATGGTATGGTAATGGTATGGTAATGGTATGGTAATGGTATGGTAATGGTATGGTAATGGTATGGTAATGGTATGGTAATGGTATGGTAATGGTATGGTAATGGTATGGTAATGGTATGGTAATGGTATGGTAATGGTATGGTAATGGTATGGTAATGGTATGGTAATGGTATGGTAATGGTATGGTAATGGTATGGTAATGGTATGGTAATGGTATGGTAATGGTATGGTAATGGTATGGTAATGGTATGGTAATGGTATGGTAATGGTATGGTAATGGTATGGTAATGGTATGGTAATGGTATGGTAATGGTATGGTAATGGTATGGTAATGGTATGGTAATGGTACCTACGTCTATATTATGGTAAAGTAATGGACCGCTTGAGAACTCTTTTTGAGCTTATGTGTGTGCTTTGCAAATGACCACGGGTTTCCCTAGTCTAACCCAATGATAGTCCGTAGAATGTACGGTGTACATACAATAAAGCTAAATGCTTTTACTTTGCGGATTATTTCGCAAAGATTTTATTCCATTAAATTTTTTTATTCATAGAATGTATAAGGCGCTTTCGCTACACAGATGCACTTCCTCCCTTACTTGATTCCTTATGATAAATATGTTCGTGGCTTAAGTCACACTAGGTCGTGATGATTGAATTCAAATAAAAGGCGTACTTTGATGTACATAACGTAAGTATGAATGTAACGGATCTTAAGTGGAATCGGTCATTGAAGTGGGGTTATTAAAAAATTGTAAGGCAAGTACAACATAAAAGAAGGAAGGTAAAAAGTGCAGCAAGAAACGACAACAAGATTGGCGACTGAGCTTACACTTTGCGCCATCTCATCCTTTTAAGCTTTTGACATACTTTTTGATCGGAGATTGACCTCATACAAGTTGAAGATATATGCATAAGCTCACATGTTGCAGCTTTTGTTGTTGTTGTTGTTGTAAGTACGCAACGTTATTGACGTTTAATTAAAAAGCAACAGTTGCTTGTTTTCTTTAGCCTCGAACGCAACGTTTTTGTTTGGTTTAATTGTTGTTGTGTGAAGCTGCTGACGGCTAAAGAAGTCTATGGATGAAGCTGATTTGACTTGCTGGTAGAAAGGTCGAGCAATCAATTTGTTATCTGCTACTGATGCAGATGTTCTGCTTCTACCGAGCGTTAAGCAATAAAAATGGAATGTTGAATCGAATGAGAAACTTGCAGCAGATCCATGTGTATAATTTTTTCATCACATATGTATCGCCTACTTACAATTATACAAGCACTTCGAAGATATTCCCTGAATTGCAGGCGTATGAGCAGCCTGTCAAAATATTGATGCCGGCCACGTTGAGCTGTTTTTGTTTGCACAATCCAGTTTCTCGACGTTTTCGCTTTCTGTTGAATTGTGTAATATTTTAAAAAAGATTATTATTGTTATTGTTTTTTTGCATTATTTTGATTGGGGCGCTTAATTGAGTATGAAAATATGTTTAAAGCCATTGCAAGGGATGATGTTTTACATCAGTGTTGTGACATGACTTTCATGAGGATTTTCATTTCTCACATCGAAGAGATGATTTTTAATTTTATCTCACTTTTGTTATTATTTGTTAACGTCATTCTTATGTCCTATTTATTGTAGTGTAATGGAGTGGACATTTTTAATGAATAATAGTTACACCGGAAAATGTTTTTGGTCTCAAAACGTGAACGATTCCAGCTTTATATAAATAAAAATAATTTGTTCAACTTCTGAACTCCCTTTCTGTTTCCAGGGAACATCATTCAGATTGTAGAACTCCAAAAAAAAAATTTTTTGTTACTAGACCATTTGAGGTTGAAGCCAATTGCAACGCATAACTCTTAAGCAAGTTATTAAATTTTAATTGCGCTTTTTAATTGGTGTATTTTGCTTCAGAAAATAAAAATTGCGTAAATGCTTAAGGATGTGTGACATACTGCTTGAGTAATTGGGAATACTTCCATATATATAGGTATTAATGTATTACGATATTGCATTTATGTCTTTGAACAATTTTTAAAAACCTGTATTCGTTTGTGTGCTTGCGCATAACATATGCTGGTGTAGAATTGCTTGAAAGTTAAAATTTTCAACTCATATCCTCGACAGCTGGAAATGAAGTGCGAATACAAAGAGCTTTCAAATTTGTATAACTATATTTCATACACTATTATATAAAACGATATCAAAGAAAGAGGGCCGGTTGATACGTTCTTTGTTCAACAGAAAATTAATTAACAAACTTTTTTTTTAAATATTTTCACTACCCTTAAAAGGATGTTATAGTTTTGTTTCTCATGGAAATTTTCTGCTTTTAAGGACTGAAACGAATAATATATTAATCAACAAAGCTTAATGACAACACTAAGTAACGATAGAATCGAAAGAACAGTAGACTAACGAATCAACGAACAAATAACCCAAACACCTAACCTTAAAAACCAAAAAGCGAATGAAAAAGTCAAACCCTTCACTAAGTAAGAAACCTAACTATGGTTACCTTTTTAACCCACTTAAAATTTCACATTACATACATCTAGTATATTATGTCCTTACCCGTAGTATTTACTTCTGACTCCGGCTTAAAATTATTTTCTGAATCGACAAAGCCTCCTTTTGGCCTTTTTGAGAGTATCCTCGTCTTTTCGCAATCCTTTATCACATAACGAAGTTATCCGCCCTGCCTTGTACGCTTTACGAAGCTGGCGTATTATAAATTTTTCATATTAAAAGTAAAGGTCATAATTTTCGCGCTTATTTCACTTAAGAGCAGTGTTGCCATTTTGAGGATGACTCCTGAAATTCGGAGAATTATAGAAGCATGGCACAGTACTCAAACACAAGTTCCAGTGAAACCATATATTAAATATTTAGCTATAGTTGTGAATACATTCAGAAAACTTTTAGGTTAAAGTGGGCGTGTTTGAAAGACAATTTTTTCCATTTTCATTCGGTGTACCTTCATTACTATGAAATGCCTTACCTTACTCCTTCGTTCTTACTTCTTCGCTTATCGAAGACGTTCGCTGATATCAGGGGGTGAATTCTGGTTCTATGAAATGATAACGTTAAAGAAAATTTGTATGACTTTGAAGTTTTTTTTTCACAAATTTTGTATGAAAATTCTACACCATTTTCACATTAAAATAAGAAACTTTCAATTGAAAATCAGATTTTTCAGTTGAAAATGAGAAAACATCATTTTAAAATGAGATTTATCAATTTAAAATGAGAAAATTTCATTTTAAAATGAGAATTCTTCATTTCAAAACAAGATTATTCACTTGAAAATGAGAAAAGTTCAACTCAAAAAAAGAAAATTTCATTTCAATATCAGATTAGACAATTTAAAATGAGAAAACTTCTGTTTATAATCAGAAACCTTCATTTGAAAATCAGAGTAGTCACTTTAAAATGAGAAAACTTCAATTCAAAATAGGAAAACATCATTTGAAAATAAGAAACTTTCGTTTTAAAATGAGAATTCTTAACAACTCAAAAACTGGGCGAACACTGTGCACATAAAATTAAAAACAATCAAGTAGGATGGAAAACCAAAGCTCGAAATGACAAGAGACGCATCGATGAGACGAATTTCAATTTGGTTTGCCGTTTCACTAGGGGACGCTCCAAAGTAGGGAATCGGGCCGTTCAACATCTTCCGGCAGCGAGAGGCCCAAATATTCATCTCGTTGGAGCTATTTCTGCATCAGGTATTGTGACATTGGATGGACAGCGGGGCGCGTTTAGAAAGGAAACATGCAGCGCATAGATAGGTACTGTCTTACAGCGATAGAAAAGTCAAGGCAACAACTTAGCTGAATTGGTAATAATTTGTGACAATGCCCCATGCCATTCTGGAATAGAAAACGCTGTAGGCATTCAGGCGGACGATCGCAAGTATTACGCCTAGGCTTATATTCGCCGATGTTGGATCCCGTGGAAACCATTTGGGCTAAAATGAAAACTTACGTAAAGAGTCATATGAGCGTTCCCATAGTTGAAGGGCAAACCTTAGCTGAACAACGACTGCAGTTCTTGGAAAATTTGGTGGACGTGGCTAAACTGACAATTACAATTACACTCATCATCTTTTCATGCAAGTGCTGTAGCTTTAGAAAATATGCCCGTAGGCAATTAAATATGATAAACTTTGTACAAAAAATGGATCTCATTTTAAATTGAAAATTTCTCATTTTCAAATAAAACTTTCTGATTTTAAATTGATAGTTTCTTATTTCTAAATGAAATATTCTTATTTTAAAGTGTAAATTCTGATTTTCAAATGTAGGTTTCTTATTTTAAACAGAAGTTTTCTCATTTTAAAGTGACTATTCTGATTTTCAAATGACGGTTTCTTATATTAAAGTGAACCTTTCTTATTTTAAATTGACTAATCTGATTTTGAAATGAAGTTTTCTCACTTTAAACTGAAACTTTCTCATTTTAAATTGACTATTCTGATTTTCAAATGAAATTTTCTCATTTTGAGTTGAAGGTTTCTCATAATAATGTGAAAATGGCGTAGAACATAAAATGATAAAATGAAAAGAATTTTCATACAAAATTAGTGAAAAGAATCTTCAAATTCATACACATTTTTTTTCACGTTATCATTTCATAGAACCAGAATTCACCTGGATTTCTAAGTGGAATATTTCTTTCAAGGCCTTATCGCTTTCCATTCCACAAAGCCACGCATTTTTTGGCTAGTTTGAACTAAGTTTCAGGAAATTATGAGAATTGCAAACGGCAACGTCAAGTCAGCCATTGTGTGTATGTTTGTGCTACATTTATAGCCTTTTTTGGCTCATTAAATAAATATTCATTTGAATTTCTTCTCTACTCCCATGAATTTTTCCAAATAGTTAAGAGTCAAAACAGAGATTCACACTTGTTAAAATTTTACGTTACCATTTTTTGTTTTTTTTTTGTCAGCTACGTTAAAATACCGTCGTCTGCTGCGTAGGAGTCTGCAGTTTAGTACCCACAAACATTGTAGTCAACAATGGCATGGTGTTCGTTGAGTCGCGTGGCATTTATGAGCTGCCAGAGAGCAATGACAATTAAAATGTAAATTAACATTGTACCACAATTTATGAGAGTTTTCATTGTCGTTTGCTGCGTTACCACCTCTTAATCATCACTCCTGCACTTTCACAGTCAACAATTTTGTTACCTCTCATAAGCTTTGTTAACCAACATGATTTATATGAGCAGTGGCTTAAAAAGCTTATCCCTACAATAACGGTCGAAGTAAGCAATTTAATTTTGGTTATTTTCGTGTAGTCCAAGTTTAAGTATTTACTTGCTACTTGGTATTTGTAAGTTCGCAAATGTCACACTGTCGACAAGATGATAATTTATGTGTGCTGCTACCGTTTGGCAAATGAACTTGTACGACCAACAGACAGCTGTTCTGTGGAATCAGAAAAAAATATTTGCAAAAATTTTAACTTGCTTTAGTTTATTTTTTATCCCATTGTAATATCAGCAGTTTTCGTACTCACTTAACTGATTGATCGATTACTGTTTTCTCAAGTTATTTAAAAGTTCAAAACTTGGGTAAACGCTTAGCTACTATTTTGAATTAAAAAGAGTTTTAAATGTGCTGAAAAAGTTGCGAAAATTATTTCACGAAATTCAAAATCAGTGTAATGAGCAAGTAGTGAAAAAGTTTTAACTCATAGAAATTTTTAAAAAGCTCTTGTAGATACATAATTGAAAAATTGTATGGAAATGGCATTGAAAGTATACCCAGCAAACAATTATATATATAAAAAACAAACGTTTTGTAAGTGTACAAATGTAAGCATAACACTTGCAAAACGTTTACTTCGATCCTTACAAAACACATCAAAATGAAATTACAAAATTAATATTACAAAACATGTTTTTAAGATTAACGCGTCCTAAGGGTTGCTGGTTCGATACTTTTAATTAATTTTTTCTTTTTTAAATAATCAAAATAAAATATTTTTCAGAGTTCTTATATTGACTTCACCGAACATGGGACTTAGGTCCTTGAACCCTCAACCTAGGTATCGCATACTTATTATTACAGCTTTGTTCTAAATGACATTTTCACCGAGACTCACCGAGACTCGAACTCACACTGCTTTGACTGCATGGCAGTTTGCCGCTTTGTTGCATAGCAGTTGTTTACGCGACAAAAAACGACATTTACAAAACACTTGCATTACTCAGTACTTTGTAAATGTCGAACTCTTAATGCTTGTAAAAGCCTATTCACGTAAGCTTATTTTAAGCTTGGTTTAGTAAGCCTATTTATGCAAGCTTAGTATATGCTTGATTTACAAAACACTCACGACTTTGTTTGCTGGGTAATTTTTAACTTTTATTAATATGAACTTCACTTTAATATTTTGATAGTTTTAAAACTCTACATTATGTAAAATACCCTGGTTTTCGTCATCTCGCGCGATGTTTAGTACTTAGGATTTTTTGTATGTTTTGCTTTTTGTGAGCTTTTACTTTCAGCAATACACTAAAAGCTGTGATTTACTTACTGCTTCCAAAGCTCGAAATCAATTCAAGGTCCTTTAGTAACTATTAACGCACTCTTCTCTACAATATATACAGTTTTCTTACAGTTTTGTTTCAAATATTTCGATTCTAGAAAAAGCTCGTGCAATTAGTTGGTTTAAAATTCTCTAAAAATCTTTAAGGCTCCTTCAAATTACGGCTGCACTTCCCGCAAACTATTGCTGGTATTTTTTTGTCAACTATACCTAAATCTGTAATAATCGGAACCTGTAAACAAAGCTGCTTGTCGCCTATAAATATGCAACGAATTACTGGCCAATTTTGCACAACATTAATTTTCATCAGCAAAATGTTTTAATTATTTCACATTTTTAATTTTTTTCATATATTTTAAATCATCATCAGCAAAAAAATCTGGCATATTGCATAAAATATGTTGCTGTGGCAGATTTTAATTTTTATCATTTCAACTCTAATGAAATTATAAAAAATTTATTTGCTTATTGGCAATCGTGTCATGCGTAAATTTTGCAGTTAATAAATTATTAATCAGATCATATGCGTATTTAATATGCTTACAAAATTAACAAAGTCATTATAATATGCGCTGCTGACATTTGATATAATAAGCTCTTTGTTCCACTTTTTGCAGATTGGTTGCAATTTGTGGTTTAAATAATGATAGTCATATGTATGTTAGTTTCTAGGACGTTGACGTTGTCTAAGGTGGTAGACGGCAACAATATGCCCTTATTACCAACATTGTATTATCCCATACATTTTCATTAGCTTAGTCAAAACTTTAATATCTTAAGGTTCGAAAAAATCTGGCGCGGGGGGGATATGGGTTAATATTGTACACGGTTTTCACTGCCTTATCTATAGCTAAATACTTATCCTCTCAAATAGTATTTTAAAACTAATGTATTTTCTTTTTCTCTTTCAGGTGAGTTTATATTCATCTCCCTTTAATGCATTGAGCACTCAGATCGTAAGTATCTATTACCAGATAACACTATATAGCATGAGAGGCCCTCTGCTTAAAAAGGTGTTGAGGAAGCTGATGATGATGACGAATGAGTTTCAAAAATTTGTTTGAATCTTAACAAGCAAACTTTTTTTCTTTTTCTGGACACTCCTTAGCCCTTTCGAAGATTAGTTATTGTTACTACACGAGCATACTGTGAACAATACCCAAAGATGGGTTGCATATTATTGACGCCTATGTAAATCTCACTTTCAATTTAACTTGGGGCATGCCTCTTGCTTATACCATCTTCTTACCTTACCCCACCTGCAACAATAATTTCAAAAAAGCTCTAAATATTCCAAGATCTCAGCATGGCTACTAATGCTTCAACTAATAGGTACGTCTTCTATGTCAAAACAAATTTTAAGACTCAAAATGTGCCGGAAACGATACATCTACAGCCAATTGGCGCCCAATCACTCTTTTTACAACGAAATACAAGTATTTTGTTACCTACAAAAAAAAAGTGTAAGAGTATGAGCCCCAAAAGATCTTGTTCTGATAAAGTTGTTCAGTGACAAATTATGTGACAGCGACAGAACATTTTTATGATATGCTTTAAATAACATTTCTTGAAACTGAATGCCACATAAACTGATTTGTGACATTTTATTGCTTTTTCGATATTTGAAAGTTCACTTATATAGGAACAAATGTATGTATGAAAGCTACATGAGTACATGAGGGTATATATAATGTGTCAATGAGCTCTTTCTTGTTTTATGTCAGCAATAAAAATTAGTGAGTTGTGTTTAGTGTGTAGGAGATGACAGCGTTTTGATATTTTTGTTCAAAATGACATAAATTTAGGAAAATATCAAATTACGCTTGAAGTTGTAATGGAGAGAGAGAGATGTTAGTACGAGTATATTGAAAATAGATGAGGTATTTGTGTAAATATTATTATTTATTAAAAATGCTTATGATAGTTTTAGTTGGGTTTAGTAAAGATATGATCAAATTTGTTAACTAGTTAACTAGAAAGTCCATACATAACTGGTTTACGTGTAAGTAAAATATTAACGCCTACGTTATTTCGAAATAGGTGCCTAAAATTGTGTATGTTCCAGCAATGATTTGCAGTATTCGGTGCTTAAGAAAAACTTCTTGCAACACAAACAAAGGACACAAACGCTCGTGCCGCACAGCTGGAGGTATTTGAGCTGTAACTCACAGTTAGGTTAGAGTGATTATTTACTTATTAATTTTGCTTTAACTATGGGGACTAACGAAAGTTCAGGGAATGAGGCGAAGTTATTAACACATTGGACCTACCAAACTTTAGATACAAAACCCAGCAATTATATGGGTATTTCCCTGCCTAATAGTCTGAACACATTTCTTAGCTGCGATGCCAGCTTTCGAATAACTAGTTAATCGTTCCATCTGACTTAGATCAAACGGTTGAGTTGCGTTCCAACAAACTCAGCGCCTAACGTTGAAGAAATGTTCGTCTTCACCGTAGATAACTAGGGTAATCCTCTAACTATTGTCTCTATTAGAATTCGATTAGAGAATCCCAGCAAACATGGCTCAACTTTTTCTCAAACCTTTGACAAACTGTATAGTTCTCAAGCTTATAAATTATAAAAATCATGGTTTATTTTTATTTCGGTATTTACTTTCAGAGTGGCTTTCATCCCTTTGAGTCCAATTAGAGAATCCCATTTGAGTACAAGTTGAGAAACAGCGTTCTTTTCATATCAAAAAAGTCCCTTTTTGCTGAGAATGCTATAATTTTCAAGTGGTTTTCGTGTTGATAAACAACGTTTGAGGTTTGAGAAGCCCCTTAGTTCTCAACTTGAGATCTAACGTAACTCATGCCTAAATATTTGTTGGCATACCATGAGAGAATGACATTGGTTTCTCGAGTCGTCGTTTAACATTAGAGAGATGGGAGAATGGGGCTGGTTCTCTTATGTACCTCTAATCGAAATCTAACTTCATGGTTTGTGAGGTATTGTCTATTCTTTTTGTAGTTTGGTAGGTATACCGAACTATCGTTGGTGCTCCTCGTAATAACTCACAAGCTTTCTATTTTTCTGATTCTATTTTTCTATTCCTGTCTTCACAGTATGAATCTGCTATTGTAGTTTTTCTTTGTCTTTTGAGTAAACAAGATGTACTGTTTGTTTAAGTCTTTCACGCAAATGTGTAATTTCGTTGAATTTCTTATCTTTGTTTAAATCAAAATCACTTTGTTATATTATAAGCGATCATGCGACTTTATATAAAAAAGTACGAACAGCGTCCGCTTAGAGTTGAGTTTGAAGCAAGATAGGTAGTGTTACCCGATCAACGCATAATAAATTTTGTTACAAATGCCGTTAGGTTTTCTCGCTTTCAGCTTTTTAACGAATTTGGTCCACACTGAACATGAACATTATTTATTTTTGTTGTTCTGATTATATTTTTGCTTGATGTATCCATGAATCCTATATTAAAATTTTATTCTTGTGATTTCATGAGATTTTTTCACCTCAAACAAAACTACAATCGTAACAAAAACACGAATATAACTTTGAATTTATGTAAGTGTCAATACTGGTTAGTTGATGTAATTGATGATCTGCGCATGTGCAGCGGTATCACTTTGTTTCTTGCTTTGTTTCTCACGTTTACGTACCTTTTGTTCTATTTTTTTGGTGGTTTACGTTAATTTATTTATTTCTTTATACAAAGGTATTTATAGTTAACTGGTTTTTTCTTATTAGTCATTGATTTATCTTAAACGCTTTAATCGATCGTTTTGTGTTTGCTTGCTTCTTAATGTCACGTTAATTACGTTCAATAAAACACTCGAATATATTAAAGTTGGTTGCTTCAGATCCCACACAACGCTAATTTTATGGCTGATTAAAGATTTGTTTTATTTACTCATTTCTGGTGGCCCCTTTATCTCGGTAGTAGTGATGGCCAGGGCCGTATTTATAATTTTTTGAGGAGGGGCAATCTAATTCTTTTCCTATTTTTTCCATATTGTTTACTTTTGGTTGAAGCAAAATACTTGAAAGAAAAAAACATACAAGTGAAAACTAAATACCTAAATCTCCTCTTCCAAAATTTCTAAAGACTTTTTTTAAAATAAAGTTAGTACCTACGAACTCCCTGTATTTTTCCCACCGGAATGTAGATAGCCGAGACCTCTTGTAGTAAGTTAGATGCAATCAGATTAGCAGCCAAGAGCCAACCACCTTTCCTAAAGTTGATAAAGCCTAGGTGATGAGGTCGGCTAGATGATCAATTGAGAGGTCTATTGCCTGTGATACAATGCTTGACTAGTCATCGGTCACCAGTGTTGTCCATTGGACTCTCCAAGTTCCCTACCACTGGGGTGGAGGATATCTATTGAATAATTTGTCTACTCTGTTTGTTAACTTGCTTATCTCGCATTAAAATTTTATTATACTTTTTATAGCTCCCTAGAATATTGCTTTGCTTCAGTTAGTATCTATCTTGTGTAATCTTGTTGAAGTTTACAAAATTTCTGCTTTGATTAATCAACAGATATACCGAAATTCGTGTGCTGCTTAAAAATTTATGAAATCCTTACAACAAACTGACAGCCGACGAGAGAGCAAAATCTAAATTTTCTATGAATTTCTAATATTCCAGGCGACGGTGGGAGCGAAGGGTGACTTTGAAATTTGCATGGATATGTGAAGACATACATACATACATATCTTTACAGGTACCAAATTATAGCAACGACCCTGCAGGAAATGCTAGAAATAAAAATCAGCTATTAAGTCTTACACACAAAATAATTCTGCACCTTATTGTCAACATGAAATATGTTAAAATAACAAAAAAGATCATTTTAAGTTAACATGAGATAACGAGAGAGATAAAGTTATTTTAACAGGAAGTCATGTTGTGTTAACAGGGAGAAATGTTGTTGTAACAGGGATAAATGTTGTTGCAAAAGGCAATCATGTTGTTTTAACAGGAAGACATGTTGTTTCAACAAGAAGTCATGTTATTTAACATAAGTTCCATGTTAGAATAACATGAGCGATAGCCCTGGATAAGTGTTAAAATAATGTTGTGTTATTTATTATGTGTGTAGCTAATACAGCATGGAGTTGTCAGACCAGTTAGTCTTTATGCAAGTATTTAACTACACAAAAACAAACATACATAATTATTGAACCATGTGAGGACATTAAACCAGCTATTCTACATTGCTCCCAGATCTTTAGTCTTTATGAAAGTGTGAACGCTTTGTCGATGAAGTAATCGAAGTGTCTTATGCTATAGATACACACACGGAGATTATAGCTTATAAAACTTCTTTTATCAGATCAAAATTTTACCCTGATATACACAACATTGAAGATTAACAATCCACCATCTCGGCGCCATCTAGCGTTTTGGTTGTTTTTGTTGCAGTTTAAAGCTAGATGTCTCTGATAATACTTTATTTTTGGCCACATCTAGCGTATTTCTTGCGGCTTAAAGGTAGATTCTGTAATTTTGGTTGTATTTCTGGCTTTTTTTGTTTATCGGTGACAGTAGCGGTCAAATCGTAGTTTTGGTCATATTTCTTGCTGGTTTTGTTATTTATCTGAAGAGTGCTGCCACCGCGTATTTTCTCAAATCTTCTTCATTTTTGCGAAAAACCCAGTTAATTCCGGATTTGCGCTAATGTATCAGCCCTATTAGAGAGTGTGGACAAAGTCGCCTGAATGTCACCAATAATAATCGATAAAGGAGATTTGTAGACATATAAAATCAAGTGCCCTTCATGGGACAATTCTCACACAAACACATGCTCAAATAAAAGCTATATATGAAAATTACACCGATGCAGCCGTCTTTTTATTATTGTTGGTACCGATAAAAGTGCATATCCAACGAAAATTGCATAAATAAATCATTTCTAATGCCCAAAGGATAAAATTCGCGCACCCCTTTACTTGCTTTCATATGCGCTTAGCAAACGGACATACAAACTAACACTAGTTTATCCACCTACAACACATGTCGATACTCGACGAAGTAATTCACTATTTGCCACGTCAGCAATGAAGCAAAATAAGCAACTCTTTTTGCTCTTGTGAAGAAAGAGGGAGGAATGAACAGTGGGTATTAGACATTTACATATACTCACATGGTACGTTGGCTCAACTAGTGCTTCAAAAAGCAATCAGTGTCTAACATTTACCGAACGTTATTGTGGCAGCCTTATTAATCGATTTTCGCCCTTTTTTTGGATTTTCTAGCTACGAATATATTTTCCATTCTGGTTGTTGCAGTTAGTGTTACAATTGGCGATTGCCATTAATAGTGGGATTTGCCAATATTGCGGCTCTTGACCATAAACCGGCTGCTGTAACGCCAAAGCTTCATTTTGTTGTTGTTGGTTTTGCTACTATTATTCGAGTTGTTGAACGCGGCGCCATCTATTGAAGCGCCTAATTCGTCACTAAATGTTTTCCGCACTTCATTTTGTTTTCAACAGTTTACACCGGTTGTATTGAGCCATTTCATTCTTTGCGTCTAGTCAATGTGTTTACAAAAACAACAATGGTATTAGTAGACAACAGCAACTATCTAATATTCGTAGGCATCAAACATATTTAGTTAAAGTATAGGGTACATTTTTTAAATTAAATTTAGTAATCGTCTCAGTGATTTTCTTATTCGAGATACTCTTTAACATTCACTACTACTAATGTCTGATACTACTTATGGGTAGTATTCTATGACACATGTGTAAAGATCCGCCAGTTAAAAACAGCCAAAGTTGGGTTACCCCGCTTGGACTGGAATTATGAATGAAAGAAAAGTCCACGAGCTTAGATGTGTCTGGTTGGAGTTTTGCTATGAGACGAAGTCTAAAAATGGCTAATTCTACTTGAGGGTAGTGTAAATATCCGCCCTTTAAAACCACCTAAAGTTGGACAAACTCGTGTAAACAAGTAAAAGCGAAGTGAGTATAAAAGAAAATTTCTCTTGAGGTGTCTGGTTTTATCACGGGACGAAATCTACTTAGAGGTAGTGTTCTACGACACATGTGTAAAGATCCGCCGGCCAAAGTTGAAAATAAATAATTTTTTGGCGACTTTGCCCCCTGGTAGAAACTCAGGCCCCTATCATAGGTACAGCTTTGAAATTTCGAAATTCGTTCTAGGTTCAGGAAGGACTATCCGGGAGAAATGGTTTCATTCTGGTGGCTCTGGTTAATCTCACCCTCTTAACTTTTAGAATATACGGTTAAACTATACACTCAAGGGCAGTTTTAGGAGTGGGCCATTTTCGACCTTTGTGCCCCCAAGAAAAAAATCCTGTATCCGCCCTTATATACACCAACCTCCTGATGAAACACCCTCTACGTAGGCATGTCTAAAGGGCACATATACTCTTATAAGTCTGGCTGCGACTAACAGAGGTCTTCGTGTTGCACTTTCGGCAACACGCTGCGCTCGTATACGTGTATCTCTGCCATTTACCCCACAAAAAGGCAACCAAATACCGGCATACAATTCAGCATAGCAGACACTTCATAAACACGCTCGTAGGCGACCTTCAATATGACGCCATTAGATACTGCTAGTATATAAAAAAATGTATACAACAAGAAAACTATAAACGACTAACAGCAGCCACTTTGCAATATCAGCGTGAAATTGCAATACCAAATCGAATCAGTCCGGCCGGGAAATTCGATTTTCAGCAACGATTACCAACAGAAAATTCCCAAGTAACACATAATGTACGTAGAACAACAACAACATACATACTAAACAGCGCAGACTGCCGGATGTGGGTGGAGGTATAAGCCACTGGAGGGAGCGCGATGTGTGAGACTGAAAGTATAGGAGTCAAACGTGAGCACATTGTTGGTCAGCAGCAACTCAATTGGTCGGGTGTAGAGATTTCAGGCAGATTGTTGAGTGCTCCAATTTTCACACCGTTCACCCATCTATTTAGACAGTCAGTCTAGGCCAGACAGCTTGTTCTATTGTCGGCCACAATAGCCAGTTTTTGGTCGTTTCCTAACAATGCAATTTGCGAAGCGGAAAATCATTTTTACGCGCTGGAAAAATATTTTCTACAATCAGAAAAAAATATATAAAAGCACATACTACATATGAACACATGTATGTACGGACACAATATTTTTTGCGATCATAGTTAAAGCTCGAATATTGTTAAGCGTTGGAGCACATAGACAAAACAAAGCATTAAAATTTTGGCCCAAAAATATAAACATAAACACACAAAATAATAGAATAAGCTTCAATTTGTTGATAAAAGTCATAAAAGTACAGTGAAAGCTACCATAAGATGACACTCACTTACTCACATTTACCCGAAATTTCGTATGTACATAGGTAGCGTTATGTTTGGGTTAAAGTATGGTATGATTTTCTTCCGGAAAGTGGACCAGGGACCTACCTCTTCTTTATGGCTCGATTTGCTTGAAACTTGATATGTAAGTAGCTATATGCTTAGATTGGAATAAGGGATACTTTTTCTTCGGAAAAGTGGACCCAGGACTGACTTATTCTAAACAATCGTATAAATGGTGGGATTCACTTAAAATTTGGTATGTAGGTAGCGTTATGCTTAGGTTAAAGTATGGTATGATTTTTCTTCCGGGAAGTGGACCGGGGACCGATCTGTTCTAAACTATCGTATTTAAGGCTCGATTTGCTTGAAGCTTCGTTTGTAGGCAGCTATATACTTAGATTAAAATATAGAATACATCTTCTCCCGGAAAGTGAATGCAGGGCTGACTTATTCTAAACTATCGTAAAAATGGCTGAACTTACTTGAAATTTGGTATGTAGGTTGTTTGTGATTTTGTTTTATTATATTTTTCTTTTTTCTTATATTTTTTATATAATTTTATTTTATTTGGTTTATTTTATTTTAATTTACTTATTTTTTTGTTATATTTATTTTATATTGTGTATTTTTTTATTTTATTTCATTTTATTTTATTATAATTTAATTTATTTAATTTTATATTTTTTTAATTTTTTTCTTTTAATTTTATTTAATTTAATTTAACTTTATTAAATATACTTAATTTAATTTAATTTAATTTTATTTTATTTTATTTTATTTTCTTTTATATTATTTTTATTTTTATTTTTATTTTATTTTATTTTATTATACGCAGCGTACTAGTACTAGTACAAGGGTATATTAATTTTGTTCACATAACGGTTGTATGTAACGGCACAAAATAATCGAGATAGATATAGAGTTCCATATATGAAAGTTCTTAGGATTAAAAGAGGAGTTGATTAAGGCATGTTCGTCCGTGTGTCCGTCCGTGTACACGATACCTTGAGTAAAAATTGAGATATTTGCATGAAATTTTGTACACAGGTTACTTTCTGGCCAAGGTAGGTTGCTATTGCAAATGGGCGAAATCGGATGATAACCACGCCCCCTTTTTCGATATCGAAAATTTCGAAAATCACCCAAATTGACTTATCTCGGCAGCTGAAATGGCTAAAATGATATAATTTTATAGGTGAATCCCCCTGGTCATTCTCTTATGATTTTTCCATAAATTTTTTATAGTGGGCGTGGCACCGCCCACTTTTAAGGTAGTCGTTTTTGAAAATTTGACTGGTCGTAACTTTTAAACTGATTAGGATAGAACGATGGAATTTTGCACAAATCATACTAGCATTGTTGGGAGTATACTTGACGAAATTGGATAAAATCGCCCTCCAACCACGCCCACTTTCGATATCGAAAATTTCGAAAATCACACAAATTGACATATCTCGGCAGCTGAAATGGCTAAAATGATATAATTTTTTAGGTGATTCCCCCTGGTGATTCCCTTAAGATTTTTTCATCAATTTTTTATAATGGGCGTGGCACCGCCCAATTTTAAGGCAGACATTTTTGAAAATTTGATTGGTCGTAACTTTTAAACTGATTAGGATAGAACGATGGAATTTGGCACAAATCATACTAGTATTGTTGGGAGTATACCTGATGAAACTGAAAAAATCGCTCTCCAACCACGCCCACTTTCGATATCGAAAATCACATAAATTGAAATAATTCGGTAACGGAAATTAAGTAAATCCTCCTAAGGCCTAATGATTGTTATACCGTTCTAAAAAAATAAGCGCTGGGTATTAAATGTTCGGTTCACCCGAACTTAGACTTCCTTACTTGTTTTATTTTATTTTATTTTATTTTATTTTGTTTTATTTTATTTTATTTTATTTTATTTTATTTTATTTTATTTTATTTTATTTTTTATTTTTTTTTTTTTTTTTTTTAATTTAATTTAATTTTATTTTATTTTATTTTATTTTATTTTATTTTATTTTATTTTATTTTATTTTATTTTATTTTATTTTATTTTATTTTATTTTATTTTATTTTATTTTATTTTATTTTATTTTATTTTATTTTATTTTATTTTATTTTATTTTATTTTATTTTATTTTATTTTATTTTATTTTATTTATTTTATTATAATTTAAGTTATTTCATTTTATATTTTTTTAATTTTTTTTTAATTTAATTTAATTTTATTAAATAAATTTAATTTAATTTAATTTAATTTTATTTTATTTTATTTTATTTTATTTTATTTTATTTTATTTTATTTTATTTTATTTTATTTTATTTTATTTTATTTTATTTTATTTTATTTTATTTTATTTTATTTTATTTTATTTTATTTTATTTTATTTTATTTTATTTTATTTTATTTTATTTTATTTTCTTTTCTTTTACGTTATTTAATTTAATTTAATTTATATTTTTTTATTATATTATTTATTTTATTTTTTTTTAATATTTTGTTTAGATTGTTGGACTAATATTAAGTGGCATGGGTGTCCACTTTTAGGAGCTCTAACTATATATCAACCGTGCAAAAAGGATTATTTCGACCACCTAACATAAGCCAATTTGTTAAATGAGATACATTTTTTGGTTCAAATATTTTACTCGCTTTTCGCTTCGCATTTGCTAAAACAACATCAACAAACGTCGGACGCATGGTCATCATCAGAGTGCCTTTAATGTTTCATTTCCTGGCTATGATGTGTTGCTTCAAAAATGCATATAAAAGCATTTGCACACACGTCTGTGTGTTTGTGGGGACGTGTGTGAACTTTGTTTTTCGCCTAAAAGTATGTCTCTTTTTGCGTTTGTTGTACTTTTTTGCATCCTTTTCGTCATGCCATCCATCTATCCTTTCGGCTGTATCCAGCTAGACACCAGATGCACTTGGCTTTGAAATGGTCGAGTCTGGCATGGACATATTACGTCTCGTTTTTCAAAATCATACTTTACCATTCGTCGATCTCGTTTTTGCCATGTCTGCTTATGATGATTATGAAATGAAACGAAATGAAATTACACACACAAAATAAACAGCTGATGAACATAAAAGCATTTTTCGCTCTTTCATCCTTATTGCAAATGATTGTCGTAAATTTGTATATTTGGTAATCGCAATGGAGCAAGTATGGGCGGCTAAAAGTTGATACTAACATAGCGTTTTAGTGTTCAGATATAAATGTTGTTTAGTTGGATGCTTTAAGTCTTAAAACCAAAAATATATATCAGGATCGTACAGTTTGTTGCCGTCACTGGCATTTTATCTTGAAAATGAAGTCCCGAGTGATGTTTTCTGCTTTTCTGCTTTCTTGAGGAGGCAAGTAAGCTCAGGTAATACCATCTTCAAGTGCTCCCCCGATTGTCGCTCAAGTGATTGCTTTGGAACACGCCGATGTTTTTAAGTGGTCCATCTAATATTTTTTTATTGATGGAAACTTCGTAAAAACATGCTAAATTGCTGAACTTTAGAAAGAGAGCTAAGATTTTACCGAATATATCGTGTTGTATATTTGTTTTTTCGATACTATCTTGGCAACTGCTTGGCCGATATAACTGCTTGGAAATATAACTTTTTCAATGAGTGTTGCCACCTACCGCATTTTACTTATTCTTTCTTATATCGACCACTATGTCGTGAACCGCTTGACCGATTTGGACACAATTTTTGACAGGGATAGTACGCTTCATACTTGAGGTGAGTTAAGCGGTTACCACCTACTTGATTTGTTTTGTCTTTCATTTGATACTAATTCTGGCATATCTAGTTCCAATTAATTCCGATTAGTGGCAACACTATTAAAACTTGTAAGCACTTCAACTATTTTCTATTATCTCGAAAATGCAAAAAATATATACACAATAGAATAGATGGTAACCCTACCTAGAAATATATTTTGGAAATATTGCGGTAAAAAAAATATCCATAAGGTCATGATTAAGGTCATCCAATGATCAGGTAGGCCAAATCGGAATTTCAAAAAATTCTGAAAAAAGGCGTTTGGGTTGGGGTCAAAATTCTGCTTTTTTGGAAATTCTGCATTCATAATTCCGGAAGTCGAAACACCGGAAATCAAAATTATGGAAGTCAATATTCTGGAATCCAAAATTCTGGATAACGAAATTCTTAATTGCAAAATTCTGGAAACCAAAATTTTGAAATTCAAAATTCTGTAATTAATGATTAAAAATGCGTGTTGATAACAAAAAAAGTGCGCACTTTTTTTGTTATCAACACGCATTTTTAATCATTAATTACAAAATTTTGCCTTTATCATTTAACTGGACTTGTTCTGAAGGAATTAAAAACAAATGTACCGTGCGTATTGACACACAATTTCCCGGCTGTGAAATGTTATACGAAAAAAAAAATGAACATTCTCATGATCCATGTGCGCATAAAAAATCGGTTGCAGATCCAAATAATCATTTTAAAAATATGGTTTGGCTTGAGTTTTCTGCAGCCTAGCCAAATAATTCAGCGTTCGGTATCTATGACAGAAAAACACATTGGACATTAGCTGCCATCAAGAAGTGCCCTTAAGTTAAAAATTAGAAGACAACGGAACAGTTTAAAATGTTTTAAAGAGCCAACTTGTCTTGAAAAAATAGACATTCCTTTATTATCACTTTATGTTTTGGAAGTAAGAAAGTTTATTTTAAGTAAGAAAGTTATTAAAGTTATGGCGAATGCATTCTTATTTTTGGAACAAAATCTTCGCTGCAGTTGTTAAATGAGAGCGACTGCTGGATTATGGACAGTAAATTTGACGTTGTTCCAACGATGATGAGGCAGCTATTTTCCATACACGGCTGAGTAGAAATACAAATTGTTCCGCTGGTTTTCTGTCTTATGACCAAAAAATCAAAGTCAATGTATATTTCTTAAATATAAGCACAATTTATTAAAATACTCGATTTTGCTCAAATTTTGGGGAAAAAATTTCCAGAATTAATTCTGGAAAACGTAAATTCCGGAATTATGAAAAACCAGAATTTTGAAATACAGCCAAAAAAGGCGAAGGAAGTGCGGAATTCCGATTTCCAGAATTTTGTCGACCCAGAATTTTGATTCCGGAATTTTGACTTCAGAATTTTAATTTTAGAATTTTGACCGTTTCCGAAGGCGTTTTTGAAATTGGTTTCCACCTGCTCTTCGGAAAGCCTACAACCTGAACTGTCTTGTTAAAAAATTCAAATATAAAGAACATTTCGGCGATAAATCCCATGAAATATTTAGCTCATTACTTTTGATCTAATTAAATTCAGATGATATACAACACGTTTTATTCGTCAATGCTAAATCGTTCAGAATCAATAAGCGCAAAATAATTATTCATAATTAAGTATATAATTATTCCAATTATTTAACTGAAAAATGCTTTTCAAGAGATAAGATTACCAAATTAAGTGCTGTTATTTTTTATACTTCCACATTGAAATATGACTTTACTTAAGGCTATTGTCAAAGAAAAAATCAGTATTATGCAGTTATGCCAGCTAGTAGCTTCACAAAATAGCACATTATCCATAATATTTTGCAATTAAGCTGCTGATACTGTGCTGCTGGGTGCCATCTTGTTACTCCAATTATTCGAAACATTTTTCATTTGTATTGTATCGAAAATTTTCAAATTTCAATTTATACAGCTAGCGCGTCGCATACTACCTCTTTGTCCACGCTTGCTGCAGCTCAATTGACTATACAATGGCCTGTAAATGGACTAAAGGAATTTTCAATATCGTCATCATTATACAGTCAATAAAACTTGGCAGTGCAAAGAATCAGCTTAGCCCGCCAGCAATCAGCAAGATGTTCGTTGTCACTATGAATACAAAAAAAAAAAAAGTTGGGGCGGACGGACAGTTGACAACAAGCTGAAAAAGCTACTATATATGGTGCACAACAACAACTGTTGAGTGTCGCAATACAAGCACTTAACACTAATGGGCAAAAGAAAATCGAAAATCAATGTTTTACGAATTTTTTCACAGTTATGTCTTAGTTTCTTGCGCTTCTTTGTGCATTTGTTGTGTACACGTGCAGTTATCAGGCCTGGACTTTCGATGGGTCCAGTCAGGCGATTCAAGCATAGCGGCATGGTAACTTCATGATTTTTGCCAGATCGATAATATCGCGCGTATAGCTTCAAAAAAGAGTAATTGGGGTAATTTCTTTCAGGGCAGTGGGCAGCTTAATCGGTTCAGGGATAAACATAAGTAAAAGGGAAGCTGGCTCTAAACTTCATGTTCGTTTTGGTGCCTTCTTAATGAATGCCTAAATTAAAATTTTGGGAAATCGTATTTGCTCTCGTAAAATTTGACATTTTAGTTTTTGACAGAAATAAGTTTTTCCAAGTTTTATTCTCATTATACTCTATTCCCTTATATAGCCCTGCAAAAATCGTTGGATTATGTGTTCCAATTTTTTGATATTGCAGTACTCCAATAGTAATCCTTTGTATACCTCATCGGACCATCTTCAGCTTTTTGAAAGGCAATCACTGCTCGTGCCTTATCGACGAAAATCACGATACTATCGCTCTGTCAGTATATACTCCAAGGAGTAATAACATAGGAGTACTTTACAAGGTGCTCTGACAGTAGATACTCCAAGGAGTACCAACACTGGAGTACTCTATGGAGTAGCAGAAACAAAGCGAAGGTTGGAATAGGTGGTCCAGTCCTAGGACATCGCAATGTTAATTGGAGGACAATTTTTATATGCAAAAATGATTACACTTGGTGTACTCTGATGATCTAATTGGAGAACTATTAGGATAGGAAATAGAGTACTCTCGATTTTTGCAGAGAGTTTTTAGGTTAATATTCCTTAAATTCCCCGAGTTTCGGCACATTCACCTTTTAAAAATTTCCAATTAAATTTTTAAAAATTTTCATTGCGCCAGAAGCATAAATCTGTAGAATTTTTAAAAAATTTTGTTGTGCCAGAATTTTAAAAGGCTTTGTTATTAAATTTTTAGACATTTTTGTTGTGCCAGAAACATGAATGTGTACCACATTTGTTTTTCTGGAATAAAGTTGGAGTACAAACCAAAGCGAGAGAGAACCCCCTACTCCGACTGTTGCTTTACGTGGGAGTACTCCACGGAGTAATAATTGCATCGTATGAAATTGGGCTATTATTGCAGTACTCCGGTACTGGAGTAGTTTGCAGATTATTCTCCAGTGCTGGTAAGGTACTTCAATAATAACTAGGAAAGGCGAACCGGTACTAAGACTGGGACTAGTATCATTCACATAATTCGAATTTGCATCAGTTGAGTTGAAATTCGCATAGTTTTATTTCTTTTGAACTTGCGTTTATTTTAAATTCATTGGTTCTCCCCACAGTTTTGGCCCCTTATACTTTGAATCGCATAATTCGACCCTGGCCATGCCACCTCGACTTACTTTTCTAATGTTGTTATCAACATTCGCGAAATTAAATTGTTGCCTCGCTTAACTACCGCTACTGGTGGACAAAAATGCAAAGTAGTTTCTCAGAGGAGAGAGCAGAAGTATGGTGGTAGGTTTGGCCACCAAGAATTTATTGTTATCTGATATTGTCACCAATGTCGATAGTAAGGGTAGTCGACTATTGTTTACAGCACTACCACCGAATGCACGGAATAAGTCCAAGTCAGCAATGTGAAAATATGTTTGGTATTTTAATCGTCAGCGTAATCAATATCTTGCGAATTTTTCGCTGAAACTAGCAATGAACTGCCGCTACTTGCGTCAATTATTGAAAAGCAAATTGACTGGATATTTTATAGGCAGGCAAAACGACAACATCGAATATGCAACATTTTTTATTCAGGAAGTTCAGAATTCTTTGGCGATTAAATAGCGTACAAAAGAAATTCCAATTTTTATCTCCAACTCCACTTTGCCATTTCAATTAAACAGAGACACTGAATACAAAAAAAAATTATTTCAAGGCATTGTTGCATAATAGACATCTGATAGCCCTACGATAAATAAAAACAGTATTTTTTGCGCTTTTTTATATTATTTTTTTCCTGGCTATTTGCCACGGCAAGCTGTCCAACATCATAGGAAGATATGCTTAAAAAACTAAAATAAAAATAGAACAACTTGTATTCATTGTATGTAAAATTGCAGACGCTTTGGTGATTAATTTAGCGTTCAATGCTTTTCAATCATTCGTGCAATAACTTCTAGACGTACAAGAGACGTCATTAACTTGGAAATTTGTTTTCAATGGAAATGTTTAAAAAATGAGCGAAAAGCTTTTAAGTGTTTATGTATACAGTATGGCCTCGTTAAACCTAACCTGTAAAAATATAGTTTAAAACAAGTAAGGAAAGCTGTCTTCGGCTGTGCCGAAGGCTAAATACCTTTCATGAATAAGCGTCACGATTTTCACTGTTTGATCCCCAGTACAGCCTGTGTGAATTTAACTTTAGCTCATAGCGAAATTATCGGAGCTATCGATTATATGGGGACGATGTGTTATATTGGTCCAATCTCATTGATTTTTAACATCGACATTCCACATTCTAAAATAGCAACATTTACGAAATTTCACGTTCCTACCGATATAATTACAGGAGTTATCTACCAAAATCCGTTTATCGGAACAATCGATTGTATGGGGGCTATGTGAAATATTTATCCCATTTCAATGATTTTCAACATCGATATTTTACATATAAAAATAGCGATGTTTCCAAAATTTCACGTTCCTACGTGTTTAATTACAGGAGTTATAGCCCAAAATCCGTTTATCGGAATAATCGATTGTATGGGAGCTATGTGAAATATTTATCCCATCTCTATGAGTTTCAACATCGATATTTCACATATAAAAATAGCAATACTTACAAAATTTCACGTTCCTACGTGTTTAATTACAGGAGTTATAGCCCAAAATCCGTTTATCGGAATAATCGGTTGTATGGGAGCTATATGTTATATTGGTCCGATCTTGCTGGTTCCGACAAATGATTCCTATATTGGAAAATGGTGGCCGCATACCAAATTTCAGCCAAATATCTCAAAAACTGAGGGACTAGTTTGCGTTCAAACAGACAGACAGACAGACGGACAGACGGACAGACGGACAGACGGACATGGCTAAATCAACTCATCTCGTCATCCTGATCATTTCGGTATACTTATTGATGGGTCTATCTCTTCTTCTTCTCATATTTACAAACATCGGACCAAAGTTATAATACCATTTCATGTTCATGAAAGGTATAAAAACTAAAACGCACGCTTTTAGAGAGTATTGAAGTAAAAAGTTGAAAATAATTTTAAAACCCCTACACAGTAGTATTGTGGAAAAAGGGTGGTCCACTTTGTTCCATAATCTTCGTTTTTTATTTAAATTATGTTTACCTTTTTAGTGCAATATTCTTTAAAAGCGTGTTTTTTTCTCTTTTTAAACTATATTTATTTTTTACTTTTTAGTTAAATGTGTTATGAAGTAATCGATAAATATATCGAAGACGAAACCTCTGGGCCTCCACTTGCGTTTGATACCCATATTGTAGGCAATTTTCAATATTATTTTACAATCTCATTTTGACCGATAACTCAGTTATCGATAAATATATCGAAATATTCCAAAGTCCAATAGAAACCTGTGGACCTTCCCTTTCGTTTGATACCCATATTGTAAGGAATTTTTTAGGTTTTTGGGCAATCATATATTGACCGATAACTCAGTTATAGATAAATTTATCGAAATATATCGAAGTCCAAATGAAATATGAATGACAGTCCAAATGAATTGAATGACATTTTACGGTTTTTGGGCCGCTGGGGCTTAGACCGAACGAGAGTCACATACATTCAAGCAAACAAGCAAACAAACAAAGAAACAAACAAACAAAAAAACAAGCAAACATACAAGTGAACCTAATAAAAGCGTGGTAAAAAAAGGCAAAGCTGATTTGATTAAAGTTCTCTGAATTGGGAAACCCTAGTTTAGACTTATTATTATTATTATAAGGCCTTATTACACCGCGACCATTTACTCGATCTATTGTGTGACCTTTCAGCTTATTGCTGATGTGGAGGCTCTTTATAAATTTGAGCACCTCCTCAGGTTTTTTATTCTATATCACGAACGGATTGAGAGTGACCGCACCTAGGCAGCAAACTCTCTCTCTTGTTAACGCGAGTATATTAACCGGAAACCCTTACGTGGGCCTTGGTGGGCCCACAAATGGGCTCGGGACCATAAAATGCTGCAAGAGCACCTTGTTTTGCAAGGTGATCTGCATTTGCGTTGCCGCCATGCCATTCATGCCCTGGGACCCAACCTACCAAAACTTTGTTTTTGCCTCCCAGATGAATAAGGACTGCGACGCACTCATTAACAAGCTTCGAAGTTGTAGTGTAAGACTGATAGGCACGTAGGGTAGCCTGACTGTCCGACATAATGTAGATTCTCCTAGACGATAGTCTTCTTCGGATGCATTATCTGCCACATATTTCTATTGCATGGATTTCCGCTTGAAAGATAGTGGGGTTACCCATTGCTACCGATTGGTACCGATTTTTGAAATGTAGTCCATAGCTACCAGCTCCCGTTTCACCATCTTCGAACCCTCCGTATACCAAATCTCCGAATCAGATTTCGCATGTGGGTTCCCTGTGTCACTGAGCACTCAATCTGCGATTGAAACTTTAAAGAATCACATGATGCTGAGAGTTGGAGTTATTGCATCACTTACTTACAATATAGGACTAATTATGGAATTCTTGACTATCTTCATACGACCTGCCATATTTCCGATTTTTAGATCGGAAAGTTTTGAAGTCTTAATGCAGCAAGCGCGGCCTCCTTTTATATCAGAATAGGGAAAGGAGGTATTCCCACAAAGGCAATTAAAGCATCAGCATGGCATGTTCTCATTGCACCTGTTATACCGACACATACTGAAAGGCATCAAAACAGTTTTATTCGGGTTAATAGATAACCCTTTGTTAGCACACCATCTTTCAATGACCTCTAAGTCATCTGCATAGCCATGTACGTCGAAGTCATTGCCCTTCAACGGGTGAAGAAGCTCCTTTATGACTAGGGTCCACAAGTAAAAAAGTACACCTCCTTGAGGGCATCCTCTTGTGTGCCACGATTGAGCCAGCACTCCCTTCTAGCTCAAAGCTGATTTTTCTTTGCTTTAGTATGGCCAGTACCCAGCGAGTGATCAGTGGTTTACGTCCTTGCTAATTATAGCTTCCTCAATGGCCTGAGACGTCGTATTATCGAAAGCGCCTGATATATCGATAAATGAACACAGGGCTATGTTTTTAGACGATATGGCCTTTTCAATTTTCGGCCTTAGAGGAAGTCTCTTCAAGTTTACTCCCGCGAAGTTTCTTTGTTATGCTATACCATTTAATTATACAGTTTACATTTTTATACCCAGCGCACTAGTACTAGTACAAGGGTATTATAATTTTGTCCACATAACGGTACTACGTAACGGCACAAAATAATCGAGATAGATATAGAGTTCCATATATGACAATTCTTAGGTTGAAAAGAGGAGATCCGTGTACACGATAACTTGAGTCAAAATTGAGATATTTGCATGAAATTTTGTATACATTTTACTTTCTGGCCAAGGTAGGTTGCTATTGAAAATGGGCGAAATCGGATGATAACCACGCCCCCATTTTCGATATCTAAATGGCTAAAATGATATAATTTTATAGATGAATCCCCCTGGTCATTATATAATGATTTTTTGATAAATTTTTTAAAGTGGACGTGGCACCGCCCACTTTTAAGGGAGACATTTTTGAAAATTCGACTGGTCTTAACTTTTAAGCTGATTAGGGTAGAACGTTGAAATTTGGCACAAAGCATACTAGTATCGTTGGGAGTATACCTGATGAAATTGGATAAAATCGCTCTCCAGCCACACCTACTTTCGATATCGAAAGCTTCGAAAATCACCTAAATTGATATAATTCGGTAACGGAAATGGCTAAATTTATATAATTTGGTAGGATGAGCCCCCTAGTCATTCTATTATGATTGTTTGATAAATTTTTAACTGATTAAGGTAGAACGATGAAATCGGCACAAGGTATTATGCTAGTATTATGCTAGTAATAATAAGGAATATACCTGATGTAATTGGACGAAATCGCTTCCCAACCACGCCCACTTCCGAGCTGGAATATTTCGAAAATCATATGAAAACTACCGCTGGGTTTTTAATGTTCGGTTTAACCGTACTTAGACTTCCTTACTTGTTTTTATTTTGTATTATTCTTATTTTATATTATTTCATTTTACTTGGATTTTTTCTTTTATTCTATTTTTTTTTTTTTTTGTTTTATTTTATTTTACTTTTTTTTGTAGTAATCGCATTTTACGCTTGCCTGGTGTTTAATTGACAATAATTTGGTAAATAATTTATAAGAACAGTTCATTTGTTTAATCAATAAGAAAAGTTCATTGTGTTATTAAACCATTGTCACATATGTCGATACTTAAGTGTATGTCGTTTACATTATATACCATTGTTTTCCTACATACATATATGACTCCTGTTGTTAGCTGATTAATTAAATTTTTGTGTTTTACACCGCTAACACGTTTCGTATGTGCCCTCATGTGTGTTGTAATTATTTGTGTCGCAATGGGCTACTAAAGTGTCGCTATCGTTTTGCTATGATGTAATTGGAAAAATGACGGTAATTACTATGAAGTCAGTAATCGAAACGAACCATAACCATTGATGTACGACAACTGTTGGCCTATTACTGTTATACTTTCCTAGGACATGTATTGTAAAACCACCGTTACAGCATGGAGGTGTCAACTTGGGCGTATTGTACACGTGTCGCATCGGTGGTTAGCCTAGCACAATGCTTTGTCTATTAAGGGTGAAACTTATTACCAGAATCATTCTATGTTGTAATAGATGTAAATGATTTGGGGAGCATTTTGTATTTACTCGAAATTATGGTAGACGATATAACAAAATTGTTTGGTTAGTAGGATTGCAGCGTTTGTTTATAAATTTGTGTTTTATTTTCCTTTCCTTTCCTTTCCTTTCCTTTCCATTCCTTTCCTTTCCTTTCCTTTCCTTTCCTTTCCTTTCCTTTCCTTTCCTTTCCTTTCCTTTCCTTTCCTTTCCTTTCCTTTCCTTTCCCTTCCTTTCCTTTCCTTTCCTTTCCTTTCCTTTCCTTTCCTTTCCTTTCTTTTCCTTTCCTTATTCTTATATTACATGCACCTTTGTTTTCGAAAAATACTATATCTTTTCGATAGTGATAGAGATAGATAAAAGTTTTCCGCTTTAGAACGTCTTACTCAAAAAAGTTATAAGAAAATTTAAAGGACAGCTGAGTTGGCACTCTAAAATGGCGGTGCAATATTTTTGAGTATTTTTTGTACATAAACCCACAATCTTATCCCCACCCAACAAAACTTCCTTACAATAGCGCAAAACCATGCGTAATTAACATTTTATTTGCATCAAATTTTGAGCATCGCCAATTTGTAAAATAGCATTTATTTCGCGTTGATTCTCACAGCTGAAGCGCATTTGGACCACATAATTTGCGTAGAAATATGGCAATGTTGGAGAATTGTTGAAATGCAAAATTACACAACTAAAATTCATACATTTTAACATAAATTTAGGCAACACAAACAAGTCGGTGACTACTGTTGTCTGTTGGGGACTTACCGCCCACGACAGCCACCTCTCTCGCTTTTACTCCTCAATATAATTGCATGTGTTGGTTGAGCGAATTTCAAACATTTGCGCGCATTTTGTTAAATAATTTCACTTTTGCGCGCGTCGAGTTCTACCCTACACACCCAGCGCTCCCTTCTCACACCAACCTTTTCTAATGTTTCGCTACTGCCATCACCACTTGTCAATAGCCGCTGGCACATTTGCGTTCGGAAACTTCAAATTGCACTGTGAAAATACATTTACATTTACATTTTGTGTTTTATGCAAACAGGAAAGCGAAAATATCCGTCCTTCCATTGTTTTGCCGCGTTGTATGTGGCGAGTAAAGGGCGCTCGCGCTTATAACGGCCGAAAATCGCACGCGCGGGGTCTCTAGCGGAGAAAACTGTGAAAAGTTTAACCAACAATGCGTAAAAAAAGGTTAGTAAAAAGGACAAATGAGTTATGAAACACAAATGCTGCAGCTGGCAGCAAATGGAGGTTCTTCTGTCCCCAAAATGCTTTCTGCTTCCAAACAACATTTACGTAATAAGTAGAGACTGAGTTGAGTAAGCATTCCGCTGCATACCTTTTGCCGGCGTCCCCACTTCCGTCAACCACATCCGGCGTCGTGTCATTGATGCCACATTGAGTGGACGCCCGTTCGTCCGTCCGTTCGCGCCAACGTCAGTCTGTTACTCTTAACAAGTAAATGGTTTTGATTTTGGTGTTAGTATGGTTTGTAAATTGGTTTAGTTATAAGTTGTTGTTGGTGGTGGAAGGCGCTGTCGTTGAACAACAGCGTTACTGCGCTTTAACCGCACAGCAGCTTCCTGATGCTTATTATTTCAACTCCGCAGGCATAATTTTTTAAATATTTAACTACCCTTTGCGCGCTATGGGGTTCAAGCCGATGTTGGCGGGGCGTATATAAAAGTTTGTGGCGAAAAGGTGAGAGTGCTTTGGAGTAGTGAAATTATTTCCTGAAACTTCACAATCATTCGTATTTTTTTCTCGTTGTGCGCTTAGCGCCATTCCAGAGTTCAAAAGCACTCCCACTTGCATTGCTTCCTAATTGGGGTTAACATTCTCGGCGGCAGCATTGATAGAATAGAGGAAGTAGCAGCAGTGTTGCATTCCTGCTGCAGCGCTAAATACAAACCACAACGTTAAAAGCAGATATTATTTTAGCTTGAGAAACCCAGTCGCCACCCCAAACGCAAACCGACAAGGAAAAGTGCAACTTCACTGCTGCGACTCGCATCATAAGCTGGAGAAAAGTAGTAGAAAGAGAAAGACAGATGCACTGAACAAAGCAGAGGGAGAGAGAATGATTTGCTAGCACAGTTACTTCATTGTATAATTTTGCGGTCAGCTGGTCGCCGTCGACAACGCGGAGCTGGCGTTCCTAATATGTATTCCAAGAAAATGCGAAAATTGTTGAAAAGCGCATTTCCAAGCTCTGCAATCCTATTTTCTTCATTTATATTTTTTAGTAGCGCGAAAGTCTGCTTTGCGGATTTCCAGTGCCATGATTTTGTGCACTTTTAGTCGCACAAACTCGCACTTGCATTTCGTTTAATTACAAATGAAAGTCGGGCAAATAGTGGCGGTGGCGGAAATGGCAAATGAAAGTGGTAGTGCAGCAGGAAAAAATGCCGCCGTAAAGCTCGAAACACAAGCATTAAAGAGTGTGTTTAGGCGCCGAAATGTATGCAATGCGAATTTTTAAGTAGTCTTCGTTCAACTTGTGTACTCGTGGCTAATGCAATTTAAGAACTCAACGCAGATTAATGAATTTTTAATTAACAAAGTTTAAGCCCGAAACTGTAAAAATTTGGAAAACTTGAAATGCCCGAATATGATTTTAATGTTCGCTGAAATGAAAGAGTCTCGAAGACTCGAAATGCTCAAAGTGGAGTTTAAGTTAAATAAAATAAAATAAAATAAATTAAAAAAAAAATTAAATTAAATTAAATTAAATAAAATTAAAAAATTAATAAGAAACAAAAATTAAATTAAAAAAAACAAAATAAATAAATGACATAAAATAAAAAAAGAAATAAAATAAAATAAAATAAAAAGAAATAAAATAAAATAAAATAAAATAAAATAGAATAAAATAAAATAAAATAAAATAAAACAAAATAATAAAAAATAAAATAAAATAAAATAAAATAAAATAAAATAAAATAAAATAAAATAAAATAAAATAAAATAAAATAAAATAAAATAAAACAAAATAAAATAAAATAAAATAAAATAAAATAAAATAAAATAAAATAAAATAAAATAAAATAAAATAAAATAAAATAAAATAAAATAAAATAAAATAAAATAAAATAAAATAAAATAAAATAAAATAAAATAAAATAAAATAAAATAAAATAAAATAAAATAAAATAAAATAAAATAAAATAAAATAAAATAAAATAAAATAAAATAAAATAAAATAAAATTAAATTAAATTAAATTAAATAAAATTAAATAAAATAAAACAAGATAAAATAAAGTAAAATAAAATAAAATAAAATAAAATAGAATAAAATAAAATAAAATAAAATAAAATAAAATAAAAAAAATAAAATAAATATTTTATAATTAAATAAAATTAAATAAAATAATAAATATTAAATTAAATATATAAAAATATAAGATAAGAAAATATAAAATGAAAATGAAATAAAAAAAAATTTACGAAATAAAATAAAATGCAAGGGAATGTTACGCAATGCATATTAAATTAAATATATAAAAATATAAGATAAAAAAATATAAAATGAAAATGAAATAAAAAAAATTTACGAAATGAAATAAAATGCAAGGGAATGTTACGGAAATTTAGTCCAATGAAAAATAAATTAAAGCCTCGGATGAGAACCCCCTTTAATGTTGACGACCCGGCAAAACGAATAAGGCATAATGATTTGGATATTAGGGCATGTACCGGGAATGTCCGGACCCTTTCAAGGGACGGTACCGCTGCCCGACTGGTTGATGTCCTCGTTAACGCAAAGGCTGACATCACCGCCCTGCAGGAAATGCGATGGACGGGACAAGGAAAGACGACCATCGGACCTTGTGACGTATACTACAGTGGCCAGACACGCGGCAAAGCGCGTGGTGTAGGATTCGTGGTGGGAAAGAGACTTCGCCGCCAAGTACTAGCGTTCACCCCCGTGGACGAGCGTCTCGCTGCGATCCGCATCAAAGCGAATTTTTTCAACATAACATTTATCTGCGCCTATGCGCCGACTGAGGAGACGGACGACGCAGAGAAGGACTCCTTCTACGATAAACTTGAACAGACTTATGATCGCTGCCCCCAACATGATATCAAAATCGTGCTCGGCGACTTTAATGCGAAGGTGGGCAAGGAAGGAGTCTTTGGTCCAACAGTTGGAAAATTTAGTCTCCATGATATAACATCCCCCAACGGCACTAGGTTGATTGATTTCGCTGCTGCTCGCAATATGGTCATCAGTAGTACCAGGTTCCAGCATAAACGAATACACCAAGCCACATGGCTGTCTCCTGATCAAAGAACAAGAAACCAGATTGATCATGTCATGATCGACGGCAGACATAGCTCCACCGTTCTGGACGTGCGTACCCTTCGTGGTCCCAATATCGACTCGGACCATTATCTTGTTGCAGCCAAGATACGCACACGCCTCTGTGTAGCAAATAAAGTGCGCACAGTAACGGAAGGAAAGTTTGACGTCGAGAAGCTGCGCACGACACAGACAGCTGACAATTTCTCCACTCGACTCTCACACCTGCTATCGGAGAGCAATCCTCGACCTAACGATGCAACCGAGCAATGGAAGCATATCTCTCACTCATTACGTACCGCCGCTGAGGCCACTATAGGGTTCCAGCGAGCCCGCAAAAACAACTGGTACGATGAGGAATGCAGCACTGCCTCGGACAAAAAGGACGCTGCCTACAGGGAGACGTTGCGAACGGGCGCAACCCGCAGTGTATGGCAACGCTATCGTGAGGCAAAGAAGGAAGAGAGACGCCTTTTCAGAAAAAAGAAACGTGAGGCCGAAAGGCGTGAGTGTGAGGAGCTTGAGATGCTGGCTGACAGGAATGATGCCCGAAAATTCTATGAAAAGATCCGGCGGATGACGGAAGGTTTTAAGACCGGGGCAAGTTCCTGTAAGGACAATAATGGCGACCTGGTAACCGACGTACAGAGTGTACTTAAATTATGGAGGGAGCACTTCTCCTCACTGCTAAATTGCGAGGGAGACGTCGAACCCGATACCCCAATCCCTGACGATGGAAAAGTCGTCCCACCACCTGACTATGATGAAGTGAGGATAGCTATATCCCGGCTGAAAAACAACAAAGCGCCTGGAAAAGACGGACTGCCCGCCGAGCTGTTCAAACACGGAGGCGAAGAGCTGGTAAAAAGCATGCATCAGCTCTTATGCAGAATATGGTCAGACGAGTGCATGCCTCCAGATTGGAATTTAAGTGTGCTCTGCCCAATCCACAAGAAAGGCGATCCCGCTAACCGCACCAACTACCGCGGAATCAGCCTTCTTAATATCGCGTATAAGGTTCTTTCTAGCGTATTGTGTGAAAGACTGAAGCCCATCGTAGACAAGCTGATTGGACCTTATCAGTGTGGCTTTAGACCTGGTAAGTCTACCATCGACCAGATTTTCACGATACGCCAAATCCTGGAGAAGACCCATGATAAAAGAATCGACACACACCATCTCTTTGTCGATTTCAAAGCCGCTTTTGACAGCGCAAAAAGGAGTTGCCTGTATGCCGCCATGTCTGAATTTGACTTCCCTGCAAAGCTTATACGGCTTTGCCAAATGACGTTGAGCAATACTAACAGCTCCGTCAGAGTCGGGAAGGACCTCTCTGAGCCATTTGAAACCAAACGAGGCTTCAGACAGGGCGACTCCCTTTCGTGCGATTTCTTCAACCTGATGCTGGAGAAGATAATTCGAGCAGCAGAGCTAAACCGCAATGGTACAATCTTTTACAAGAGCGTGCAATTGCTGGCGTATGCCGATGATATTGATATCATTGGCCTTAACAACCGCGCCGTAAGCGCTGCCTTCTCTGGACTGGATAAAGAAGCGAAAAAAGTGGGTCTTGCGGTCAACGAGGACAAGACGAAGTATTTGCTGTCATCAAAGAAAGAATCGGCGCACCTGCGCCTTGGCAGCCACGTCACTGTTGATAGTTACAAATTTGAAACTGTGAGGGACTTCGTCTATTTGGGAACCAGCATTAACACCGAAAATAATATCAGTCTAGAAATCCAACGGAGAATCACTCTTGCGAACAAGTGCTACTTTGGACTGAGTAGGCAATTGAGAAGTAAAGTCCTCTCTCGAAGAACAAAGATCGCGCTCTATAAGTCTCTCATCATACCTGTCCTGATGTATGGCTCAGACTCATGGACAATGTCAAGAGAAGATGAGATGGCCCTTGGAGTATTTGAGAGAAAAGTTCTCCGGAAGATTTATGGTCCTTCCCGTGATGCCGACGGCGAGTATCGAAGGAGATTTAACGATGAGCTGTACGAGCTTTACGCAGATCTGACCATAGTCCAGCGAATTAAAGCCCAAAGGCTCCGCTGGCTGGGTCACGTCATGCGAATGGACAAAGAAGCTCCAGCCCAGAAGGTTTTCCAATCGTCACCCGAATTCGGCAGCAGAGGAAGGGGGAGGCCTCGACTGAGATGGAAACAACAGGTGGAGGATGACTTGAACTCCCTTGGGGTTTCCAATTGGCGTCAGTTATCGCTAAAAAGGAATGACTGGCGTGCTTTGATAGGCGACGGCCAAAATCGCTTAGGCGGTTAAGCGCCAATAAATGATGATGATGATGAATGTTACGGAATGTAATTAAATGAATGTAACATATAGAAAACGAAAGAACACACCTGCCTTACCTCAAAAAATTCATTGATGAAAACGCGCTCAATTTTGCGCGCCGCGCTGAACTTTAAACTTGTTTTTTTTTGTTTTTCAACATTATTAATGTGTTTTCTTGTTAAATTAACGCAAAGAACTTTTCTCGTTTCCACTCGCAAACAATGTGAATTCTGTGGTCGTTTTTTGTTGCCCAGCACTTGTTGGTCAGATTTTACGAACTACAACGTTTGCATGTTCCGCGGCTGCGCAGGCTGTGGTCTTCACTTTTCCCTTGTTCCACTGCATGCATGGCGTTGTATAAAAATTTATTTTGATAATTGTTTTTTTTTTTTTTTTTTTGCGCTGCATCTTCATTAAAAATGTAAATGGCAACACTTTGCCACTTTATGCCTTTTTTAACGTAATTTTTTTTTCTGCTGAGGTTTCATGCTATGTAAAGCGTTTGTTTGCAGTTATGCGTGAGTTTTGGATTGGCGTGGGAGCTTCCTGGATTACTGATAAAAATATTTAAAAAAAGAAGTAATATTATTAATTAATATTTAAAATCATAGAGGTGGAAAATTACATATGTCAGTTAATTTGTTTATGAACCAGGGGCTGAATTTGGTACATACGTATGCGTAGATTAGAGCTTGCAATTTGTATCTGGAAACATTTGAGCTTTCTTTGATAAAACTCGTATCAAATACTTCGTCTTATCCTCGATCACTGGAAGAACCATTTTTTTTTTCTAACAGAAAGTTATACTATTTTTTAAGAACTTTTGCCAATCAAAAAAGGACGCCTCGTCGAAGAAATTTTGCAAACAACGCTCTATCCAACAATCTGATTTAAAGAAACCCCTTCTCAGCTGTAAATGTGTTCAATTCTATTCCGAAAAAGTCATTTTTGAAACTGATTCTGAAATAGGCCGTCCTTGACCCAAGCTTTGAGAGCGATAACGATAAGATACGGGTTTTTTGAAAAATATTTTGTTTTAGGATAATTTCCCACTTTTAATTTTAAAGTGAGAGCTTAAAGTGGCATGGAATTTTACGTCTGCGCGTTGAACAGATAATTCACCAAATACCCGCATTTTTCTGCCATTACGCATACAAATATGTATTGTGATAAAACTAAAAATGTAAAAAAAAAGTATAAAGTGAAGTTGCAACACTGGTTTTGTGGGCGAAAAAAGCGCTAACGTCAGGGAATGCATTAATTTTTTAAACGAATTTTAATTTAAAATTAATTTCCTGTTGTTTGCATTGCATTTCTTTGTATGTATGGAAAAGTGCAAACACTCACACACACACACACATATGCATCCTTTTTTGATGTGAATGTATTTGTGTTTGGTGTTGAGCCTGCAGCGTCACAAACGGCACGTCGTCACACGACAGCTATGACAACATTGACGCCGTTATAATATGACAGTTCCCGCATGCACCGGCAACTACACACATATTGCATGCGTTCCACGACCCCAACAAAACGAACACGCATTGCGACCGCATAGCTGTGACGAACGGTGACACAAAGTAATGGTATGTATCCACAGCTCGTATGCTATTGTCAACGTAAAAGTTGACCGACTGTGTATGTGCAAATTGCGTAACTGGTGGGTTAAAGGGTGTACGGTTAAGTGCGGTGCTTTGATTGTGATTGAATAGCTTTTGCATAGATTTGGCGTGGTTAAAGTTTTAAAAGAAGATAACTGGACGGTTAAAAAAATGAGCCTAAATTTTAAACCCGTCTAAAGTTTAAGCGATTTTTTTTTTTACCTTTTTTTGGAATATTTTAAACTTTCTAAATACCTACAAAGACCTTACATTTTTTTTTTGGCCATGTTTTATTAATTTTATTTTATTCTTAAAATTTGTCGGTTTAAAATTGAAACTTTTCGGCTTAAAATTAAAAACTTTTAGTTTAAAGTTGATTATTTTCGGTTGCAAATTAAAATCTTTTGGTTTAAAATTTAAAACTTTCGGTTTAAAATTAAAACGTTTTGGTTTACAACTAAAACCTTTTCGGTGTACAATTTTTGTTTGGTTTCATTTATTTCTGAAAGCTTGGTTCGAATCCCAGCCAACCGACAAAATATTTATTTTTTCTTTAAAAAATTGTTAAAGCATTTCTGGTTTAAAAATGAAACCCCATTCATTTAACTAATTTTCTTGAAAACTGGGCTAGATTTAATTTGAAACCAAATTTGGTTTGGTCATATACGTAGTCCAAAAAAGTTTAAAATTTACGCTCAAATTTTTAACTGTAAGTATACATTTTTATAACAAAAGATTGAAAAATGTTCCTGCATTCAAAACGCTGAATAGACATCTTATAAGTAAATGCATCACCGGCTAAACTTGGGATCAAGAGATTGATCAAATTTCGGCTTTTTATTCGGCTTCAGCCACACTCAGTTTCTGACAAAATAAACAAAGCTCTCTCGGAACATTTCTCAGCTTTCCTTCTAATTAAAATCCGTTATCAACGTCTCAGGGAGGAGCACCCTATTTCTATATTTCTATCTAAAACGCCCTATATCAGAATTTTTCTTTTGATGATACCGAAATTATCCTAAAATTACCCCAAAATTATCCAAAAATTGTGCCCAAAATGACCCAAAAAATCACAAAATGACTTCAAAAAGACTCTTAACTGATTCCAAAATGATCCGAAAATGATCTCAAAATCATCCCAAAGTGATCCAAAATTGAACCCAAAATAGTCCCAAAATTACCCCTGAATGATTCTAAAATAATCCAAGTATGATCCCAAAATGACCCCAAAAAATACAACCTAGGCGGAAACCCTACTTGAAAATATTTTAGTTGGCATGTCGCCGAATATACCATTCATTTGAAACCTATATTAGCATATCTTGCTCCATAATTTAAAAAAAAATGAGATAGGTGGCAACCCTGTAAACCGATAGTCGATAGTCTTAGGATCGATCCTACTATCTATATGCCAAATTTCATCCAAGTCGGTCAAGCTGTTCCCGAGATAGTACCGGATATACAAATATACTGCGGTAAGGTGGCAATATCGAATAATCGACTATCACAAAAAAAAAATCGATGTTTCACCAAAAAAAAACTATCGATAGTACCATCGATAGTTTTGGTATATATGACGGGTTACAGTATATGTGAAAATTTGGTATCTACAAAACAAAATCCATGAATAAAGTTTATATTAAAAAAAAATGCTATATACTGGGTAGTTGCGTTCTTGCGCCTGATAAGAGGCAACCTGATACTGGTGCTAGAGAGAAGAGACAAACTTGAAGAAAATTGCCTCTTTCGGTGTGTTCTTTCGTTAAAGGCCATCAAAATCCTATGGAAGATGAATCGCCCAAACCGGTGACCCTATATTCATATCGAGGCATACATTTCATTCATGTATAAACACAATAATTAATAATGTATGAAATTTTCTTTCCCATCATTTTCACTTCCTTTTTCACATATTTTTTATGCAATGGTTAACAGTGAAAATGGCTTAACTGAAAATGCATTATGACTGCAGGTGTAAAATGTTGTTCTATATGATAGTACAACAGCTTAATGGCGTTCATTACTTTTTGCGGTGTCATAATGTTTTTTTTTTATATTTATTTTAATTTGGTATTCTCTGTGTTCACGTTTGTTTAATATTTACACATTTATATTTGTATTTACGCAACAATATAAACAAAGTGAATCCTTCACTAAGGTACACGTCCCACGATCGGGAATTTTGTTATGCTCTGTTTACGGAAGTAATGTCATGTTAGTAACTAAGGTCGAATACTTATGCTACCATTTTCATAGATGTATAAGTTACAGTTTCTCTCTTCATAAAATTGACATCAACTTAACTTTCACACAACAGTATTGTCTCTTCTCTGCATATATTCCAAACTAGTAGAACCAATCGGGAAGTGCTTGGCCGATTTGGATATAATTTGGCATATAGACAACTTGATTCATTATATACATGGGTGTTGCACCTTTGGGCGGTTTACAGGGTTGCCACCTATCCCAATTTTTAAGTGATACGACCACAAACATACAGACTAACAAACAGAAATCTAAAATTTTATTATATGGGGAGATATGTAGAGAAACTAGAGGGATTCATCAAACCTTATAAAGCGTGTAAACTATAACTTTATCAAGTGTGTAAATGAACTGTCAAAATTTGTATGTTTAGTAAATTTCCACGATGATTTTGATGTGTAAAATAGTGCACAAATTTATCCAATTAAATGACGCGGTTCGGCATGTAATTTTTTTAATGTAGTCAATGCACATTGGACAAAAATAGAAGAATAGATATGCCAGAATTGATCGAAAATTAGTTTTTAATGAGAATCTCGAGATAAAAATATTTTTGTTTGACATCAAATACACATACATTTATCTAGGGCGTTCATCTACCTGAGCTGATACAAGTATAAAGTTACGCACTTCGTAAACGTATATGGTTACATGAATCCCTATACTATAAGAAAGTGAGTATTCGATTGTTGGCGGTGCTAGGAAAATAGCTCCATCGTTTTTTGAAATAACAATAAACCAATAATGTTGGGATACATATTTAAACAGTTGGGTCAGTTTTCGGTAGTTAATTTTTTGCTTCAAACAAATATTTGCAAGTTTATATTTAACTTAAAGCGAATTAAGCGTTGACAGTAACTACTATATCAATGAACATACATATTGCAACACCAAATTAATTAGCTTAGGGGTTTTCTCTGAGTAGATTGAATAAATATTTCTTTCGTATTTATAATTAACTTACTTTACTCACGAAGCTCCCCATCGACCATGAAAACAGGTATTTTGTAAAGCCAATAGCTCTCGAGCCAGAGCCACCTTTTCAGCATGCATAGTATCAAAAACTACTGGTCCAATAACTTTAGATATCTTGTAAGTTGGACTGTCCCAAAAATGTATGGAGAAAAATTGAGTGTTCAAAATTTGTAAGGCATACCCTCTTTATCGGTGCGTTTTATCTTAAATAACATGTGTGCGAAGTTTTATTGCTTTAGGATAACGGCAACCCGTCTCGATTTTCAATTGAAGTTTTTGCTAGCAGCTAATATTAGTTCGCAAAAAAGGCCAATAGAGCTTCCAAAATTACAAAATTTTAAATAATTTTCTAAAAACTTCCTCAGCTCTGTACCTTCAAAAGCTTCGAAAGTGTTGACGTTGCTTTCAGCTGTTTCAGATAAAGTTGAGTTCATGAAATTAGAAAAAAAATATATACATACACTAATTTTTCCTACACCCTTTAACTTATATAATTTTTTCTTCTCTTCCAGGTAAGTTTGCGTTCATATCTCTTTATTGCGTTGATTGCTTAATACGTAAGTAAAAATAAATGAATTATCTAAAATGAAATATCTAAAATTACATATTTATAAATCCGCAACATTTTGAGGGTCGAATAATTTCAAATCAGTAGTCAGTATAGTGAGTACAGTACCTAATAAAACTACAAAAACTTATTCCCAAATTTAATATTTCATTAAAGAATATTATTGTGAATACAAAAAAAACCTGAAGATTAGCTCAAACTTTAAACAGAACAAAATATTATACGCATAACTAACTTAAACGTAAGTTCCAGCAACAAGTAAAAAAAACACAAATTAAGGAAAAAGTAAAGAATATCAAATAGTAAATAACTGGTGATGTCCCCCACTGAAAACGTGCCAAAAAAAGATTGCCAAAGTATACCTTAATGGCGTTTTCGAATATACTTACAGAATAACTACTATCTTTTACTTGCAACATACAAAAAAGAAAAATTCAAGCTGTTCTAAAAGTTGCAGATACAAAATTACTATTCCCCTGGGTGTCTTACGTGCAACTGCTAACAATGCAAAAAATGTTAAAGGGGAAGCGCACAGACCGCATAGAGGAGGCTACAAAGGTGTAGCTATAGAGTACTACTTTGACGCGAAGGGCAATGGCTTATCTTTAGGAATAGGCAAGAGAAGAGGGTGTGAAGAAAAAAGTTAAAAAAAATAAGGTAATTATGTAGTATGCGTGTAATGAGTAGGGAAACCAAAAATTTGGTTTTACATAGAAAAAACTGGCACTGGTAAAATAATCAATATATGTAGTACTGTTATCCTGAAGTTGACCAAATTCTGTTAAATATACCAAATTTTAGTTATTTGAACTTGTTGAAATAACTGCATTCAATTATTGATTGAACGGTCATAGATCCGTCAATTTTTAATTAACAAAATATGGTAAAACTTACAGAATTTTTGTTGATCAAACTAAACAACAACTCCTTCTAGTTAATTTAACAACGAAGGAACTATCATTTTAAATTTATTGAATCCTCCAATTAAATTTAATAGAACTAACCGAGTTTTTGTTGTAGTGAAACAACCAACTGCTGCAGTTAATCCAACGAAGTAACTGTAATTTTAAAAACAAGAAACTCCTGCAGTTAATCATTTTGATGTGAAAATAACCTTAAACAACAAAACCTTAAACAACAAATAGCCTTTTTGCCAATTTTTGATTGCCCTAGTTCCAAATTGCACGAAAAGCAAAGCTAAAGAGAAGAATCGCTGTTACGATAAACCAAAATTTCAGTATGAACAAGTAAGGAAGTCTAAGTCCGGGTAAATCGAACATTAAATACCCAGCGGCCCTAGGAGGATTTACGTACCAATTTATACTATTTTAGTTATTTACCTTACCGAGTTATGTAAATTTTTGTGATTGTCGAAATTTTCCATATCGAAAGTTGGCGTAGTCGGAAAGTCCTTAAAATGCTAGTATACCTTGTGCCGAATTTCATGATTATACCATAATCAGTTTAAAAGTTACCACCAGTCAAACTTTCAAAAATGCCTCCCTATAAAAAACTCATAATAGAATGACCTACCAAATTATATCATTTTAGCCATTTCCGTTACATGTCAATTTAGGTGAGCTCTATATCTCTCTCAATTATTTTGTGCCGTCGCATAATACCGTTAGGTTAGGTTAGGTGGTAGCAGCCCCAACTGAGAGGGCCCTTGTAGAGTCCGTTGTGATACCGCTTTCCAAATGGTGACACTAACTCGCAATTACCTAACAAATCGCTGCGTAGCGACAATATAACTCCGGATAATGCACACATTGATCTTCGGCACGTCCTCCGGAGGCCTAAGAACGTCCGACCCGAGAAATCTGCATATAGTCCTAGCAAAAGCTCGACAGTTTAGCATGAAGTGACCTGATGATTCCACCTCGTCATCCTCCATTAAGCTCACGCAGTTCGGACGTTCCGTAATGTTTAAGCGCACCGCATGAATTCCCATTGGACAGTGCCCCGCAACACCCATGGAAAGGTGTACCTTCCGCTGATCGCCTGGAGTCAACCACTGCCCAGAAGGTCTTCGACACCTTACAAGAGGTGGTATCAGCCCAGCGCTTGCTTAGCTGATCCGAAGTACCGTTATGTGGACAAAATTATAATACCCTTGTATTAATACTAGTACGCTGGGTATAAAAATCGCTGTTGCGTTATACGAAAACTTCAGTATGAAAAATACGCATACTGAATCTAAGATAAGGCTACTTTTTCAAGGGTAGTTTACTTTGGCTACTCGAAACTGTTGCACATCCACCGCGCGTACTCGAAAATACAAAAATGATTTAGCCACACAATGGTGGTTGGAAAAAATCGAACAGATGAATTATTTCAACAAAATTTTATTAGCAGGCAATAGCTAAAATTTCATAGCATACGCGCCAATAAATACCAAACCATATTAAAAGATGAAAGTGTAAATAGGCGCACGAATGAAAATGAAATGAAAGTGAAATTGCGAATATTGTCTGGACACACAAAACCTAATACACTTGGCGGCAGCAAAGCTTGCCACTACCCCACGGGAATTAAGTTAAGACATTGCTTGTCTGCTTGTCGAGGGCTTTGTTGTTCAAGTGGAAGAAGCTGTCTTCAAATACTATACAAAAGTAATTTCGTTATTGTTGCTGGATAAAGCGTTGACGGAGAATTTCACTATGCAAAGCCGTATACAAATAAAGTATGACAGCTAATTAGATTAAGTTAATGCCGCATTTATTGGCTATAATCAAATGCACAGCTTGTGGCATAGCGTAAATGCGTAACGGTGTTTCATATTACAGGAAAAATTGATTGCCACAAAAAAAATAACACACTGTATATTAGCTGTAGCGGATTTATGAATGCCGTTGATGATTTATGGTGATAAGGTGCATTGAGACGCGGTGTTTGGTATGAAGGGTTGACAATTGGCTGGGTATAGAATAACGAAGCTGTTGTGGGATTTACCTTTGTAAGCTAGGGCCAGGCATTTTATGTTACTAACTAACTGTTGACTTAGTTAATTGGTGCTATGAAGCGTTAATTACTTTGAGAGTGCTGGTGGTGGCTGAGTGGTTTTGAGAATTATAGATTTCCATATTCACAGATGGCCTGGTGCACAAAAGTATTTCGGTGACCGAGAGCTATTTTTCGAGGCTATAGTATAACCAAGGTTGTTTCACGTACGCAAAAAGACATTATTTTACATTGTTTATAAGGATAATGTATTCCACTAAAATTAATCCTATATTAATTAACTTGCGTCTGGCTCTCGAGATAATAGCGGATGTTGAAAAACTGGCTCAATAGGTAGCACTATAGTTCAAAAGGGTGACCACATTAAGATCTTGAAAAAACATTTCAATGGTTTGAACGAGTTAGAAGCGAAGTACTCCTATCATTGAACTAAAACACAACCCAACTGAGTATTGCGAACTATTTCGAAAGCTGTTCGTTTAAAAGAATTTCTGAGCGCCGCGAGCTGGAGTATATCTATACTGTAGTCTGGCAGCTCTCTGTCATCTTCAGCTAAGGATCTTAAGGTAAATGGCAATGTGGTCAGCGGTGTAGTCTGCAAAAATCTTTATTTGTCTTTATATTCAATGATCCCTCACACGATGCTGCTCGATGTCTGAATATACACATACATTCTTGACAACTTACTCAGACAGTGAAGTAGCGATTGAAGATCTTTAGTGCAGGAATACCGCATCGAGATCAGTAATTGAGGAATCATTTCGAAGGACTACTGTCGTAGCCATAAAAGGGAGAAGGAATGGAAAGTGTTTTAAAGTTTTAAACCAGGCCTACGCAAAACTTTAAGTAAGGGTTTGTTAGTGAGAGATCGGTCCTCGTACCAATAAAATTATGCCGCCTGTTTTTTGCTTCGTCGCTCACAAGCAAGCACCGAGGCAAAAGCATATATTTTGAATTTGGCTCTCCAGATTTTTTACAACTCACTCACTCTGCAATGGTTTTGCCCTGTTCAAAGCTCTTCTGGAATATCTGAGCAAATAAATCATTATCTGCTAAGTGAAGTTAGGCTCTGCTGCAGTACAACTTCTTGCACATTTTTAGATAGAGGCATTCATCTCATAGTAGTATCCAAATGACCAGATCTTTTAAAAGTGTTACTACAGAGCAGATCCCCACATCATCCACCAATGACTGTAACTTTAACATAGCCTAATGGCTAGCTACTGTGAATCCAAATCAGTAGTCCCATGTTTTGACTCCGTTAAAAATTAATTAAAACGAGTAAGGAAGTCTAAGTTCGGGTGAACCGAACATTAAATACCTAGCGTTTGTTTTCAGAGAGGAATAACAATTATATAGGCCCAAGGAGGATTTACCCAAACATTTATAATAGTTTAGCTATTTACCTTACCGAATTTTGTCAATTTATGTTGTTTTCGAAATTTTTCATATCGAAAGTGGGCGTGGCCGAGAAGCGATTTCTTCCAATTACATCAGGTATACTCCCTATTATGCTAGTACACCTTGTGCCAAATTTCATGATTCTACCATAATCAGTTTAAAAGTTATGATCAGTCGAATTTTCAAAAATGCCTCCATTAAAAGTGGGCGGTGCCACTCCTTATTTTAAAAATTTCTCAAAAAATCATAATACCCTATTCACCTATAAAATTGTATGATTTTAGCCATTTCCGTTACCGAATTATGTCAATTTAGGTGATTTTCAAAGTTTTCGATATCGAGAGTGTGCGTGGATGGAGGACGATTTTAAGTAATTTCATCAGGTATAATCCCAACGATACTAGTATGCTTTGTGCCAAATTTCATCGTTCTACCGTAATCAGTTTAGAAGTTACGACCAGTCGAATTTTCAAATGCCTCCCTTAAAAGTGGGCTGTGACTAGGGGATTCACCTATAAAATTATATCATTTTAGCCATTTCAGCTACCGAGATATGTCAATTTATGTGATTCTCGAAATTTTCTATATCGAAAAAGGGGGCGTGGTTATCATCCGATTTCGCCTATTTTCAATAGCAGCCTACCTTGGCCAAAAAGTAACCTGTATACAAAATTTCATGCAAATATCTAAATTTTTACTCAAGTTATTGTGTACACGGACAGGCGGACGCACATGCCTTAATGAACTTTTTTTTTTCAATCTAAGAACTTTCATATATGGAACTCTATACCTGTCTTGATTATTTTGTACCGTTACGTAGTACCGTTATGTGGACAAAATTATAATATCCTTGACCTAGTACTAGTACGCTGGGTATAAAAATTAGGTTGGTACTTTGATGGATCCGCTACCATTTGATATCACTATATTGAATCACCTGAACATCTGTCAAAATTTCATTGTTGTTATCCCTCCTTCCGACAAATGGGCTGGCGCAACTTTTTGGGCTCTATCCTCATCTCCTTTCTGCTAGTGGGAAATGAGCCATAAAAATAAAATACCGTTCTAAAAATCCCCTAACGCGAAAAAACAAGTACATATGTATGTTTTAAAAAAATTTCGGAGAACCTTCAGAGATTGGTGTAGGGTTTCGGGTAAGCCTGACCGTTCAGCACAGTTGCTGATGAAGCCAAAGAAAGAGGAAGAAATTGTCTTCAAGGTGGCTTCACCTTTTATTATTGAAATATTTATGTATGTTGTTTTAAAGCCCTAAAGATTAATCAACCAGAAATAGCTTTTAAAACGACTACATTTATTTCACTTTTAAAGGCACACCAACAAATAAACTGGCATACTTAAGTATACCAACATAGTACATCACTTTGTCTTACATTCATTGGCTTCATTTAGCATTAAAATAAAATTACATTTCGAAGCAATTACTTTTTCTTACAACGCCCCAACCCAACCCACCCCACCAAACTACAACATTAATACACTGCCATAATGAGTAATTACAACATTTATTTGCATGCAAAGTCTTTTCACATTTCACTTTCACTTTGTGCTGTTGCCTTTTGAAGCTACCTTTTGTTCTTCTGTCAGCCAGAGTGTTGAACCGACTGACACGCTGTTGACTACGGTAATTTACAACTTAATTTTTCTTTCCTTTTTTAAATTTACCTACTCAGCCACTTTTGTTCGTAACTAAGTCAGGCAGTTTGTTGGGTATGTAGGTGTTATTGATGCGCAGCACATCAGCCACGAATAAAAGAAATTTATTATAATTTTTTTTAAACTAAAAATACAAACTAATAAATTTATTTGAATTACACTCATGAGTCTTACAATAAAATTGCGCTGCTGTGAGATTAAAATCGTATTATTATCGTTGTATATTATCAGTGTTGGTGTTTAAGTTTTGGAAATTGTACCCAATCATTTCCAAATAGTGCTGCTGAAGAACGCCCTATCTGAAAATATTTTTTAACATTGAGCTATCTCTACCTTTGATTAAAAAACGCCTTATGTTCGATGAAAATGCTTTAAGTTCCCTTAAAATACGCATTTTCAAAACTAGCACCTTCTAGAACCAAACTTGAAGAATTGCGCTCTCTGAGAGCGCTCTAAAAGTGACATTTTTTATAACAGTGTCCAATGGTGCCAGTATTGCGAGGATAAAATTTGGGCATTTTGATTTAAACTGTGGTTATTTACGTTTTTCACACCAAGTCATGTAAATGTGCCAAGAAAAGGTTTACTTTATATATATTTTTCTTACAACGTACTATTTCACAGTTTTACGTTTAATTATTCTCACTATTTGAAATAAATAACCAATTTACCATCGAAATACCTGCTCAGTTTCAAAACGAGTTATTATTCGAGCTAATAGGGAAATTAAAATAAACGTTGACCACCAGCAAATCCTACGACATATTTCCTTACGATTGGCATTTTAAAATCTTATTTTTTACCTCCTAATCGCCTTTTTAACTAAAATCCAAAATCACAACTAAAAAAGCCATTGTTTGCAGCCAATATATTTTGTCTGGTAGCCAGATTTTTCGCTGCTTCTGCTGGCAGATGTTTCTCGATTATGCAGTGCTGCCAAGTAGCAATACATACTCAGTACGCTGATAGGGGGCGCACGAGAGAGCTTCGCATCAAGTCATCTTTGCTTTGAACTAAGTTGTCATTGATAAAATTCTGAGATGGGCGTTCTTTAAACAAATTATATGATAATGCTTTTTGGAAACATATATTTTGAAATAGTTTAATCTTCCACCCAACCGGCGAACGCTTTAGAGGCATTGAAGGGCTGGAACTATATTCTGATACTATTTAAAAGTAACTATAGCGAGTTTAGCAAAATGATGATGATAATGATAGCGAAACGACTGAAAAGGTAATAAAAATATCAACACTGATTTACATACTCTTTTTTTGAAACTCTAGCGAGATCAAACTTTTACCCATTTTGATTTTGTATTTTTTGTTGCTTCTGTTTCATTTGCATATCTGTGTACGATTACGTTTGACTACTGTGTGTTTCGGTTGGCAACACTTTTTTCAACCAAAAATTCAAATTTTTGAAGGACCAACTACAAAAAAAAACACCAACGAAATGCATGAATTTGAATAAAACAGCAGCGGCGCAGCAAATTCATCACATTCGTACACCTTCACGCATTTGGCTGATGGAAATGGAACTCGACACAGGAGCCAAATTGGTTTGCTTGACGTGATACACCGTGAAAATGGGTATAGATAAGGGTTATTTTGTTGATCTGTTGTCCTGCCGAGCTTTGGTATATGAGTCGAGGCGAAGAAATTCCAGCAGAACCAATGTCTGGAGCAGTAGCGGAAGAGCCATATTATTTATATTCTAATATGTAGTGTAAAATATTTTGGAAAATGGTAGCCTCTGTTCGCTATCGAATGAAACGTATTGTTTACTCACTGCTGTAACGAGTGGTACGTTATAGGACATTACGAGTTGTTCGTTCAGAGCTGCGATTAGTTCCTCGTTCCCGACTGTGAGGTGTTGTTCGCTTACTGCTGTAGCGAGTGGCTCGGTGTAAACTGTTACGAGTTCTTCGTTTGCGTCTGTTCGAGTTCGTCATTTCATTTGTGACGAGTTATTCGCACATAACTTTCAATATTTGCTCTCCAAAGGTGCAAAAATAATCCGCATTTAAAAGTCATCCAACTCCCAGTACCAAATTTTCGCACCGTGTGCTGATTGCTCACAGCAACACCTTCTCATACCATCACGTTAATCACTCGTCGTTTAAATCTTGAAAAAAGCAACGTTGCTGTTGTTGATATGCATTTATCAACGCTTCGCTGACGTCTCTTAGGGAATTTCGCATTTCGCCCTAAATTATTGCCTTCATTAAGATTGCTTTGTTGATTTGATCGCAAGCAAACGCACGTTCATTCAGCTACTCCGCATATCTTTGCCTATACTGTGCACATACTACGTCCCATCTAAAGATACTCTTTTGCCCCCACATTTCAATCGAGATAGGAAACAGACAAGGGCATGCCCAGAAGTCACTCACTTAAACACTGACTATATGTAAACATATCACTACTACATATAGAAAAACTTTAATTCACCCATACATACACAATGTGTATTACACATGTATCTACTTTTCCAAAGTACGCCACGTATTCACTACTTTTTGACTGACTGATTGACTGACAGTTGTTGTTCTTACATGTTTCTATGCACTCCTATTTTATTGTAGTAAAAGTGCGTTGGTGCTTATGTCGCAGGTTCGTGTACTCTTGTTCACTTGTGTGGGCTTAGATAGTGGCTTCTTCTTCTTGTACCTAGCTGCAACTCGTTGCTTCAATCTCGTCCAAGATTGCGGGAAATGCGCTGTAGTGCTCCCTTGAAGAGGCAACCTTTTGCTTAGCTCAATTATAAATAGATTGGAGTAGTAGTTTATGCAAAGTATTTTTATAATAAATTGAGATTATACCTTGTGGGGAATGATATAATTTATTTGTGTTTTCGCTTAGCATAATTGTTGTACAAGTTGATGTTTTTATAATTGCAATACAATATCATCAGGCCACATCGGGTTTGAACTATGAAAGTTTTAAACAATTAAAACAAAAGTTTAAGAGTACACATTTTTTTTAATTATAAGTATTTAGAGCTTGTTAAATAGTAATTATGCAGCCTGCATCGGACTTACATATAGATTTAAGTTTTAAATAAACGTGGGGTCTGCGTGGAAGTTTTAATTAGATTTCCATGAATAAAACTCCAATCTCCACTTCATAATTTTGTTATTATGAAATTAAAAAAATAAACGAAACATGGTAGATATACTAAATGATTAAGGCACTTTGCAAACCCATTTAATGGCATTTTTATGGAATAAATAAATAGTACCTGGGTGACCGAGCTTGCTCGGTGCTATCAATTCTCCGCTAAATTTACTTACTCAAAATGATCCCAAAATGACCCTAAAATAATCCCAAACTAAAATGTTCCCAAAATGATCCGAAATTGAACCCAAAACGACCCAAAAATTACCCTAAAATGATCCCAAATTAATCCAGAAATGATTCCCAAATAATCCCAAAAACACACTTAAATGTACAAAAATTATCCGAAAATGAACTCAAAATTATCCAACAATAAGCCCAAAATAATCCTAAAATGTTCCCAAAACGACTCCAAAAAGACCCTCAAATGTTCCCAAAATGCCCCAAAAATGATCCCAAAATTACTCCAAAATGATCCGAAAATCACCCCAAAATTGTCCCAAATTAATCCAAAATTGAACCCAAAATGATCTCAAAATAGCCCCAAAATTATCCCAAAGTGACCCTAAATTATCTCCTAAAATAATCCAAATATGATCCGAAAAATATACAATACAAATACAATACGGTAACGTGGTAACCCTGGGCGGCAACCCTACTTGAAAATACATTTGATACCCATATTTGCATATCTAGCTCCATAATTTAAAAAAAATTGAGATATGTGGCAACCTTGTGCACTAGAGCGTCTCGGGCTTACAGGCAAAAAAAAAGTCGGCCGTACCTCCCCTCATACGAAGTGTTTTTGAAAAACATTTAAAACAAATTTTTTTTTGTTTTTGTGGCAACCCTAGATGTCGCCCAATTACATTTTTCTTCAAATCTTTGGCATTTGTTGTCGGATTTTAAAGTTTGACACATCAATTTTTTCGTCTCAAAGAGGAGGTTTTTTCTCAAGAAAGTTCATGGAGCTCATGCGTTTCGTTGTGGTACCACACTTTAAAATCCGATAAAAAATGCCGAAGATATGAAGAAAAATGCAATTGGCCGACTTCTAGGGTTGCCAGAAAAAAATAATACAACTTTTTTTTAAATGTTTTTCAAAAACACTTCATATGAGGGCAGGTACGTTGTGGTATCACACTTTAAAATCCGACAATAAATGCCGAAGATATGAAGAAAAATGCAATTGGGCGACATCTAGGGTTGCCAGAAAAAAGATATAATTTTTTTTTTAAATGATTTTCAAAAACACTTCATATGAGGGGAGGTACGGCCGACTTTTTTTGGTGATACGCTCTATTGTGCACCCTCCAAGTGGAAAACCACCAAGTGGAAAGTCATAGAATGAAATCATACTATCTATATGCCAAATTTCATCCAAATCGGTCAAGCGTTTCCCGTGATAGTGCGGATATACAAATATATATACACAAATATATATACCTGAAAATATTATAGTGGGCATGTCGCTGAAAATACCTTTGATTTGATACCCATGGGGGCATATTTTTCTAGTAAATTAAAATAGTGAGATTGGTGGAAACCCTGTAAACCGACCCAGGTGACAACCCCAAGTGGATAGTCTTAGAATCAATCATAGTATCTATATTCAAAAGGGCAACCCTACTTGAAAATATTTTAGTTGGCATGTCGCTGAAAATGCCTTTCATTTGATGCCCATATTGGCATATTTTTCTACTAAATTAAAAAAAAAATAAACCTGTAAACCGCCCCAGGTGGCAACTCCCAAGTGGATAGGTTAGAATCAATCATACTATCTATATTCAAAATTTTAACCAAATCGGTCAAGCAGTTCCCGAGAGTGTCCGGATATACAAATATACAAGTTTAGCTCGTTTAAAGTTATAAGATAAATACCTACCAGGGTTGGGCCACTTCGAATAAAAAATTATGCAAATAAGTAATAAAAAATTATTAATAACACTGTGACACAAATTGAGGGGTCATCTCTCCGTAATTGATGAAACCAATTGGGGATGAAACTTTAGCCCTCCCATATCAAAACCTCATACTGGGGTTTTGGCCTGTAGGTCTGTGTTCTTTGTTATTTTTATTCAAAGTTGGTAACCCTGTGTATTACAAAAGTTGATTAAAACTTGATCAAATGAAACAATTTTAGATGGGTTTTCTTGTAAATCGCTATTTTTTGGATCGAGGAACTCATTTTTGCCTAAGTCTTTTTACCTAAGTCTTACGACAGGTGGGGCTGTCTTATTTTTTATAGTTTTTCACATGATATAAAAAAATAAAGGTATTTTCACTATGACATAAACTGTGTTAGTTGTCATTCGTATCTTTTTTCAGTTGATCACAGAGCGCTGCCACCTCAACAAATTTTTTCTTTGGTAATTTTTTTTTTTTGGGGGATTTTTTATATAGGAAAAAACATGGTTTGTAAAGTAAAAATACTTACAAAATAGGATCCATAAAGCTGCTTTAAAATTTGTAAATGGTTCAAAAAATATCTCTGCTGCAAAAATGTGTATTGGGAACCATATTTAGCTAAAAATAACGTTCAAAAAACCTTTTTACCACGCTTTTATTAGGTTCACTTGTATGTTTGTCTGTTTGTATTTATGTAAACTCTCGTTCGGTCTAAGCCTCAGTGGCCCAAAAGCCGTAAAATGTCCCTACAATATGGGTATCAAACGAAAGGGGAAGACCCCAGGTTTCATTTGGACCTCGATATATTTCGATAAATTTATCGATAACTGAGTTATCGGTCAATATATGATTGCCCAAAAACCTAAAAAAATTCCTTACAGTATGGGTATCAAACGAAAGGGGAAGACCCCAGGTTTCATTTGGACCTCGATATATTTCGATAAATTTATCGATAACTGAGTTATCGGTCAATATATGATTGCCCAAAAACCTAAACAATTCCTTACAATATGGGTATCAAACGAAAGGGGAAGACCCCAGGTTTCATTTGGACCTCGATATATTTCGATAAATTTATCGATAACTGAGTTATCGGTCAATATATGATTGCCCAAAAACCTAAAAAATTCCTTACAATATGGGTATCAAAAGAAAGGGGAAGACCCCAGGTTTCATTTGGACCTCGATATATTTCGATAAATTTACCGATAACTGAGTTATCGGTCAATATATGATTGCCCAAAAACCTAAACAATTCCTTACAATATGGGTATCAAACGAAAGGGGAAGACCCCAGGTTTCATTTGGACCTCGATATATTTCGATAAATTTATCGATAACTGAGTCATCGGCCAAAATGTGGTTGCCCGAAAACCTTAAAATTTCCCTACAATATGGGTAGCAAACGAAAGGGGAAGACCCCAGGTTTCATTTGGACCTCGATATATTTCGATAAATTTATCGATAACTGAGTTATCGGTCAAAATGTGGTTGCCCGAAAACCTTAAAATTTCCCTACAATATGGGTAGCAAACGAAAGGGGAAGACCCCAGGTTTCATTTGGACCTCGATATATTTCGATAAATTTATCGGTAACTGAGTTATCGGTCAAAATGTGGTTGCCCGAAAACCTTAAAATTTCCCTACAATATGGGTATCAAACGAAAGGGGAAGACCCCAGGTTTCATTTGGACATCGATATATTTCGACAAATTTATCGATAACTGAGTTATCGGTCAAAGTGTGGTTGCCCGAAAACCTTGAAATTTCCCTACAATATGGGTATCAAACGAAAGGGGAAGGCCGCAGGTTTCATTTGGATTTCGATATATTTCGATAATTTCATAGGACATTTGACTAAAAAGTAAAAAAATAAATATGGTTTAAAAAAACTAAAACTCACGAACTAAAAAGTTGAAAATAATTTTAAAACCCCTACACAGTAGTCTTGTGGAAAAAGCGTGGCCCGCTTTGTGCCATAATTTTGGTATATCAAGCGCAAGACGCTTTTCCCACATAATGCTAGATTTTTTACTACACGGAGGGAAATCTATGGATGGAACATCCATAATTATTGATATCACATTAAAAAAAATTGATATTTCTGTCCCATCAATGAATATGGATGTTTCATCAATGCTTTTTTGATAAATCACTATTGAAATGGTATCCATATAAACTATTGATAAATTCTAAATAGTTTAAAAAAACAAAATTTTATATAATTTGACATCTGGTTTCAGTGGGACTCGAACATTACTTTTAATTGGGAGCAAATAATATTTGATAACTCGCTTATTCTGAATGAATATTGCATCAAACTCGTCGCTATCAATAGTGATATTGTCACAACATTCAATGCATTTCTCTCAGTGTACGCTTTCAGCTTTACTTGTACATATGTACATTCCTATTTATCAATAACTGAGTTATCGGTCAAAATAAGATTGTACAAAAATATTGAAAATTGCCTACAATGTGGGTATCAAATGAAAGTGGAGGCCCAGAGGTTTCGTTTGCACTGCGGTATACTTCGATATATTTATCGATTACTTCATAACACATTTAACTAAAAAGTAAAAAATAAATATAGGTTAAAAAGCGAAAACACACGCTTTTAAAGAATATAGCACTAAAAAGGTAAAAATAAATTAAATAAAAAACGAAGATTATGGAACAAAGCGGACCACGCTTTTTCCACAAGACTACTGTGTAGGGGTTTTAAAATTATTTTCAACTTTTTAGTTCATTACACTCTAAAAGCGTGAGTTTTAGTTTTTTTAAACTATATTTATTTGTGATAACCAGTAACCGATCACTCATCACTCAAATTGTATTGAATACCGAATAAGAATCTCATTTTAGCTAAAATTTTTGTTTAGCGTGAGTATGATTGATCAAAATTTTAAATTTCCGTTTAAGTTTAGTAAAGATTTTAATTAATATGTTAAACCACGACTGTTATTAGGATCCATGATGTTGTAAGAAAAAAAAATTTTTTTAATTGTTTTAGATAAACAAAAAATTAATACAAATGTGTTTGAATTAATTTTAATTTATTAGTAGAATCAAATTAACTATTTGTTTTACAATTATTATAGCTAAACATATAATTGTCATAACTGCTTTAATATGCAATCAAAAGCTTATTACCTATTCCTATTTGTTTGTTCCTGGGTGGTGAATACAGGGTAACCCAGAATTGAGCTATCGCATATAATTGGACTTTCAACTTCTCCCTGACCTAATGAAATTAAAGAAATGCTACAGACTTTCTTTCTTGAAAACGAATGGCATCACTTAAAAACCTACCGGTTTCGACCTTTTTTCGGCCACTTCTATAATTTGGTTAACGATATAGTTCTCAATTACCTACTCTGAGCAAGAAAGATGTGCACCTTAGATTTTTAAATTTTCTTAACTTTTTGGTTGATTAATTCGATTATCTTCGATTGTGTATAATTATATTGATTATAATTGATTGGTTTGCTCATGAGAAATCAGTAGGTATAAGATTAGAATGCATCATAGTAATTTTTAACAAAGATTTTATATAAAACGATATGGAACAGGTGCCCCTTATGAAAAAAATGGTGCTATGAAGAAATTTTTCATGTTTTTCAAGATCACCCTGTGAAAACTAACATATTTGTGTCACAAACTATTACCCAGCGGAAAATCCAAACTCAACTTTAAACACAAACCATGATTATAATAAGTTAAAATGATGTTTTAATTTTAAAATTAAAAATACACTTTAGATCCGATTTCATTCCGTTCTCGTATTTCTACAATATTTCAAATACAATTTTTGGAATGCCCTTTAGCTGCACAAAAGCTTTGATATAACTAGCATATTAGTGTATCTTATTACTACATATTTAATAAACAACCTGAATTAAAACTAAAATAATGCCAGTTATCCACCATACATATCTCTTTGATAAGTTGTTAATTTATCCGTTGTCTTACATAGAAGAGAAAATTAGGTTGTATAATTTATTTATGTTAGAAATTTTGGCTCAGGTCACCTTCATCCATTGCTTTGAAAAATCCTTCCTCTAGTACTGTAAAGACGCCCCTGATACTAAATTATTTAAAACCCCAACTTGCTATCTTTTAATACAAATTTTCATAATTTATTTTAAGTGAAATATTAAAATTAATTACTGGATAAGAGGAAGGAAGCCAGATAACTTTAAAATTTTCTCATAACAGCAGAAAGGTTAACCTAGTAAGCATCAATACCACACGCACATGCTATTAACTTATTCTAGTGTTTACATTAAGGTGGTCCTTATATGTAGGGAGAGAGTTTTATCATCAGATTTTCAAAAGCTCAACCCCTAAATCGATAGTAATATAGACGAAGATATCACACATACATTTTAGTATCGAATGGAAACGATTGCCCTATGGAAAATTAAAAATTTGATTTCGGTTTAAAAACGGCTAAGGCGTCTCGCAGGGGGGTTAAAGTGCAAACAACTGTCAAAAAAGCTGACGCAAACTTTAGTACCGGCTTTATTTCGGCTATGAATATGCCCCAATAATTTTTATTTTTTTGAGTCTCCATGGGATAGTTGCACTTTAACCTCCCTGCGACACGTTTCCAATCGGAACCAAATTTTCTATGTGATATATTCGAACATAGGTAATGCTACCGATTTCGATAAAAAAATCACTTCTATTTTTGGGTCTCCATAGGGCAGTCTGAACTTTGACACGCCTAAACCATCTCCGATCGGGATACAAATTTATGTGTGATATAGTTGACCGTGGTGCAGCCTATCTACAGGGAGTGAAACTGAAAAAAAAAAATGTACAGTTGATTATAAGAACCACCCTAATTTACATACATACATCTCGTATACATACATATATACGAGTATTTAAACAGACTGGAGGCATATTTGTATTCATATTGCATATTACATGTCGCAAGCATGTCAGCGAGTTCGACAAACAGCTAACAAGACGTGAGGTGTACAGTGCAAACTAAAGATGCCCATGTCAAACCATATTTATTCATATATACATATTAAATATTAGGGATTCCAATCCCTAATGCAATAATTTCTTTAAGATCACACTTCAAACTTCAGAAAAAGTAATTTTTCTATAAGTCAAATGGCATTCCTTTTTATTTTTATCTAAAATGAAATTTTTATTATTACTTTGCACATCTGAATTGTCGGAGACCAAATGGAAAAAATTTAATTAAAAAAACATAGCTGTGTACGTAGTTTTCGCCACTATCGCTTAAGAATTTTTAGTCATTTATATACATAAGTCAGTTTTTATGTATCAAATATGCTATTTGTACCTGTGGTACAAAAAAATTGTACCAAATTCTTGAATACATATATTTTATTTACAAATTGAATGTAATTTTTTTTTGTTCTTACATATGTAAGTCGTTTTTAATCAACTATGTACGTATATTTGGCTATGTTTACCATTAGTACAAACAGCTTATGTTTCAAATCCCGAAAATCCCGAGAGGCTAGAAATCCCGGAAATTGGAATCCCTATTAAATATAAATGCCAATAACAATAATAATAATTATCAAAATGTAAATCAGTACGAACGTGCAACACATTTCGCACACAGTCTTTTACACAAACCATCATATTCTCCCTCTTCTAATACTATATTTGCGTTAATCCGTTTGCCATGTGTTTACTTGCCTTTTCGTCTATATTGCAAGAGCGATTTAATAGTCTAACTCATAAAGATCTCATATTCTATTCATGTACGCACTTATACTTCCACACACATACACCGGAATGCATTTGTTCATACAAGCAGCTAAGTTGACTTAATGCAATAATTGCTGCAATTGTGCCTGCAGCTCAATTTGACCTCTCTCTTCCTGTGTTCCTCCTGCCCAATGTCCTTTGTCCTTGTGCTACTGGCTATTCTTCCATTTTTGGTTTTAGGAAAATGGTGTTCACTTCATATACCTACTTAAGTTCTCTATATTTGGAAGCATTTGTTTTTCATAGATGTAAATTTTGTATTTAACATTCAAAAGGAGTGTACTGGATTTCGAAGTTGCCACAGCAGGAGCACTGTTGTTGGACCACTGGAAATAAACTAAGAAGAGCAAAGAAGATGTTGTAATTTAATACTGCAACTTGCATGAACATGTTATCAATTACTCACCACACAATTGTCATTAGATGCATTAAGTAAGTAAGGAAAGAGGGAGGAAATCCTGAGTTAACCTGTACCGCCTTTAATGCACCCTTATTGCACTGGTACACTGAACAGCAGAAAGTTTGTTCAAGCATTTTCATACGACTTTTAGTGAAATTTACTTAGATAAAAAAACTAGATACTAACTATATTATTAATCTGAGGTCCTTGGTGCTATACAGCTGTGAAGTGAGGTATTGTGTTTCCCTGTCATCTGCACAAAATGAGCCCCAATAGTCCAGTGGCTGGCGAGTACGCAATTAATCTATTTATCGTGCGAATGGTTCGAGATTTAACTTCGCTGTAAGAAGTTCAAAGGCCCCTCAGCAAGTCCTCAAGGCGGCAAAAGATTCCACCTATAACTCACCTATATCAGTGCTAAGTGATACGGTTCCTGGAAAGTTTCAGGTACTCCAGACCACTTTCCCTTCTTCAAGAATACCCATCTAAGTGAGCCTGCTCATCGCCCATTTCGAAAAGGAGAAAGCCGACTCAATGTTATCGTTGCTGATAGCCTAGAAGGGCACCTGGGTGTTAGAGAATCTGACAACCCCAGTACTGGATCCCACACAGTAATACCCTTCAAGGTTTCTGGAGGAATATACGGTCATGCTCTCCTATTCCTGGAGCCAAGTGCACCTACCTCCTCGTTGAAGAGAATTTTAGGTGGAATGTCAGGTTTAAAGCCTCTGTGAGGAATGATCTAATCAGTAAGATGGATAATGTCTTCGACTCTGATGAAATTGATAATTGAGGGCCGCTGTCAAAAAAAAGGAGACATAGGTGCTATTTTGAAAAAGTGTATTTCGGTGCTGGCATGTCTGAGGTCTTGTCACAATAATCGAGGCCCGCTGTAAAAAAATGGATACATAGTTGCTTTGTTGAAGAAGAAAAATAAGTTTTGTAAGCTGTAGAATTGTCGCCTCAAATTTCTCTAAGTGTATTTTGATGCTGTCATGTCTGCGGCCTTGTCACAAAATTGATTAAACCATAGTCTACTAAATTTCATCTCTCATCTAATACTCGTATCGCTGGACGTCAATTAGGTATATACATCCGGAGTAGCGCAACGGCGAACAACTGTTAATAACTGTCTGACGCACACACACTCATATTTAAATAATACCATTTCAACTCGGTACAAATTTCTGGCACATTTTCTATCTTTGTGACATTTGGTGCACGTACCGCCTACATTTATGTAACATGCAGCCACACCCGCGCTACTTTCCCTTATAACCAAGCTAATAGCAATGTGCATTTGAATTAGTATTACGAGTGCGCGTGGTCCTTTTTTTTTGGAATTTCTGTCAATGTCAGCGCAGATGTTACATATGATTTGATTTTCCAATGAAAATTGCAATGATTTTGACACTCTTTTTTTGTTTGTTTTCTTGTTTAGGGTAATGGCTATTTCATGCCGGCTGCAAAATATGCAAAATTATGTCGGCAGAATGTGATGAAAAGATGAGATTTAATTTAAGGGATTAAGCAACTAGCATCGTGGTTGAGGACGATTGTAGCTTTCGCAAGTATACTCTAGTTGTAGCTCTAGTTGTTATAGTAGTAGCTGAAACTCGCCTTGTCTAGTCAGCATGACGTCTCTTCATTCAAAATCGTAGTAATAATCTTCCGGTTTTTGCAGGGTTGAACCAAAGTGATTATTATTATAAGGCCTTGTTACACCGTGACCATTTTCACGATCCAGTGTGTATGACCTTTCAGCACTTCCTCAGGTTTTCATCACATATCGCGAAGGGATTGAAATCACACCACCAAAAGTGATATTTCTGTACATTTAAAAAGATGGGTGGAATGCGTGACAAATCCCTCACAAAAACTTTTTATGCATGCCGTTGAAAGGCTAATATGAGGTTTCACTATAATATCCAGGAAAACGGAGTATAACGAAAGTGGGACTTTTCATAGTCCATATATTTGGAAGTTCTACCTTGGCCTAATGACACAGTGAGATATTTGTAGCGTCTTTTTAGCAATGTTGGCATCTATATGATGATGATCAATAAAAAAAGGAACAAGTAGGGAAGTCTAAGTTCGGGTAAGCAGAACATTAAACACCTAGCGATTTCTTCCAGTTTCCATATTTCCTATACCAAAATGAAACCTGCAAAATTTCATCATTCTACCGTAACCAGTTTTAAATTTATGACTAGTCGAATTTTCAAAAATGCCCCCTTAAAATGCACTGTGCCACGCCCACTTTTAAAGATAACAGGATATCACAATAGAATGACCAGGAGATTTCACCTACCATATTACTCTATTTTAACTATTTACCGAATTATGTCAATTTATGTCATTTTAAAAATTTTTCATATCGAAAGTGGGCGTGGTCGGGAAGCGCATTCGTCCAATTTCATCCCTATAATGCCAGTATACCTTTTACCAAATTTCATGATTCTACCGCAATCAGTTTAAAAGTAATGACCAGTCGAATTTTTAAAAATGCCTTCCATAAAAGTGGGCAATGCCACGCCTATTTTAAAAAATTCATCAAAAAATTATAATAGAATGACCAGGGGCAAATTATAAAATTATATAATTTTTGCTATTTCCGTTACTGAATTATATAAAATTGGGTGATTTTCGAAATATTCGATAACGAAAGTAGGCGTGGTTGGAGGGCGATTTTATCAAATTTCATCAGGTGTATTCTCAAATTATTTAAAAAGTTACGACCAGTCGAATTTTCAAAAAGCCTCCCTTAAAAGTGGGCGGTGCCACGACCACTTAAAAAAATAGATCAAAAAATCACAAAAGAATGACCAGGGGGATTCACCTAAAAAATTATATCATTTTAGCCATTTCAGCTACCGAGATATGCCAATTTTTGCGATTTTGGAAGTTTTCGATATCGAAGAAATGGCCGTGGTTATCATCCGATTTCGGCAAATTTCATGCAAATATCTCAATTTTTAAATACAATACTCGTGTACTATTACTAGTACGCTGGGTATAAAAATCATCGACACCTCAGTATGCATATGGAAACATTCGCCAATGACTATAGTACAATATTCACTGTACTCTACCCTGCAAGAATTGCGATTAGTCTAGGTTGAGTTCGGGACATGTCGTAGAGGAGGAAGCAACTAATGCCATTTCTGATCAGTTTGTATGGACTGAACTCGTCACATGTCCTATGGAGAGACTAGCAATACCCTTTTTTTAAGAGCGGATACGAACAGACTAATCCACTTTATACTCAAAGGTCTACTCTGACTCCTATGGGCGGATTTCTCGACTGCCTGTTAACGTCAAAGTTCAATGTCAATTCATTGTCAATTTAACAGCCACTTCATTCGCCCTTTATTTTAACAGGAGGATGAGTTGGCCGATAAATTTAAAGTGAGTGTTAAAATTGACGGCTAGTCGTGAAAACCGCCCTAAGTATATGTATGCTACAAAAACTTAAATTGCTTAACCCCCTTTTGGGCATGCTAAAAACATTAAAACTTACTCATATATTCATCAAGGATAACTGTTTATTTTTGCGGGGTATATATTTCACAACAATTTCGACGTTGCATACTTTTAGGCCTGTTTTTTTGATATCTATTAATTATCTTTAATACATGTGACCAAAGATTATTAAGCTAAACCGATTAACGACATAATTAAATTATTTGCGTTCGAATTCTAATAAGTTTTTTAAGTACATATATGTATTAGGGATATTGCATATTAATTTCGATGCATACATTCGCAACCTTACACAGCTCGCGATGACAGAAACCTTCTCCTCACGCCTATTTTAACAAATGTATATAAGGTTTGTTTATTGAGCTGCTCTAGCTTACGCCAGATTGGGATATTTCACAAAATTGTGTTTAATGAACACTTTTCTTGCTCTAGGTTGCTCTATCTTTTGTTTCATGAGTATGCTCAAAACAAAACCAGAGTAATCCAGATCATAAATTTCGGCTCTAGCTTTTTTTGTGGAGTAAGTTAGAGCAGAGAAGCAATTGTCAGTCAAGAAAACATAAATTTTTGAAAACTTCAAAAAAACTAGCTTGGAAGAAAAGCAGCGTTTTAGTATACGTGTATTTGCATTAATTTTGAGGACTTAAACAAAACAACCAAGTAAATATAAACTATCGAGATTCAAGTGTTTCATGGCATTTCTGCTCTGAGTTGCTTTAAGTTGCTCTATTTCTATTTTCACAGCTGCCCTGCTCTGCTCTAATCTGCTCTGAACCATTTTTTGTTCAGTAAACAGACCTATAATCTTGAACTCAAGTTGAAGATTTAATTATTTTTAATGACACAAATTTAGATACCTATTCAAAATGGGTTTAAGTAATATCCTAGCGAATGAAACGCTTAAATCGATGTAAGCTAATAAAATGCCACATTCGGCGCATCCCTAATTTATCTCGACAAATTTAAAATTAACAAATTTATTAAGTGGATAACCACTGCATTCAAGCGTAGTTCGTAATTTACATATATTAATAACATTTAATCCCACTAAAAATTTCCTAAAATATAATAATTTAATTAACTCAAAATATGTCGCATGAATAGCTATTTTAGCTTATGATTAGGTATTGACGAAATTAAACCAAAAAATATATTTAGTAGTTAGTGTGATTATTACTGGTAATTTGCTGAACTACAATGTTGGGTAGAAATTTAATTATGCAAATTTATACATTTCAATATGCAGTTTGATCATTTTGTAAAGCCACTGACAGTTGTCAGTTGAAAATTCATTTGTCACCACAGAAAAATAGCATTTTTCAGCACAATACAACTGGAACTACAGAAAGAACAAAAAGTTATACAAGTATTTATAGGCTACCCTCTGACTGTCAACTGTTGCTTACTGAATTCTTAGTCAACAGTATTTTGTTTGTCAGGAAGCCTTCAAATTGATTACTTTGAATGTCAATAACCAGAACAAACTGACTTACGGCTTAACAAGTTGTGACATTTCCATGACTACTTTATTTACTTTGCATACACAGGTCGTAAACCCCCTGCAGGAAAATTTTTAGCTTCCTTGCGGTCAATTGGACTAGACTAAACTAATTGAACACATTACAAGTTCTAACTCAACACCGTAACAATGTTTTCAGCTGTCCACTTTACTTTGGAAATGGCAATTGTCTCCCAACCGGGTGCCGATTTGAGGAGTAGTTCCTTAACTCCTATTGGGTAGTGAACTGCACCGGCCTTCTTTGGAGACTGGTTCGGAATTTTACTGCAGGGAAGTGACAACGCTTTTTAGTATGGAGGCAAAATTATAGTGCAAAAAAGACATTTTCGGTTGGAAATAGATCTTCCAAATACTTTAATATTGATAACCTGTTATTTTTTTACGAAATTTTAAATTCATCTCTTTCCAGTTACTATATACAAAGATTTCGGGACTATTAATTTACGAATCTTCAAGAACTTTCTTTCGCATTCGCATTCGCTTACAAGCATCGTTCGCGTCATCATTCTCGAATCATTGTATGAACGTATGAACATTCTTCTTGTCGGTTACCTTCAAAGCCTATGTGAAATATTTATACCATCTCAATGATTTTCTAAAAATAGCAATACTTACAAAATTGCACGTTCCTACTTGTTTAATTACAGGAGTTATAGCCCAAAGTCCGTTTATCGGAACAATCGATTGTATGGGAGCTATATGAAATATCGGTCCGATCTAGCTGGTTCCAACAAATGATTTCTATATTAGATAATGATGGCCGCATACAAAATTTCAGCCAAATATCTCAAAAACTGAGGGACTAGCTTGCGTTCAGACAGGCGGACAGACGGACATGGCTAAATCAACTCATCTCGTCATCCTGATCATTTCGCTATACTTAATGATGGGTCCATCTCTTCTTCTTCTCATACTTACAAACATCGGACCAAAGGTATAATACCATTTCATCTTCATGAAAGGTATAAAACTAGTTTGCGGGACCTAGGTTTTATTCGGAACATTTTTATGGACTATTTTGCTAATTTTACGGGACCAAATTCGTACGGACCTTTTTATAGACCATTCCTGGATTGAGATTTTTTCGGGACCATTTCGAGATGGTTTTCAGAATAATTTTGTAACAGTTTGGTATTATTTAGGGACTGCTTTTGGATTATTTTTGGAAAGTTCGTTCAGATCGTTTGTTAGGATTTTTTGGACTTTTTGGATTATTTCGGAATTGTTTTCGGAGTTAAATTTGTATCTTAAAGGAGATGTACCTAATTCAATTGATGTTTTAAATAGCAGAGGTTCTTCATACTTAAGCATCGAATTTTGCATTTGGTTCATTCAAGGTTTACTTGAGTTTTATTGAGCTAGTCTAGCTTCTCGGAATCTGGATATACCCTCGATGTGGGCATTGTTTTCGGTAATGGCTGCGGTTTCGGTATCGGTCATGATTTTTTTTCACTGTGAATGCTGTGATAAGTAGACTTATTTAAAACAAAAACATGCTTTCTTACACTTGAACCCAAATACCACCCAATAAACTCATTCATCCACAATTGTCAGCATCAATATCAATACCAGCAGCCACTTGTAGCAAGCAATTGACAGCCATCCACATGACCAGAAACAATGTAACTGGAATGTATACTAAAAAAAAGAAAATCAGCACCAAAAGTAAAAAGAACAGAAAAAAAATTTGCAGAAGTGCAAATTCACACATTTTTGAAACCTAGCTAAAAAAAAGTGTCGAAAAGATACGTTCTAAATATGGCAAAAAGTGTTATTGTTGGATGTGCTTTCATGCCGCTTCTATCATATTCCCACCGAACAATGACGTTCATGGCTCACAAATTACCTTAGGCACATGTGGAGGAGTACGAGTAAGCATATAGCAACAAGAAGCAGTCAACATTTGTTATTTGTTTGCTCGGTTTATTTGTCTGCTGGGTGGTCACTTGGCATTCATCCCACCTACCTACGCCACCAGCCAATTGGTACCTGGTATGACACGGCAACAATGTAATATTTGTGTTGATGAACTGCAAATATTGCACTTGTCCATGTTGCATTAGGTTCGCTTTGCTGCCGAAACGTGCAGTAAACACTTGAGTGTTCATTGAAAAAATTGTAATTCTTTTTGTTTTATTTTCATTTAACATTTGTAACTGTCCCATATCTTTGTATTGGCTAGGTGGCTCATATGTTTACCTTGTTCCACAACACATTTACAAGCGCTTTGTAATAGGCAATTGCATGTGACGCGGAGTTCGTAAGAAATTGAGATGCACTGAAGCGAAGTTGTAAAGTAACGTTTTCTAAATTTTTTGACAAGTAAAAGCTCTAATTTTTCGCTTTTTAAGTTAAATTTTGGATGACATGCTCGTTTCTATTTTATATATAACTAGCTGGCCCGGCAGACGTAGTCCTGCCACAAATTTATTTCCCTGCATGTTTCTCTAACCCGAGACCTTTATCTTCCTCAATCCCTATCCCTATCCCTACGATCAGGTTTTGAAAGACAATGTGAAAAAATTGTTGGGTGCTGTAATTCATGTCTAGCAGGGTTTTAATTAAAAAATAAGTGTATTGTGTCCTATTGTGGCCGAATTATGATATTTTAAAATTTGAATGAAAAAAAATCGGGCCACAGTTTTCCCCTTTTTTTAAATAAATTTACAAAGTTTTTTCAGACCCTTGATATGATCTATTTTTCCGATCTCTAATAATAATTATAGCATATTCAGCATACCTTTAGGCGCACTGATATAGGTGATGGGAAGACCTCAGTGCGGTGAGATTGACCTAAGATTCCGGACTAACACCTTTAGTCCACAAGGGGCTATAGTTGATCTCAAATTTGGAATAAGTAAATTTTAATTTTAATAGTCCAGAGTTAATTACTATAGAGCAAAAATGGGGAAAAAATGAATACTATGCTTAAGAAAGTCGAATAAAAAAATACTATATATTTCAAATACCAGCATGTAACAAGATCTCCATTTCCCCTGATACTAGCATTATCTATATTCCCTTTGGCCTAAAATTATGCCTCAAAAATTAGATATATTTGTGCATGGTCATAGTCGACATAAGGTATGTACTAAAGGTAGCGTCAGCTTTTTTGACAGATAGACCGTTGAAAATGGCGTCAAAAAGCTGGCGCTTACTTAGTACCCACTTTATATCGACTATGACTATGCATTAATTATAGATAGTGTACCAAAATTTCTATGCACCTAAAATTATGCTACAAAAATTTTAAATTTAATGTAAAGAATAAAAACATACATATATTTAAACAAGATTAAATAAAACTCTAATAAAATTTTTTTAATTTTTTATATCTTTTCAGGTAAGAGATCAATTGCAAGCCGTTGGCTATTTTCAATATTTAAAAACAATTAAACGTTAAAGCCCCATCAATATATGCAAGTTTGTAAGTTAATTTAAGAAAAAAACTCTAACATATGTTCTAAACTAATTCAACTTTAGGCATAATTACTGCAGACACCAAACAATTTAAAATAATTTAAAATGCACATATTTTACACGACAACGTGTAATAATTTAAACACAATTTATTAAATACAATAAATCATTGTTAAACAATTGATAGCATTGCCAGACAGAAAAACAAACAAGCACACATACATATTACAATTTTAACGAGTAAGAAAGGAACAAGTTCGGGTAGAACCAAATAAAGAATACCTAAATGGATGTATTGCAATTATGTTATGATTATTAGATTTTATGCAATAAAATGTCGAAAAACCACACTTGCATTTGACCCAGTAAGTTAATAATGGTTCACAGTAAAGTTAAAAAGCTTCTTGTCTCTCCTGTAAACTTTGAGTGGCAGCATTTACGTGGTTTTATCTTTGTGCGCGAAAAGGTTTTCCATTATAACTTACGATATGTGCTAGTGCAATTAGGTATAAAAATATACCCAGACGGATACATATATACCTACAAATATTAAGCGTGACAAACTCGAAGCCATAAATATGCTTGTGGCTATGTTGAACCGACAATAAAAATGGTTGTAATTAGAATACATTAGTTTTTAAACGCCGCAAAGCATGCAACAAAATTGTTAAATAAACATACTCCTTCAAACACACGGCTCGACGCGGCAAGCATTTATGTAACTAGAGTTGTGTGATTTTAGCTTTCGATTTAACAAGCAAACTAGGCGATTTAGTGTAATGACTTGTAAAATAGATGCAGAATGTATACAAACTAGCCTTTACCCTGTAAAAAAATGCGATACGATGCCGAAGTTCTGCATGAAGTCCCCATGTGGTACCTTACATTAAATGAAATAAAATTGAATTAAATTACAAAAAAAAAAAAAAAAAAAAAAAATAAAAAAAAAAAAAAATAAAAATAAAAATTAAATACAATAAAATAAAATAATATCTAGTAAAAGTAAGAATTTTTGTGAGCTATAGACCGGGATAATAATTCCTATTGAAACTTCATGTTGAATTATTATGTTTTTGTTTATCCCGGTCTATAGCTCACAAAAATTCTTACTTATGTATATGTAAAAATGCAAGAACTGGTTTTTGCAGTTTAGTTCAGCCGAGAGCACGCGGAATTTAATACAACAACAAATGTATTAAACAAAGTCCCTGCTAATAGCATTGTTGGAAACAGAATGTTTCTTCGCTAGTAGGCAATGGGCAAAGAACACCAACAAAACAAATTGATGGAAAAACTTTAGTTAAGCCAGCATACAAACATACACGGTACAGCCAAGTAGTTAGACTGCCGTCACTAGAAGCTGAAGCAACCGAGTTCGAAGCCCGCTCGGAAGCAAAACACTTCTAGTAAAATCATTACGAATTAGTCCATAGATCGCTTTCGCCAGCGTGAAATAGTACTATAATTATAGCGTGTAATGTTGTTTGTAGCTTTTCTTTGAGTTTTTCTTCAAAACAAACACATAATAATTCAACATGAAGTTTCAATAGGAATTATTATCCCGGTCTATAGCTCACAAAAATTCTTACTTATGTGTAAAAATTCAAGACCATTAAAACAAAAACCAGTTTAATAAAAATAAAAAATAAAATAAAACAGAGTAAATTGGATTAAAAAAAATAAAACAAAAATAAAATAATATAAAATAAAATGAAATTAAAATAAAATAAAACAAAAATAAAATAAAATAAATTTAAAAAAAATAAAATGAAGAAAAAACAATAAAAGAAAAAAAAATAAAAAAAAATATCTTTACTTACACATATCAAGAAAAAATTTGGAAGCTTTAAACAACAACAAAAACTACGATTGAAAATCTTTTCGTATCTATTTAAAAATTTAGAAATCCTGGATTTAGTTAATATTAAGAAAAAACTTTCCAAGTTCGAAACCATTCCTCGATTTTCTTGTTTGTGCCTTGTTTCCTTGTTTTTAGTAAAAAAATTTTTCCGTGTACGCATAGCTGTTGAGAAATGTGTTGTATATTTGCTTTTGGCACAAACAATAATTCATTGCTAATCAATAAATGAAAAATTACAATTTTATATACTCTAAATGCGATTGTATAAAAAGTGTCGCGTTTTGCGGTTTCGTTCCTGCTGTGATGTACACATACATACATACATATTTGTCGGTTTATGAAATTGGACTTGTATGCATTTTTAATTCTTTCATCCATTTAGGCATCAACTGGGAGGTTTAGAAGCCTTTTCCACTCTGGGCGTCCGGAAATCATAACAACGTGCAACAGCATTTTTCTGACGTCTTAAACATGGGATAAGAGACCTATGTATATAGTTCTCCAGGAGTGAAGGATAAGTAATAAGATTTAACTAGATCGTTTACTGTGGGGCTAAGTACTTCAAACAATATATTATTGACCAAGGTTTCTTAGTACTTCTTTCCAATTTTATCAGTATGTGGAGATAAGTGTATTTCGAAACTTCCATCAGATTTAGTGCCTGAAGCAATAAATTCTAGCTAAAAATTAATCTAGAGCAATGCAAGCTTTTCTACAATCGAAAATGAGGAAAATACCTTTGCTTTAAAGAGGTATTGGCAATTGAAACTTTGCTCTTCAATTTAAATATTTTTAGTTCATGTGGCCCAACATATACAAACTGTAGATAGCAAATTCTTCGTGGCTTAGCAGTTAGCTAAACATTTAGCAATTTTGATATAACTCATGTAAAAGAATACAGCAACAAATTAAGTTTATTTTCACACTTTCCATTACCAATAAACTGAGAACCGTTTTAACTTTCACAAACACTTAATCTATCTGGGCTGCAGAGCCACAAATCGGCCACAGACATGAGACGTATTGGATCTTAACTGTATACTGCACTACTACTTGAAAAGTCTAATCGGCAAAGTCAGCCTGCAACTGTCAAGAGAAAACAAGGTCACCGCTGAGATGTCAGCAGCAAAAGTCAGCTAAACGTCGCCTCATGTAGAACCGAAATATTGCTTAAATTCATATACACTTAGTTAGATATATATGTATTTGCGCTAGCGCAAGTGTGCATGCATGTGGCATGTGGCATTTTGGTATATCAAATGAAGTGCATAGAGCAAACCACACCAACCACAAAAGGCAAAGTACAACGGTAAATTGATGGTTAAAAGGCACATAAACTGCACAGACATTCACACAGACACACATATACTCACAAATACAACAAGGCTTTACTAAGAGATATGTATTAACTAAGCTGCGAACTTCATGCTTAGATCTTATTCAAAGTCAACTTTTAAGGTTATCAGGGCAGCTTTTCTTTGTGCCTTGTTTTTATGTCAGTATGTGAGTAAAATTTAGCGAGGCTTCTGTGGTTACTTTGTGTAGCTTTTCATTTCAAAATGTTTAATATGTATTTTTCCGACCTGGGAAATCATGAATGCGGTCTGGCGATAACTCAGAATGAAATTAAAGATGTTTGTTGATTTTTGTAGGCGCTCTTACTTTTGCTAAGACTAGACGATACATGCAATTACAGGATGTTGTCAAAGTTATCAAGTCCATATGCAGCTTAACAGAGTTCGTACAAAAACAAAAGTGACCTTATGTCGGAACTCTATAACGGGAAAGAGAACATAGTCGTGCATCAATGCTTTAACTTACATAAGGCTAGGCGAAAGTTTTCCCCTTTGCAAGAAAAAAGTAGGAGTGTCCAAGTACCTCAGACATAGGCATACCGGTTGTAAGAGGCGACTAATATGCACAAAGGTAATGACGTGCTAACTCGTTGGTTGATCTACGGATATGATGCCTCTCACCTCTCATTAGCCATCTTCTACTTCCTTACGGATGACATGACCTAGAAGGTTCCACTGGTCATATCAAATCGCTTCCGAGACAGTCGGGCAGTACAGAAAGGGAGTACTCGAGCGTACCGGGTTCATATCCGGCAAAGGACTGTCATTTCGACATCACTCCTTAAAACTTTCGGGGAGTATTTTCGTCGTTGATAACAACAACAACACCAACAACAACAACACGTTCCCTACCTTTGATGTTAATATCAGTATTACATTTTCTGGGGATTTGGATAGGGATAGGTATAATAATGATGGGGGATAGGTGTAGAGACAGCGATGAGGATAGTGAGGCGAAAATCAATAGAAAGAGGGAGAGGTAGTAGGATTATATTTCATGGGTTTGATATTATTAGGTATATTATAATTTTTGATCTATAGGTACTGGTTTAATACTTTGCGTGTTCAGAGGCGGTACATAATTCTAACTTCAATGTTTTTAATCTACGTTTTTAACTTATTTGTGTATCAGACTCCGTTTTAAGTACTGGAAATTATGGCCAATTTAGTAATGGAATTAGTAACTTTGCAACTTATTCGCGGGTATGCTTCGGCAATATATCAACAGGAATTCATGGTATACATGCAACAGTATGTAACAATACCTCATATATTATATGTACATATATGCAAAAATATCATAAATTTTTTATTGAATTATATACATTGCACACATCGCATAGTTATTATGTTAAGGCGATTAAGTAAGCGTATGAATGAAAGGATACCTATTTACAAACAAATAACCGGCATATTTATTATGACGTGCGCAAACGTACGTACATTTTATGCGTTCACAAGCTGAATGGCAGGCTGGTGGGTTGGATTGTTCATTGACGATGATGACTGATCATGTCATATCTCTGTACTATCTTTATGCAATATTGAAATGCTTTATTCAATAAAGTTTACTGTTACCGCTATTAAATTTGCATGGGCGTGTGTTAATCGGGCCCTGTATGCAGGTTAACTAGTTCTTAACGATGGCACAACTAGTATTGATGTATGGGGCAAAATACTATATTCACTGATACCAATTGTTTCAGTATCAGAACTCGTGAAAAATAAAGGGTGAGAGTCCATTCTTTATATGTACATATATGTCCGGTTGAGTTTAATAAATCGATAACCTCATCATGCTTAATATCGTTTAGTTTTGAGGGCTTCACGAACACTTAGTATCCAATAATTCTTCTTCTTCTTCTTTTGAGTGTTGATGTTTCCGAAAGGGTTTCGTTCTATTCAATAAACCCCCCATTCATTTCAAGGATGCCACTGATGGACTTTTAGTTGTAAGAGCTTTATAGACTTCTAGGAGCTGTATAGAGCTGCATTCGTTTCCAACCAAAACCTACTTCACTTAGGAGAAGTCAATCCAAGCCATGTAAATATAGAAGCAGCAACCTTGCAAAGATCCCCACTGTGGTCCTTTTCGAATTCTACAAACTCTGCAGAGCTTAAATCTTTCTGCCTAATCTGGGCTTCCTCAAGGTTAAGGCAGAGGTGGATTTGGGAGAGGCCACAGTATACACAGAGGGGAAGAGAGACACTTCTTGAACCCTTTTCTTAATTCACAGATAAGACAAAGTTTGAATGAGATAACGTATCTTAAATCTGCTAGCTAATACGACTTCAAACTTAGGGATATATGAAGTTCTAAAATAAGGTTATGTCATATTTATCCCTGAGAACACTAATTCGATACTAGTCTCTCTCCAGCTCAGTCTGGTCTTTGACTGCAGTACTATTATAAATGCTGGGATCCAGGCTGCGGGGCACCTTTCTCCACACATTTCGATTGTCATTTAATTTTTACAGGCTTTTAATGATATTTACATACATCCAGATGTAAGTGTATATACTTGTATATGGTATTCCTACTTTTGAAGAGTAGAGGAAGTAGAAAGCTTTGAATGATTGACGGCATGCAAGTTTAATCCGTTGAATGGAGCACGCAGCAAAGTATTTCAATAAAAAATATCCGAAAAAAGTGCAACCACAAATTGAGTGCGAAAAAATTTTTTAAAAGCGTTTAAATGGTTTCAGCCATTGTTGCTAAGCGTAGAAGCATTAAATAAGTGTAATAATAATAAAAAATATGTTTGTGTGTAAACAAAGTAACGTGCAATATCACTAACAAAAGAGTTGTTGGGCTTTTGGAAAAAAATCGCGCGACGTCATTGCTTGCAGACAAGTGCTTTGCAGTCAAACTTAGCGTAACGGCGTTGCTGAAGAAGAAAAAGTGGCAGAAGAAGCGAGTATGAGTTTCTCTTGCTGCAGCATGAAGCAGCATAATCGCTTACAACAAACACTTACCGCACTCAAATCACTTTTATGCTTGTTTATGCCACCGAGTGCACTTAACAAAAATATAACACTGCGTCAAAGAAGTTGCTGGCTGTAGTAAACATTGCATAGCTGTAAAAAAAATGTTGCCAAGAAAAGAAAAAATGAGAAGCAAATTACAAAAAAAAAGTTAAGAATTAAAATCTTAAAAGAAATTTATTTCGCGAGCAAGTTTGAATTTCTTTTCGCACCATTTCACTATTCGCACGCAGCAACGGCAGGTGCCAGCAAGTTTATGCTGATTTGTTGGCTTATGTCTTCTTATGCTTCTTCAAACTTGGTTCACTTTAGACTTTTGCGATAGCGAAATTTACATAAAACCGCAGGTGACCATTATACGAAGTTTCAAGTATAAAATTATCACTATCTCTCATTTAGGCAACGCTTCCTTTGGTCTGCGTCTACTGGCTGTTTAAGTATCTTGTGTATTCTATTTGGGAATTTGTTGGTGTCATTGCGGCAAAACACTTGAAACCATTTCGTGCCTGCTCGTTGTGTCCTTTTTAGCTAGCCACCTTACAATGCATAGTTACTTCACTTACTCTCTATGTGTCAGTAAATTTCGTTGGATAAGAAATACATTTCATAATGATGTATCGGTGCTTGATGCATACTTTCAAAATGGTATTGTAGGAAAAATTCAGAATCTAGGTACCAACTTAAAACCAAATGTTTCACAAGTATTATTTTTCATACAAGTATCAACTTTTATAAAAGTATTATTTTCTATCTCTATTTCTATTGTCTTTCATGCAAGTATTTTTTGTACAATTATTAATTTTTATACAAGTAATATCTTTCATGCGAGCATTATTTTTTAAACAACCATTAATTCTCATACATGTATTAATTTTCATACAAGTATTATTTTTAATACAAGAAATCTAACAACAGATAAACTTAATTTACTAATTTTTATCTTTCGTGACTTATTGCAAAAGTCAACAAGTGCCAATTAATTTTCAAAAATCTTAAAAATAAACCCTGTTACCTAGAGTTTAGATACATATATTCATGCCACATACATTACCTGGCCTTGTACCCTGGCTATTGTAGACACAGATAAGAACGAAAAAAGAGACTAAGGATGGCATAGCGCCGAGCCTTGTTGGTCTCCAACCCAATAACTGCATCAATTCGGCATAAAGTATTACCTACCGTAACGCATATCTTATTTCTCATTTCCTACAGGGCATCCTCATTCATCGAGACAAAAGCACTAGAAGAATTAGTGACTGCAGTAGAAGATTCCCTAAGATGTGCTCATGCAACATTAAACAAACCGATGCATCGTCTTGGTTGAAATATAAAACAAAGAACATTGAAGGTGTTGCAAAAATGTAAAAAAAATAAAAGAAAAGTTGGGAAATATCTATAAAGATAATAGAAATGCTTCTATAACAAACACATGCCAGAAATGTGACAAATTGCATTTCATTGCTACGTGTTGGCGCTGTATTATGACGAAGTAGAAAAGCTTTAAGTCGCAATGAAATAGAATGAAATTAAAAAAACTTGCAAGTTAAGAAAGTTTTTGGTTGGAAAAGTGAGTAACTGCAGCTTGCGATGTTATATCTAATAGAATTTTCTTATAAGATGGAACGCAAGATGGATGGGTGGCAAAAGAATATAGTTAATTGTAGACAAAAATTAATTTAAAGTTTGCAAAATGTATTAATTTTTATACAAGTATTATTTTACATGCAAGTAGGTACTGTTTTTCATAGAAGTGTTATTTTTCTACAGGTATTCATTATTATTATTTTTCGTGCAAGTATTTTTTTAATACAAGTACTATTTTACATACAAGTATTATTTTCCGTACAAGTACTAATTTTTATAAAAGTTATAATTTTCATACAAGTATTATTTTGAAAACAAGTATTATTATTCACACAAGTATTAATTTTCATACAAGTATTATTTTACATATAAGAATCATTTTTCGTTCAAGTTTTAGTTTTTCTACAAGTATTATTTTAGTAATACAAGTTAGTATTATTTTTCATATAAATTCATCTTAGAGAAAAAAATTTCAATGAAAATTTGGTAACTACTAACCATCAGTGAAAATACCATAAAAACCCGCTTGTTCATACAAACTTAAAACAAAAAGACACAATTTTTAAGAAACACCGCTAGGAGGGGCTTTGACCGAGAAAACTAAAAGACGCGGGAAATCTTTGCGATAGATTTTTGAATAACTTCCCGGTTGCTTGGTGCGTAGAACTTCATACAGGGTGGTGAGCTCTGTTAAGTATGTAAATATTATAGCATTTCTTCGAAGTTTGGCCAGTTTAATGAACTACTCTTACCCTGCGCTGCATCCAGCACCTTCCGACTGTACACTCGGTCTTACTTATCGAATGACAATTTTTGCGCGTGTAAAATTTTAAATTTCCCTCGAGACCATACACACCCAGATACACGTCACGATTTATTGTAACACATAAAATATGCAATCCATCGGCAGCGCATCAATGCGTCATATTCATAAACGACATTGACATCGCAGAAAGAAGGATTTTTTTTGCAAAAAGGTAATGCCGGATACAAGCGGTGTTTACCAACATGCCAACAGCTTGCCTACACACCCGCTGTTTGTTTCCTGGTAGTGCCACGAATAACGCATGCGAAGCTTGGCTTACAAATATGCAATAAACCAACGAATCAAAATTTGCATTTACATTTACATGGACATATACATACGCATATGATGCAGCTAGTGATGGAAAGGGTAGCGTGATTTAAAGTGCAGTCAAGGCACAAACTGCGGTGGCGCGAACCACTCAAATATGAAATTCCTATGCGCACATCTTTCGCATCCCGTAGATTTCGTGGTGGGATTGTCATTCAACTGACGGCGAATGATGGCAACTTTAACACGTACACCTGCGGTTGCGTATTAATGTGACTCACACTTGACTAGTGAATGCAGTAGGAAGGGAAGGGGAATGTCAGGTAAAGCTTAATTTTGCGAAAAAGATTGCTTAAGTTAAAAAAATATCCAGAACACATGCTAACTTTTTGTTTAATATGTTAAGATAAAGTGTGAAAGTTACAATTTCAAAAAAATGTGTCCCCTTAGGCTCCCGTACGATATGTTAAAAAAAAATGTCGAATTTCCAAGCCCGAATTTCAAAAAATTTTACTATACCGAAGAGATTTTTGACCGAAAAAAAATGTCGAAAAAATGCAAAAGGCCGAAAAAGGGCGAAATTTGGATGCTTAATGTAAAACTTCGGAAATTTGGGTTTAACAACGTGTTTTATGACAGTATACAATTATTTATCAATTTCCTACCTCTTATCAAGAACTTTTCAACCATTTTCCAATACAAAGCCTATTCAACTTTTCCCCTTGTTAGAGGTAACAACAGAAATATTCTCAGACATTTTCGGGCTACAAACTGGACATGTAAAAATTACGATTGAGAATGGCTTATGACTTGTGCTTATTAAAAGCATAACACTAACCATTTGGTAATGATCATTTCGAGAAAGTTACCGTTATCTCATTGAGCTGAGAGGTTGTTGTTAATTATATTAAGAGTTAAGAGTTTGTGATTGTAACATTACCGTCAGGTTTTATATTTGCTTGCATGAGCTATTACAAAACACTAGAAAAATAATACTCAACATTAATATATAAGATGTAGAAACAATGTAATGAATGATGTGTTCAATTCGCGCGAATTTTACACATCATTCATTACATTGTTTCTACATCTTATATATTTTTTTTTCGACATTTTTTCATTCGACATTTTTTTTCGAGACATTTTTTTTTTGACCTCTTGTGTTTTCGGCAAATTTTTTTTCGACATTTTTAGTTTCGACGTCTTTTTTTTCGACATATCGTACCAGACCCGTCCCCTTAAGGTTTCATCTTAAGTTTCTTTATGTTGGCATACATCCTACTACCAATAGGGAAATTCACTCATTTTTTGTTATATTCGAGTTGGTGTTATAATCATACATTACTTCTGTTATCCTATTCTTCATTTTGCAAATAATACATATGTATATTGGAAGTTAAACGCAAACTCGTATGACGCAGCTGTTAAAGCTAACAAATTATTTAGCTTAACCCAAAATAGTATTTGCGCCTACTTTTTAAAAAACCTTTGAATTATTGATTAGTGCTATCACAGGCTATACATATTAAAATATGTAGATGAACATTCTCCACATATCGAAACCTATTTTACGTACACTTCGCGAATAAACTTGGTGTATTGCGTCTTGTATCGCAAAAAGAAGTTCCAAAGCAATATAAAGCCTGCCGCCAATGTCGTTGGTTGTTGCTGCTACTCAAATGAAAAGCGACAAAGTTTTATTTTTTATTGCTTTCAATTTCCATTTTTATTGTCGAATCGTTCGTGGCATTCGTCGTACGTGCGGTCGTCCCCTTTAACCTTGCTTACCTTTTTTCTTAGTTGTTTGTGGCTTATTTTGCTTAATATGGCTTGGGAATTTTTCTTCTTCTTCTCACATTTCCACCCTGATGCGTCTAGGTAGAATTTTCTTTAATATTATTTTATTTCGCCTACACATTTCTGCAATTTCTCCTATATATTGACTTTTACGCCTATATTTGCCTTCAGTTTATTTTTGCATTTCTTATTTGTTGATTTAACCTGGCACCATTGGATTTTCAATGAGTTGGTTTTTGCATAAGCAAATTTGCTTGTTTTTTTAAACAGGGTCGTAGTGGGGCTTTGATTAAAACGGAACAAAAGATTTAGACAGAGGAAGAGGTCTTGTATAGAACAAATGGCTTTGATAGAACATACATTTTGATATAATATATACGAATTTTGATAGAACAAATGTTTTGGATAACAGAGGACTTTTATAGAACAAATTTCTTTGAACCAATGGTTCTGATAAAGAGAGGGTTTTTTAAGAAGAAGTTTTGATTGAACAACCTCGATACTACACTAAAAAAATATTTACTCTTCTCGGTGTGATGTATGTATGTATCTCGGCGTGGGATAAGGTAGATATAGTCTTAAGTTGTTTTTTCTTTGAGTCGATATGAATAATCTATCAGCTAATGACCACAAACAAATGCTACTTTGGGCTGAGTAGGCAATTGAGAAGTAAAGTCCTCTCTCGACGAACAAAAACAACACTCTATAAGTCACTCATCGTACGCGTCCTGCTTTATGGACAGCATGGACACTGACAGCTTCTGACGAGGCGGCTTTGGGAGTATTCGAGACAATAATTCTTCGAAAGATTTATGGACCCCTAAAAGTTGGCGACGGCGAGTACCGAAGAAGATATAATGATGAGCTATATGAGCTTTACGCAGACGTCGACATAGTTCAGCGAATTAAAACCCAGCGGCTTCGCTGGCTAGATCACGTGGTGCGAATGAGCGAAGGCGCTCCGGCCCAGAAGGTATTCTTATCGTCACCCGCCGGTGGAAGTAGAGGAAGAGGAAGGCCACCTCTCCGATGGCAGAACCAAGTGGACGCAGATCTGAGAACACGCGGTATCTCCAATTGGCTCAACGGACAACAAACATTTATGGCGTACAGAATCCTACAGTGCCCTCACATAGAGCCCTTTTTATGCGCCCATAACTTTTTATATCTATGGCTTGTTTAAAAAAAAAAATCAATTTCCTATTTATCGTATTCGATCAAAACGCCCACTTGAGCACTTGTGAAGTAGCCAATGTAAGTTGACGTGCTAAACTGCAAAACTGAATGCTGAAAAACGGGTACTTGCATGCACCGAATAGCGAGACTAAAAGAACAGAAAATCGGTTCCGAAATAGACAATGTATATTTCTAAAAGAGCAGATAGATGCTTTCAAAAGAGATCAAAATGTGTTTTAGGAAAAGGAAACTTCAACATCAATAACGGAGTCGAAGAAACTGCAACTTGAATGGATAAGATCACAAACCCAGCTGCAAATGATTACGAAGTGGTGCGAGAAACACCCAAAAGTAGATTAAAAAAAACCAGCAAAGAGGTGTAAAAAATTGAAATCTTGATTAAGGGGACGTCCGTCATCAGCTGAAGATTTTGTTAAACCATTCGGAAATTCTTCCTATCAGCCAACATCTTTACAACCTCGTACTCGTTCTTTGCAGATCTTAATCTTAAAAGAGTCTCTGTTCTCTCTACTCTCTTATTCTATATACTCATATCCACACGGAGATTATCTCCAAAGAATCTTCTTTAATCACAACATTGAAGATTAACATTCCACCATCTCGGCGCCACCTATCGTAGAATCCGTCATTTCTTGCCGTTTAAAGCTAGATGTCGCCAATAATTGTTGATATACCAGCGACATCTAGCGTTGATAGTCTCAATTTTTTAAATTTGGTTGTGTTTCTTGCTGTTTTTGTTTGTTTATCGGCGCTAGATGTCGCCGAAACTCGTTTCTCGTTTTTTTCGTTTGGTTGTGTTTCTTGCTGCTTTTGTTTATTTATCTGGATACTGTTGTCAGCGGAAATTTTTTTTGTGCTTTTATATCTGTTCAAATCGCCTTAATTTGTGGGAATTTATAATGAAGATTACGTTCAAATTAATTCCCAATACGCAGTTAATTCCGGATTTACGCTAATGTATCAGCCCTATTACATTTTTCCTTCAGATGATGATGGCCCAACTCGAAATTATAAAGTTCGGGTTGTGCTTTTTAAACATAGGTGATGATAATAAGGTACCTGCAATTTCTGTGTACCTTGCTTTGACGGTACGAATCCAAGATATTGATAGAATCGGTTCCTCACTTCCTCTGAATTGCACATCACTATCCAATTTATTTAGATTTAGCAGTATGTAAGTATGCAAATACATTACCTCAATTACGCTTGTCTCCAACAACAAGTAAATATACTAACATACCACAAGCATTGCCAACATACACAACATTAATTTTCTTCTTGTATTTGCTTCATTTCATATGAAATTGAAATAAATAAGTAAACAGAAAAATGTAGTTTAATCGTTTTCGATTTTCTATTTAATAGTCGACAAAATTCATTGCGAATATTCTCTGTTTTTATTATTGTAGCACTTTAAATGGGGTTTGTACTAAACGGCAAGGATGGGTGAAAAGAAGAGAAAGCCTCTATAATAAAAGCTAGAAGGATAACTCGAGCTGGAAGTTTTTTTTATTTTTCACTCGTTATAACGTCTTTAAGTGTCAGCCTTTCGTGCGTTGGGTTATCGTGTCGTTTTATTCATAGTTTCCTTCTTTTTTTGTTTTGAATGGGGTTTTTTGCAATTTCATTACTTTAGTGTTGTTGTAATAAGATAAAATTTGCAATAAAAAATAACGATTTTTTCAAAGTTTTCCATGCCGATTTTGGGGTTTGCATGCAATTTGCTTCACCCAAGTTTATTTTATAGCTTGTGCATGGGATGTGGCATCGAAGCGCTTAAGTACTTATGCACGTCCCCATATAGTAGGCAGGTAGTTTTGTAAGCTTATCTGTTGACACAAATAAAGAGTTATTTTAGTTGAGCATAGTCATATTGAAGGGTCGTTTTTTTTGTGTGTGGTACACCAGTATGGAGTAGGTGACATGAGTAAAAGTAAAAATTGAATGCTTACTTTTCTATGCAATAAAAGATGTGGAAATTTGAACCGTCCCTTTGCATATTTTTAGTTTGTTACATTTATAAACATGCGAACTTAAACAAATATATGCCTTCATGCTATTAGAGAGATATAGTGCTAGAGTTATGAATGAAGAAGGAATACCGTTAGAAATCTATGTCGGTTGAAGAGCTATTAGAATTTTTGTAAAGACGATGATCACCTCATCACTAAACTGCAAGGAGATAAAGAACCCTATACCTACCGAATGTTTGAACTAGTTTTTATGAAATGTGAAATAAATATGAATGGACGAGCGCATTCCATGTCTCTACTCTCGCTGACCAAAAGAATCCCAACGATCCTTTTGAAAAAAAAAAGGTCCTTCAGATAAAACGACTCCTGAGCGATTTATTCTTATCGATAATGCAGAAATTAATTTCATGATATCGGTACAAAAGAAATAAAAGCGAAGAGGAAGGCTATTCTGAGTTTCTAACGAAGTTTTTCAGCTGGCGCTAGTTATAGCTAAAAATAAATGTTTGGCGTTCTTTGTTACGTTACGGCCAAAAAACTGTGTGAAAAGGAGCCAATAGAATGGTGAAGATGATTCATTCGCATAAAAGCGATGTACATATTTGCATACAAAACTTTCATACCGCGATCTGCAGCTTTGTGAAATGGAATTTTTCAATTTATTTCCGAACGCAATTTCGCTGAACTAAAATAAAATACCACAAAAATGTTGAGTGCTCAAATATTTCAAATTGAAAAAATACAGGAAATAAATGTGTCATCAATTTTTCAAATATGAAATGGTAAATTGTTGAATGTCACAGCGCAATAACTGCAGCATAACTCTTCAAATCATTTGTAAAAAGCAGGTGGTACGCCAGGGCGTATGAGTAACATTTTGGCTATATTCATTCAAAATAAAATAAAATAAAATAAAATAAAATAAAATAAAATAAAATAAAATAAAATAAAATAAAATAAAATAAAATAAAATAAAATAAAATAAAATAAAATAAAATAAAATAAAACAAAATAAAATAAAATAAAATAAAATAAAATAAAATAAAATAAAATAAAATAAAATAAAATAAAATAAAATAAAATAAAATAAAATAAAATAAAATAAAATAAAATAAAATAAAATAAAATAAAATAAAATAAAATAAAATAAAATAAAATAAAATAAAATAAAATAAAATAAAATAAAATAAAATAAAATAAAATAAAATAAAATAAAATAAAATAAAATAAAATAAAATAAAATAAAATAAAATAAAATAAAATAAAATAAAATAAAATAAAATAAAATAAAATAAAATAAAATAAAATAAAATAAAATAAAATAAGATAACATAAAAAAAAAATAAAATAAAAAAAAAAAATAAAATAAAATAAAAAAAAAATTAAAAAAAAAAAACAAAGTGAAATAAAATAAAAATAGAATAAAATAACAAAAAATATTAAAAAAAAATATTAAAAAAAAATAAAATTAAAAAAAAATAAAAAAGAAAAAATTAAATTAATAAAATCAAAATAAAAAAAAAAAATAAAAAAAAATAAAATTAAACTCAATAAAATTCAAAAAAGTAAAAAATAAAATGAGACAAAAAAATGAAATAAATTAAACGAAATTAAATGAAATGATTTACATATAACTCTTGGTACTCACGTCATTTTATTTAAATCTATTTACGCCAATTTTGTTTTCAATTCAGAATTGCCATTAGTTATAATTTATTTGCCCCGACGCATTTTCCTAGAAATTCCATTACCTTGCTCATCAAAACAATTTCCCTGCCAAAGAAGGTGAAAATTAAATTACCCATTGACCTTAAATTACTAAGAGCAGCCCTTTTTTATTAAATTTTCTTTTAATTTGCTTGTAGTATATATGGAAGTGTGACCAAACTTTTCCTACACCACCAACCAAATACAATTAATTTTGAATTAATTGTTTAACCAACGACAGTGGTGCCTTAATAAATATTTAACGAAGTTAACTAAACTTGTTTATTATGGTCAAAGTTTTCTGAGAACTTGGGTATATTTGTATGAATGTGTGAGCCCATAGCCATTTTGTACTTTTTGGTGAGATAAATTCCATTATTTTTTCACTTTCAATCTAAAGACACGGTCGGTCAAACAAAAAGCCCGCATAAAATGGCAAAATAGGAAGTTCACTAGTTTTTCGCAATTCACTCTGCAGCAAACTTATCACTTTTCAACATTCATTTCATCGAGCCGTCAGCACGGTAAGCACACACATACATACTCAGTTAAACGTAGTGGGCAAGCGAAAGTTGGCGTAGCGTACTCGACTCAAATAAAATAGTTTCTACGAGGCGGCTGAAAATGTGCTGCTCTGTGGGTGTAAGCTTGCCATAGCTACGATTGCTAATTGCATTTAAAGACTGAAACCAAGTTTGTTCGTTTTTGTGGCTACACATTTGTGATTGTGAAAAGTGAGTTGAGCGCAGGCGCTGACGAGTGCTTATACGGTCAACCGCTAACAAAATGCAGTCAGTCAAGCCATTGTCTGGTCAAACAGTGGCACTTTTGAAAGGAAAAGTTTTTCTTTAGTTTGCACTTTTTTAAAAGCGATATGCTCTTTGTTTAGGTTATAACGGCTGGGGATATCTTTAAGCTAAATAGTTTTTAAATTCCACAATATAACTTATTCAAAGTATGAAGAGTGAATATTAGTTACTTCGTTGACTGCTTCCACTGGGTCTATAACAAGATTTAATGCCGCGTCTCTTCATATAAGTAATTATAGATAGTAACATGTCGATGTCGGTAAATTGCACATACCCAGAAACAAATTAGGTTTAACCATAATTAAAACATTAAATCCAATTAAAATTTTTTGTTTTTTTCGTTATGTTTGGGTATGTATCACTCAAAAACTGCTTTTTGAAATGGGAATCGATTCATTAACCCTTACATTTCCAGAGGCACATAAAATTTAAGATATTGATTATTTATATAACTCGATTTGTTTTGGAGTTATCGACCAATATGTTGGCCAGGGGACCCAAAGTAATACAATATGGATATCAAACGAAAGGTGCTAATTAGTGCAGTAATAAGCGATGTGACTAATTTCGATATTTGAACTAGTTTCAGAGGTATTTCCTAAATTGTGATAGAAAAGAGAAGAAGACGGAGTTACACGGTCAAGTTTGCGATGTCGTAGCTCAAAAGCAAGAAACCTACTTTCAAATAAGCAGGGTGAATTAAAGAGAGAGGGAGAGAAAGTCAGAGAGAGTGTAAGTTTGACTTCCTATGAAATTTCAAAGCATTTTAATTGCTATCTTTGCTACAAAAAAGTAACTAATTTAAATAAATCTATACGAATCCTCCATAAGTGATTGTACACAATATCCTTTAAAAATGAATTGTGCTTCCTATTTATACTACGCAGCTAGAAAACAAACGCTCACACATTTTTGTAGAATTTACTTTCACTTGAGTGCATCACTTAGAACCGACATAAGCTCTTGAAGTCAGTTTTGAAGTGGACACGAACTCTGTGAAACTCAACTTTGCTACGCCGAGAGAGGCAATGTAAAGAAGAGGAAGAAGAAGAAGAAGAAAAAGCGATTGGAGAGCATTGAAGTCAGATTTGCATGCAAGTTTAAAGTTTATTTCTATACACATACACACTTAGAAACATATACCGTTATATACTCGTGTATACGCATTAACAATAAAATATGCAGACACCTGCTGCAACTGCTTCAACTTGGAGGTGAATGACAATATACATTTAGAAAATCACAAAACTGATTACAGTCTTGTGGTGTTTGGTGCAATATTTGCATATTCACTTGTGGATACTTTTACAGGCGCAAGCTGCTGGATATACATGTATTTAAGCAAGTACACTTAGAGAAATGATTCTGAAAGTCAAGCATAAAATAGAAGGTCGACGATTTTATTGGAGAGTAATGTTTTTCAATCAAAATAAAGTGAATGGTGAAGGGAAGTTTGTTTAAAATAGGGATGTGGACACGGGGAGTGAAAGCTGGGCCTGGATTCTCTAACAGTGAGTTTTGAAATTTTCAGTTTTTGGAAAAGTGTACATTTCAAAACTCACAGTTAGAGAATCCAGAGGATGAAGAGCGGGATGGAGAGGTGCACGAAGAGGGAGAGCCAAAAGATGTTAAGGGGACGGTAAAAGAAATGAGCGAAGAATAGGAGTGAAAGAGAAGTGAATAGATGGAGAGAAAAGGGAACGACTTTTCACATCTAGGCAATTCTATTTTAGGTCAGTACTACATGTTCGCCATTAATTTTCTTCGTGTATATAAAAATTGATTTAATGGAAATGCGCATAAAGTTTGTATAATTTTTCCTCAACAAACACATTGAGTATACTTAGACGTGAGGCGCATAGGGACATACTTACAAACATAGATACATATATTTATGCTGACATTGTAGGTATGTTGGTTTGACATTCATCCACTTTGAAATTCCCAAGGACTTTTTAAACATCACCCTACTCGTATACAACTTTTTTCATAGACATGTTTAAAGCTGATAACGTTAATTTAAGAAAAATTTTAATTCACACATATCCGGTTTCGAGATTTCGACCGGTTTCAGGTTATCGAGTAATATTTTGACCAGGGCTGACTCAACATGTGTTAGTAAAATATCGGTATCAAAATAAAGGTGCTAAAGAGTCCTAATAAAATTCAATATCTCAGACATCTCTGTAATTCGTTCAAATTTCAAAGATATACCTCTCGGCGGGATGGCTTTGTAACTTATAGCATTATTTCTCCGGCTTCGGATCATTATTTGAACCCGTTTTAACAGCTAATTCGTAATATAAATTTTTTTTTTTTCGACTGCGCGTCAGTATAGATACCAAATGAAAGTTCGTTCGATAAACAATTTCTATAATATTTGAAGATCGAATTTATTTCATAATAAGGACCTTAGAATATTCGACGTGGAAACATTAAATAGTCCACACGACAGTACCCGAAAGAGCGTGTAGCTGAAGTGTGTATCATGAAGAATTAAAGTACCCTATCGCGAACGAAAAACAAGCTTCGAAGTATCTCGACAGTAAGTGAGTATCTAAGCGGAATTATCAGTGACTAACCTGGGTCTACTATCTTACGTGAATGAATGAACGAGCTTTAGCGCGTCGCAGTCGTTTGCGCTTGAAAAATAGTGAGCCACTACAGCTCTAAAGTTCACTTAAACACACAAAGAACTTGCAACCATACCTGAATGACAGAACAATTAGTTAAGACAGTTACATATTAATATAGACAAACATAATTTTAATTTAACAAACTTTCAACAAACCAACACATTCAACTCTTCGCCACATTTCACTGGTTTTCTGTCTGCGCACTTTGGTACTTGACTGACAAATTCATAAATAGATACTCGCCGTCTCCACCATTCAAGAAGAAAGTTCCCCAAGGACACTTAAATAATGGTTTGTGGGCACAAGTAACTTAACCGAAAAAGAAAAATCCAACAGCCAACCACCCAATCAAGCAAGCAAACAGTAAAACTAGCAATCCAGACACATCCGAGCGTTGATTCTTTGGTTCATTGCTTGCAAGTTTGGTGTACAATTTTGAAAGGCGCAAATTGTAAGTTACAACTCTTCGGTGAAAAACTTTTTTAACCACACAACGGTGAACCAAATAAATAAATACCGAATATGTACTTATATGTGAGTTTGAACATGAATTTATAGCCCTGCATAAAATGTGATGAGTTTGGGAAATACGAGCATGCAACTAATAAAAAAAGTTAAATAAAATAAAATAAAATAAAATAAAATAAAATAAAAAAAATAAAATAAAATAAAATAAAATAAAATAAAATAAAATAAAATAAAATAAAATAAAATAAAATAAAATAAAATAAAATAAAATAAAATAACATAAAATAAAATAAAATAAAATAAAATAATATAAAATAAAATAAAATAAAATAAAATAAAATAAAATAAAATAAAACAAGTAAGGAGGTCTAAGTTCGGGTGAACCGAACATTCAATACCCAGCGATAATTTTTAGAACGGGTTAACAATCATTAGGCCCTAGGAGGATTTACCTAATTTCCGTTACCGAATTATTTCAATTTATGTGATTTTCGATATCGAAAGTGGGCATGGTTGGAGGGCGATTTTATCCAATTTCATCAGATATACTCCCAACGATACTAGTATGCATTGTGTCAAATTTCATCGTTCTATCTTAATCAGTTTAAAAGTTACGACCAGTCAAATTTTCAAAAAATCCACCCTTAAAAGTGGGCGGTGCCACTCCCACTATAAAAAATGTATGGGGAAATCATAAGAGGATGACCAGGGTGATTCACCTATGTAATTATATCATTTTAGCCATTTCAGTTACCGAGATATCTCAATTTGTGTGTTTTTCGAAATTTTCGATATCGAAAGTGGGCATGGTTGGGGAGCGATTTTATCCACTTTCATCACATATACTCCCAACGATACTAGTATGCCTTGTGCCAAATTTCATCGTTCTATCTTAATCAGTTTAAAAGTTACGACCAGTCAAATTTTCAAAAATTCCACCCTTAAAAGTAGGCGGTGCCACGCCCACTATAAATTTTTTTTTGAAAAATCATAAGAGGATGGCCGGTTGGATTCACCTATGAAATTACATCATTTTAGCCATTTCAGTTACCGAGATATGTCAATTTGTGCGATTTTCGAAATTTTTGGTATCGAAAAAGGGGGCGTGGTATTCATCCGATTTCGCCCATTTTCAATAGCTACCTACCTTGGCCAAAGAGTAACCTGTGTATAAAATTTCATGCAAATATCTCAGTTTTTACTCAAGTTATCGTTTACATGCCTGGATTAATTCCTCTTTTCAAACTAAGAACTTTCATATATGGAACTCTATACCATTCTCTCTAAATTTGTGCCGTTACAAACTACCGTTATGTGAACAAAATTAATATACCCTTGTACTAGTACTAGTACGCTGGGTATAATGAAATAAAACAAAATAAAATAAAGTAAAATAAATTAAAATAAAATAAATTAAAATTAAAATTAAATTAAATTAAATAAAAAAATTAAGTAAAATAAAATAAAAAAATAAATTTAATTTACTTAAATAAGATAAGGTAAAATAAAATAAAATAAAAATAAATTAACTTAAATAAAATAAAATAAAAAAAAAATAAAATAAAATAAAATAAAAAAAAAAAAAAATTAAATTAAAAATATTAAAATAAAAAAATAAATAACATAAAAGAAATAAAATAATATATAATAAAATAAAATAAATTATTATAAAATAAAATAAAGTAAAATAAAATAAAATAAAATGAAATATCAAAGAATATATAAAGTAAAAAAAATAAAATAAAATAAAATAAAATATAATAAAATAAAATAAAATAAAATAAAAAAAAAAATAAAATAAAAAATAAAATAAAATAAAACAAAAAAAATATAGAAAAAAATAAAATTAAATCAAATTAATTTAAAATAAATTAAATTAAATTAAAACTAAATTATTAAATTATTAAAAAAAAATAAATTATTAAAATACGAAAAAATATAAAATAAAGTAAAATATCATTTAAAGAGAATATTAGTCCCTTTTATCCTAACTAGTCCCATTAGAGCCAAGTTGCGATCAACTATAGCACCTTGTAGACCAAAAGGGTTAATCACAGGCCTTGCTCGTTTGAGATTACTCACACTATTTTTTCACCAATTCAGTCAAATATGTTCGAGGTGTGAGTTAACCGAGAGTACAGTAAAACTTTAACTACCAAGGCGAAGGTGAGCGATTGTCTGCATTGCTAACAGCACTCTTCTACTTACTGCGATCTTAAATTATCTGAAGAAGTTTGCGTATATGTGCACATAAATACATATGTAAAAGTAATATACATAATACTCATATCTGTCTGACGTCGAAACTATTAGCTGCTTCCTTTCATAAATTTTCTTGAGGTGCTGTTGCTGCTGCTACTGCTCCTGTTGCTCCCTCTAGCTACTTGTGGGTGATATCTGTGGCTGCTGTAAGTTTACATTGAATGAGATATGAAAAGCCGTTTGTCAGCTTATTTGTTAGAGGATATTCAGTCGCGTGAAGTTAAAGAAGCTGGTCGTATTGAAGAGCAAGTAAGAAAGATGAAGCAAAAAACGCAGTCTAAAAGAAGAAAAGCACAGAATTGCGTAGTGTTGAAGGTGAGGTGCGGCACATGACCTGTCAGCCAGCCAACCAACATTCACCTTCAACCATAAGTAGCACCATATCACAAGTTCAGGTGCACAAGTCAGATAGAGCACGATTTTCTACACGCAGCACACTTGCAGTTCTTTCAATTCCCAATACGCTGTTCAACACGCTTTGTCACGCCAACAAAAATAGTAAAGTTCTTTGACCAAGGTTGAGTTGGATGAGCAGGTGGTTTTATGCTGTGCTTATGTGGGAAGTTTGCGAATATGAAAGATGCAAAAGTGTCAGTGCAAAAAGTACAAGACGTCTGACTAGCTCATTGAGGTGTTCTATTGAGCGAAAAGAAAAGATTAAGTTGGTTTTTATCAGCACAAAATGGTATTTTCTTATTTTATCACTTATTTTACTCTTTTGTTGGGACAAGTTTGAATGGAGCATGACATATTAAAGACTGGAAGTAGGTATTAAAAAGATGTCGATTTAAGTTCAAGCTTAAATCTTTTTGTGCAATTGGAGATTCGAAAATTAAGTCAATGAGTCATTTCAATCTTCGTTCGTAACACCAGCGGAAATTCTGAATTCTAATTGGCACGCGGCTTCTGGTCGCAATTAACAGTTGTGTCATATTGTACCAATAATAATAATAATAATAATAATAATTTGTAATGAAAGAAAATATTGCCGAAATTTGTGTGTTTCTATAAAGGGAAGTAAGGAATCCAAAACAGAAATAAAAATTTCACTAAAAACCCACAACCACGTATTCGTGTGCCTGTTGTAAATTGTTGTAAATGAAGTTGAATGAATGGTGCGAAGCACGTACGCATGAGCAACAATAAGAGCAATAACAATTGCCACAATAATGTTGACGACTTAGTAATAATAATTTTTTCAAAGGCCATAAATTGAAATTTATGCGCATATTTTAAATTCAGACAAATGTACGTAGGCACTTACATATTTACTTGTACTTGCATACTTTAAAGCATTTAAATACCAAAGGAATTGTTGTGAATGAAGCAAGAAGCTAAATATAAATTTTTTGTTTGTTGCTCAAATTAACAAGGCATAGTTGATTTTTATACCCTGATGTGCAGCTACGAAAAAAATTAAGTAAAAATAAGAAATAAAAATATACAATAAAAAGAGATATAAAGAAAATAAGAGAAAAAACTAAAATAAAACAAAATAAAATAAAACAAATTAAAATAAGAATAAAATGAAATTAATTTCAATTAAATAAAAAGAACCTAAATAAAATAAAATTAAATTAAAAAATAAATTAATTTAAAAAGAATAAAAATAAATTAAACTGAATTAAAAAAAAAAAAATAAAAATAAAATTAAATTGAATGAAAAAACAAAGTACCTAAAATAAAAATATATTAAAACAAAATAAAATCAAAATAATTAAAATAAATAACGATAAAACTAAAAATAAAATAAAAATTAAATAAAATAAACTAAAAATAAAATATAATGCAAACAAATAAAATAAGAAAAAAAAGTAAAAAAATAAAATAAAAAAAAATAAAATAAAATAAAATAAAATAAAATAAAATAAAATAAAATAAAATAAAATAAAATAAAATAAAATAAAATAAAATAAAATAAAATAAAATAAAATAAAATAAAATAAAATAAAATAAAATAAAATAAAATAAAATAAAATAAAATAAAATAAAATAAAATAAAATAAAATAAAATAAAATAAAATAAAATTAAATAAAACAAAATAAAATAAAATAAAATAAAATAAAATAAAATAAAATAAAATAAAATAAAAAAAATAAAATAAAATAAAATAAAATAAAATAAAATAAAATAAAATAAAATAAAATAAAATAAAATAAAATAAAATAAAATAAAATAAAATAAAATAAAATAAAATAAAATAAAATAAAATAAAATAAAATAAAATAAAATAAAATAAAATAAAATAAAATAAAATAAAATAAAATAAAATAAAATAAAATAAAATAAAATAAAATAAAATAAAATAAAATAAAATAAAATAGAATAAAAAAAAAATAAAAAAAAAATAAAAAAAAAAATAAAATAAAATAAAATAAAATAAAAAAATAAAAAAATAAAAAATAAAATAAAACAACAAATAACATAACATAAACAAATATAAAAAATAACAAAGTGAACTGAAAAAAATAAAAAAAATAACACTAAATCGAAATAAGATAAAATATAATATAATAAAAAAGATAATATATATAAAATTACATACGAAATGATATAAAATAAAATTACTAAGATAAAATTTAATGATCAAAACAACATATACACACAATAAAAAAATTAAAACGAAAGAAAAAAAAATAATATAAAAAAAATCATTAAAACATAAAACCTTTCACATGGAAAAATTAAAAGAACGCGAATTTTGTAATACAGCAATACCTACCCAGTTGGTAAAACTGGATGTCATCTTTCTACATAGAACATGAGCAAGCTCACCACTGGGTATGTAAATATTATTCAGTTTCAACTAAATTTAAATCATTTCTCAAAGGTTAAATAAGAAAATTTTCTTCTGTCGCCTTGCTTATCGACATTCGTAAATCTAAAATACATTTTACACTGTCTTAACTTCTAAAGCCCAACGGCGGTGTCCAATGACGATATGGGCGCAACAGTGGTTGATTTGATTTCTCCAAATCGCATTGCCTTTACGAGTATTAAAATTTCTTTTACGGTATTTTAAATTCTCATTTATATATGCTTAGGACATCGACTTGGCAGCAACAGCAGCAGCAGAATATAAGCGCGTGCACTGATCAATGACATTCCGCCACCATTTGGAATTTTCACTGCTACATACATAGTGCGAAGAATTGCGTTGGGAAAGCAACAGCAGCGATGGTTGGTAGTTACTTTTTAACAAAATCAAGATATGCCCGTTCGTCACTTTATTAACGGCGTTTTAATGAAGCCTAACCAACGACGTCGTCGACCAAGAGCACAGAGTTAATACAAAGCAATAACAATATTTCCGTTTAAAGAGAAAAGTAGAAAAAATTTCAGTCTCGGAAAAAAGAAATACAAAGCAACTGTTCCTCATAGTCAGTTAGTTAGCGTAGCAGTTAAGCAGCCTGCATATTAAATACCTAAACTTTGCCAACATTTTACTCGCACATCCAGGTTTCTTTTATATCACAGGCTTTATATAGCAGACTTTACATATATGTAGGTACATTGTGAATGTACAGTTATATGTATGAAGGATTTATTTATATTCTTGTGGAATTTGAAAATATTTACTTTTTCATTGAAGACACCAGCCAACAGCGGCTTTCTTGTCTTTAATGAGTTTTATCTCACTTCTTTGACAGTTGTGGCGCTTAATTTAAATTGGCTTTTTCTCTTGTGTCGTCTCATTCATACGCACTTTCAGACAGTTTCTTTGCTTTAACTGTATATAATTGAAGCATCATCGGGAATAACGTTCCAAGTGCCATTTTTTTCAAACCCGGTTTTATTGCAAGAGGTAATATTGCATAAGAAAGGTGTAAAACTGATAATAGGAAAGATATAAAAAAAGTTATGGTAACACTTGAAATAAGTAAATTATGATTTTTTCACCTAGAACGTTATTCCCGATGACCATTCAACTCTTGCCTGATATACAGTATTTCTTCAGCGAGTGTTGTCATGAGTGGAGGAGTGAATTTAATGCGTATACTGAAGCTGCGAACTTGGACATTTTTAAGGGCCTTCGCAAGAGTGTTGTCAACTATTTCATCTTTCTAAGTAAATTAAATAAGTGAAACCGATTAAACATAATGGCATGAATATAAATGGTTTGGTTATTATATATTCTCTACGTGCTTTACTTTTCCGTAATCTTCAACATTTATTTTTCTCACAATTATCTCTACAGCTATAACGAAGGGATTGGAAATTTTTCTAAATCACCCGTAAGCCTTGCTTATTTTATTCGCTCTGCAATAATAATTTCTGCTCCCAAGTCTCCGTGAATCTTCAAAAAGTACTTTTTTATGCTTTCCAAATTCCACTAAAGAAATCGAAATCTGTGGGATCATTATTTCGGAGTACTACGTCTATGGTTACCTGGGTACAATTTTCCAGGCATACGATGACCCCTCCGTGGGTGCTAGTGAGTCACTGAACAATACCATTCATTAGTGCGATTGGCGCTCTCTCTTTAACTGTCCAGTAACAGACCGACGGGAGTACGTAGAGCGTGTCGGCTGGTAAGACCGATCTTATGAGAATTTTATGCAAGCGCTTCCTCGCCTAGTTACGTGTACGTTGAACGTAGCTGAGAAATAACATGAGCTTTGATTTTATGCGTTTGAACGTACGTTCAACGTGCGTACTTCCGTCGATGAGTAACTGGACAGTAAAACAACGTTATTTTCTTTACTTTTTCGTTGAACCCTAGCCTGTCCACAGAGAGCTTAGGAACTGCTCAAACATGCTTGCGGAAAAACTATTATTTGGTTCCGATTGATATTTGGTCACCAAGAACGTCGAATTTACCCATCGATCTCTCTCCTATCAATTTATACGGAGACTACCAGGTACCCGCGACTTCATCTGCGAAACTAGCATAAACGAACCTCAATATTTCGACTCCAGCGCCACCTAGCGTGTTAATTTTTTGCAACAGAATTTTTTGGATCATATTTCTGAACTTCTTGTATACAAGAGATTTTTTGAAAAGTTTAGTATTTCACCCAAGCGTAGCTAACCGCAAAAAAAGTAGTTTATGCAACTAAGAACTTCTGTACACAAAAGAATTTGCGATAAAGTGTGGGTAGCAATATTCATTAATAGTGTACGTGTGTGAGAGTTTAACCCTGCATTTGCTTGTTTATTGTAATTCGCCTTGAGGTATGCAATAAAAAATTTGTAGAATATTATTTTACTTAAAGTTTGATATTTTCTTCATTACACGAACATGGCATGTAAATTTTAGCAAATATAATGAAAAGACAACAATTTCATTTAAGCATATTGATGTAGTTATTGTTGGTTTTTCTATTTAGTATTTCATCTGGTATATTTATATACATATGTATTAAGTGAGGCAACACAGTCGCAGCAACAAATGCTGGAGATAACGAGACATTATTTACATAGTTTTAAAAGTTCAGGCAACAGCAAAAGTGACATTGTTGCTAACTAAAATGTTTATAACTAAAAGTAGCGCAAGGGTAAGGATGTAAGGGCGATCGGTTTTTCTTCTTGGAAAAATGGCATTTGTGGTGGCACTTTTATCGCTTTTGTATTGCTATGCAGACCTTGTATCGAGGCGCTGCGCAACTTTGCAGCTGATGATGGGTTTTTAGACAAAATTAGAAATGTAAATTGTCGTCATTTGCTTAACACAGCTTTTGGAGCTTCTACTCACAACAAATTTGCATATATTGCGAAAAGAAAATTTTAAAATTACACAGCCAAAAAATCCAAGATGGTTTTCCGTCGGTTTCTAAATCTTTTGGGTGTGCTGAATCCGAATCTGAAGTCGATTTTTTCGGGTCACCCTAGGTCATCCCCAGACGTTAGCTTGTTTGGAGATTGTTAGTAGCAAACAATTTTTTGTTTTAATTTATATATTTTTTTTCTTCTTTGCAACCACCCTCTTTTATTTTATTTTATTATATTTTGTTTTATTTATTTTTATTTTATTTTATTATATTTTATTTTTTATTTTTATTTATTTTTTTATTTATTTTTTATTTTGGTGTTTTTTATTTTATTTTATTTTATTTTATTTTTTTTTTTTATTTTTTTTTTATTTTATTTTATTTTATTTTATTTTATTTTATTTTATTTTATTTTATTTTATTTTATTTTATTTTATTTTATTTTATTTTATTTTATTTTATTTTATTTCATTTCATTTTATTTTATTTTATTTTCTTTTACTTTATTTTATTTTATTATACCTTTCATGAACATGAAATGGTATTATAACTTTGGTCCGATGTTTGTAAATATGAGAAGAAGAAGAGATAGACCCATCAATAAGTATACCGAAATGATCAGGATGACGAGATGAGTTGATTTAGCCATGTCCGTCTGTCCGTCTGTCTGTCTGTCTGTCTGTTTGAACGCAAACTAGTCCCTCAATTTTTTGAGATATTTGGCTGAAGTTTGGTATGCGGCCACCATTTTCCAATATAGGAATCATTTGTCGGAACCAGCAAGATCGGACCAATATAACATATAGCTCCCATACAACCGATTATTCCGATAAACGGATTTTGGGCTATAACTCATGTAATTAAACACGAAGGAACGTGAAATTTTATAAGTGTTGCTATTTTTATATGTTAAATATCGATGCTCAAAATCATAGAGATGGGATAAGTATTTCACATAGCTCCCATACAATCGATTATTCCGATAAACGGATTTTGGGCTATAACTCCTGTAATTAAACACGTAGGAACGTGAAATTTTGTAAGTATTGCTATTTTTATATGTGAAATATCGATGTTGAAAATCATCGAGATTGGATAAATATTTCACATAGCCCCCATACAATCGATTGTTCCGATAAACGGATTTTGGTAGATAACTCCTGTAATTATATAGGTAGGAACGTGAAATTTTGGAAGTATCGCTATTTTTATATGCGAAATATCGATGTTGAAAATCATTGAAATGGGATAAATATTTCACATAGCCCCCATACAATCGATTGTTCCGATAAACGGATTTTGGTAGATAACTCCTGTAATTATATCGGTAGGAACCGTAAATGTTGCTATTTTAGAATGTGGAATGTCGATGTTAAAAATCAATGAGATTGGACCAATATAACACATCGTCCCCATATAATCGATAGCTCCGATAATTTTGGTATGAGCTAAAGTTAAATTCACACAGGCTGTACTGGGGATCAAACAGTGAAAATCGTGACGCTTATTCATGAAAGGTATTTAGCCTTCGGCACAGCCGAAGACAGCTTTCCTTACTTGTTTTATTTCATTTTAGTTTATTTTATTTTTTATTTAAATTTATTTTATTTTATTATATTTTTTTTATATATTTTTTTAAATTTTTTTAATTTTATTTTTTTTATTTCCTTTAATTTTCTTCTTTAAGGGTTTACTTTAAATATCGGCAATGAAAAACAAAATACTTAATACTATTGTTCAGGAGCTTAAAAGTTATTTTATTTTATTTTATTTTTTATTTTTTTTACTTTAATTTAATTTAATTTTATTTTAATTTATTTTATTTTATTTAATTTTTTTTATTTTATTTGATTATATTTTTTTATTTTATTTTATCCGATTTTATTTTATTTTATTTTATTTTGATTTTTTTTTTTTTTTTTTTTTGATAAAGCATATTCCTAAATAGAAAATGGCAAGCCATTTATAGTAAGCTGTTCGTATGAACCTTAAGTTTACACTTTAAACGAATTTAAATCTCATTTTATGGTTCAAAACGAATCGTTAAATCATCAAAAACAATTAAAACTTACAGTCGTATTAAACGTATCTCCTAGAAAAAACAGCGAAAGTAAATAATGCAAATAATTTCAAGAATATTTTCACGCCAATAAATTCGCATTAAATACGTAATTTAAACGATTCCCCACATTCAATGTGGAAATTAAACTCAATTACCAATATAAACCGAAGCCGCAACGAATTACAGATATCTACATACAAAAAAATATAAATGCGAACACGGGGCTTAAATAACCAACATACATAGATACATTCATACACACAGATGGAAAGTCATGATGGGATGCAAAAAGCCGTATAAAATCATGCTAACGTTTAAATGTCGATCGATACAGATACAATACAAATTATACGCACCATTTAACTTTCGATTCGATGCGTTCAAAGCCGATTCGATATAATTCGTTGGATGGGTACATTTACATGCAAGCATACATGGGAAAGTGCTGACAATATGCTGGAGGATAGAGAGACAGTATTGAAGAAGAGCGTTCAGAGTAGCAACTGTATGCCAATTCAGACATGACAATATTATTTGCGAGCACTTGTTGAAATCTACGCATGAGAAGCATTTATGACAGAAGTTAATCTGCTTTTTGTGTAATGGCAAGGATATGCGAAGAAGACGTAAACGATCAAAGCTCATATGCCCTTATATAATGATTCGAAATATAAAATACGGATACAAACCTATTAACATACATACCTACCAGATGTGTTCTGAAAAAAAGCAGTTGCGCAATTATTTTGTGTACCTTTGTGAAACGATTCAATTTACAGCTTTATGTATTTAAAAGCTGCAATTGAAGACAAGAAAAAAAAGGGAACCTATCCTTATGCAATAAATAAAAATTAATGCATAAACTAATATAATGTAAAGAGTTATGTAAGCTGGCTTGAGGTCCAAGTTTTAATAAAACACAAACGTGTTGTTTTTATTACCAATATATTTCGATTACACACGGTAATCGTCTTCAGGGTGAAACTACAAAACATAAAAACAACAAAATAAATAAAATAAATAACAACATCATTACAAAAAAGTTTTTGATTTTTAAAAAATTAATTACATACATTTTTTACACGTGTGTATCACTTGACGTGGAGTTGGTCACTATTCGTTTGTTTGTAAACAAATGGCGATAGAAGCTAGCCGAGTTGTTTTCTATGTCAGTTTTGTAGTTCATTCGTTTTCTAGTCGGAGTGTTTATAATATGAAGCATTTCCAGTGTAAATCGTTTGCTGTAATGTTGTTCTTGTTGAAGAACTCTGGCGTCGTCAAAGTTTGGTGAGTGGGAGTTTTCAGTACAGTGGGTCATGAGTGCTGTTTTTTGATTTGTAGTCTGATGGCAATATTTATAGTCAGATTTGTGTTGTGATAAACGACTTTTTAATTTTCCTTTTGTTGTGCCAATATATACGCTGTGACATGACTCGTTGTTTTTTTCATTACAGGGGATTTCGTATATTATATTGCTTTTTTCCGTATGTGGAATTTTTGATTTTGTTTTATTATACATAGTTTTCAATGTATTTATCGGCTTATGGGCTATTTTTATTTCCTCTTTGTTGTAGCAGTCTGATTTTGCCAATCGTTCAGACAGTTTCGGCACATAAGCTACCGACTTAAAATTTTTTTGTAATGTAATATAAAAAATAAAATATAGTAAAATAAAATAAACAAAAAAAATACAAAAAAAAATTAAATATGTAAAAAAATACATAAAAAAATCATAAAATAACATTAAAAATATAAATACATATAACAAAACTGAATAAAATAAATAAAACAACGAAAATAAAAAGTACAAGTTAAAAAAAATAAAATTAAATAAAAATAGATAAAATTAAAAAAATAAAATAAAATAAAATCAACTAAAACAGAAAAAAAATAAATAAATAAAAATATAAATAAATAAAAATTAAATAATAAATTAAATAGAATAAAATAAAATAAATTAATATTAAATAAAATAAAAATAAAATTTAATAAAATGGAACAAATTATAATATCTTATCTTATCTTATCTTATCTATTATATATAAATGCGCAATGCTTAACAGTTTTCTCCCTTTTTTGCAATAACCAAAATTCTAAGGTATATAAAATTTGATATGTATTGATAGGTCTCGCCCGGCAGGGTGTGCGAAACCAACAAACCAAAAATTAAAAAATATTAATTATAATATGATTTGAAAGTCACACCACTACAAGTGCTAAACACGCATTCACTTTATAGAGCCGCTGTTATGTGTGTATGTAGGTACATGGGTATTCAGAGAAGCAAATGCTTGCTCAGACATGATGTTTTGAAAAAGAAAGAACAAAGCCCTTCGTGGCTAGACTTAGTGAAATAAAATAAAAAGGAAAATTGATAAAACTAAAAAAGTAAAATAAGAAATAGAAAAGTGATTGAAAGTAAAAAAAGAAATTTGTTGGAAATGAAAGGAAAGGAAAGAATAAAACAAAATGAAATAAATAAAAGTATAAAATAAAAGGAAAGAATGGGAAAGGAAAGGAATGGATAAAAGGAATATAAAGGTAAGATAAAGTAGGGAACGGAAAATGTGAGAGAAAAATCAAAGGCAAATAAAGGTAGGGAAAGGAAAGGAATGGAAAGGAAAAAAGGAAGGGAAGAAAGGAAATGTAATGTAGGTAAAGGAGTGAAAAAGAGAGAAAGACAAAGAAAGGAAAGAAGAGAAAAAGAAAGGAAAGAAAAGGTAGCGAGGAGGAAGGTAGGGAAAATAAATGAAAATAAAAAGAATGAAAAATAAAGGAAGGAAAGGTAATGAAAAGCTAAAAAAAATAAGTAAAGGAAACGAATGGAAAAGAAAGAAAACTAAAGGAGTTACGGAAAGGAAAAAAAGAAAGTAAGGAAACGGTAGAAGGTAGGAAAAGGAAAGGTAAGGGAAGGAAAGGTAAGGAAAAAAGTGAAAGAAAATAAAGGTAAGAAAAAAATAAAAGAAAAGAAATGAAATGAAAAAAAAATGAATATAATGAGAGGAAACTAAGGGAAGCGAAACTAAAGCAAAGGAAACGAAAGGAAATTTAAGAAAAAGAAAATAAAAGTAAAAAAGGAATGTAATGGAAATGGAAAGAAAGGTCAGGAAAGAGAATAAAAGAAACGAAAATAAAGGAAAATAAAAGAAAAGAACAGAAAAGAGAGAAAGAAAGAAGAAAAATAAAATGAAATGAAAGAAGAGAAAAGGAAAAGAAAAGAGAGGGAAGAAAAGGAAAGGAAAGAAAAGGGTAGGGAAGGAAAGAAAAGCAAAAGAAATAAAATGAGATGAAAGGAGAGGAAAGGAAAGGAAAGAAATACGTATGCAGACTACCTAAGAAGAATAAATAATTATCAACATTGAAACTATATTACAGAATGGTGTAAAGAGGGAGGAAAAGGCAAAATGAACAGGAATATGTAGAAACCAAAAATATAAAAAAATATTAAAAGAATTGCAAATTTAAGAAACAGCAAAAAGGTGAACGTACTCTAGTTGAAAATAAAAAGAATAAATTAAAGAAAATTAATGGAGGTAAAAATAAATAAAATTAACTAAAACAAAAAAAAAATAAAATAAAATAATAAAATAGAATAAAAACAAAAACAAAAAATTAAAATAGAATAATAAAATATAAAATATGATAGAATAAAGAATAAAATAAAATAAAATAAAATAAAATAAAATAAAAAAATAAAAATTTTCTACTGTACAATAACATGACCATAACATCAAAGCTTTCATATTCTAGCCAAGGACCCGTGGCGCTGCAAAAAACATCGTAACAGATGATGCAGCTTAAAAAGCCCTAGTCACACATCGCAAGCGACAGATGTCGCTGCTGTGTGATCTAAAGGCAAAGAGATATGTATTCATACATATACAACAAAAAAATAACATAAAAAAAAAAAAACATACACGTATTAACGAACATAGTAGCAATTATCCCACGAAATCAAACAAGCAGTGTTGGTGTAACTAGTATGACACGCTGCGGTTAGAAATTCCTAATTTCTCCTCGGTTCAATGACCACTATAAAGGGAAAAATGAAAAATTTCTAACAACAAATACAAAGCCGTACGTCTAGTTCCTTAAGCAAGAACGAAATTGCAATCACGGTAGCTGGTATTGTTTGTTTGTGAGTTGTTGCTCAGTTTGTTCGTTAATAACAAAAAATAGAATAATTTAAGAAAATAAATTATTCGATCGGTCAAATAGTCCATGAAAAATTTTCTAAAATAAAATAAAATTAAATAAAATAAAATAAAATAAAATAAAAGAAAATAAAATTAGAAAAATTAAATAAATAAAAAGAACATATGAAAAAATAAATAAAAGGAAATGAAAAATTAAATAAAATAAAATATGTAGAATAAATAAAAAAAGATTTTGAAATAAAAGAAATCAAAATAGATCAAATTAAACAAAAAATAAAATAAAAAGAAACAAATAAAAAAGATAAATAAATAAAATAATATAATATAATAAAATTAAAAACAAATAAAAAAAATAATATAGAGAAAAAAATAAACAAGTAAAACCAAATAAAAAAAAATAAAATAAAACAAAATCAAATCAAAATAAAATTAATTTTTTTAAATTTTTTCGTATTGATCTCACAAGTTTAATAAGGCTCATTGAAGTTATTATGTACGCTATCTCGTATTCATGAAGGGTATTCATTGAAATAGTACATCAAATGAAAAAAATTTCCAGAAAGAGGAGAAAAAATTTGCTGGACAGATTGGGCGAAGATACTTTTTCAGTTATCCTCATAATTTTTTCTTGCGTTTTTACTTTGAATATTTATTTTTAGTGTTCCCTTAGCCATTCTATAGTCAAATTGTGACAGAAAAGATTACAGAAATTATCGCTTAGGTGTATGACCTTTAAAATCGGTTCACTTAAGTCAGCAACAGAGTGATAGTAAGAGAAAAGTATTTAACTGCTTTTAGAAAGTCAAGGAAGACGTTTTCAAAGCTATATTAATGATTTCCAGCCATACTTCAGCTCCCCATTCGCTTTGTTGCCAATGATTTCTTTCTCCCCAATAGGTCGGGGGCCTTACAAAGACCGCCCTTGTAAGGTTGAGAAAACAATTTGAAATATGAATTCAGATATTAAATGTCTTCTTGCATACATATACTTTTGTCCAAATAATTCTTAAACGTTACAATACAATTATTTTTTAAATGGCAGTACTTAAAATAGAATGAAACTTCCTGGTGGTTATCGCCATGCAAATACACTCCCCAATATCGCATGCAGAAATTCTAAATGAATGTCAAAAATCAATTACAACTCAAACAGTAAAGTATAATAAAAGCAAACAGCGCAACAGCTAAACGAAAAAATATCCTCACCTAAACTCATCAAAAAATTTTGGCCAATTCACCGAACTAAAAAATCGACCCGCCCAAGGTGTTCCATTCACACAACGATAGCTACAGACAAGCAAATCAACAGTGTAGCACTTGTGCAACATTGATAAACTTGTGGCGGCAACAGAAATGTAACAACTTGCCGAAGTCAAATGAAAAGCGAAGAATTCGTATGTATGTATGTAACAGCGAACGGATGTTTGGCTAGCTAAAGCGGAAGGCGGGGCGAAAGGAATTCCGTATACGTAACGAATGCGATGAATCGCAAGTAACAGCAATTGTGTGCATGTATGTGTGTAATTGATTTTTTTTTTATTAATTTTGTACTTGTATTTTGTTAAACGACTGTCTGTGCTGTGTTACCACAGTTGAAAATTGAAATTGGAAACACGCTGGTGCCGGCGGCGTTGGCGGTGTTTGGTGGCTGGCGTCTACATTACTGGCATTTGTCGCTTGTTGGTGCCACTGTTGCATGCAAAGCAACACCATTACATTTGTAGACAAAACACGCGAATTTGAACATATCACACATATTCTGCATACCACTACATTAAGCTCACTGGGATTTAAAGAATGTAGTTTCTGAGTTGTACTTCTAGGAAGAGTTCGGATCATACGCCTAAATTTGGTATATATTGCTTATTTTTTAAAATAAATTGGGAAAGGTGGCAAACTGACAAACCAAAGTAGAAAGTGTTAGAATAAAGCATACTATCTATGTGTCAAATTTGATCCAAATCCCTTTAGCAGCTCCCAAGATTTTGGTCGATATACCAAGGAATAAACAAAATGGGGTTAAGTGACGACCCTAGCTGGCAATCCTGCCTAAAAATATTTTAACTGGAATATGGCCGAAAATACCTTTAATTTGATACCCATATTGGTTACCTTGCCCAATAATTAAAACCAATTGAGACAGGTGGCAACCCTGTAAACGGCACGAAGTGGCAGCAAGTCTGATCATGAAGCATACTATCTACATATATAATTTTTTAGTTAGGCATGGCGCTATGTAAGGGAAAACATGTACTTTTTAACACGCTAACAGGGTAACTCCTAGCACCCGTAGAATCCGAATAAATAGCAGGACTAACTCGTGACAACACAAAACCTTGAATATCTTATTAAGGGGGTCATATCATATATGATCAATATTTTAAAAAAATTGTGATAGGTGGCAACCCTGTAATAGGTCAGTAGTTTTTGTGCACCCGAAGATGGTAAGTTTTTTATTTTTTTTTTATTATCCCGATCGATCCGCCACTTATCGGAATATTTTCAGACGTAATCGTTGTTTAAACTGAGGCTCATTGTTTAACTTAACCTCGAACTTTGACTTTGACAGAAAAGTTCAGTATACGTATTTAAACGAAGCATGGCAAATAGAAGACCTCAAAGTTGAAGCAAGGTTAAAATTTGGCAAACTCCCAAATTTTGCTTGCTTTGACAATCAGATGTTGATGGCTTTGCTTTAATTAGAGAATAAAAAGTTGGAGGAAATAATAACTAATTCATTTTATCTCTATTCAATTAATAATTTAACCAAAACACTCTGAATGCAAACAAATAAATAACGAAAACAAATGTATAAAAGAGAAGCGTCAAAGCGTTCATTGTAGCATACCTCTGAAGTTGGACGCAAAGTTTTGAGGTAGCAAATGTCAGGCGAGGTTAGCAAAGCTTTATGTATTTGACCCTTTAAGCTTACTTTAGCGAACTAATATCATGGTAGTTAAAAGTTGATAAGGAGAAATATAAGTTCATATTGAGAGAACCCAAGGTGATAATGAGAAATGTAACTTTATATTGAGAAAACAAAAGCTGATAATGAGAAACGTAAGTTCATATTGAGAATACGCAAGTTGATAATGAGAAATATAAGTTTATATTGAGATTACGTAAGTTGTTGAACATGGAAACTTATATTGAGAATACGTAAATTTATAATGGAAAATGAGGAGCTCCAAACCAAAACGAAATAAATGTACACTTATTCACTGCGTGTTTTGGTTTGAAGCTCCTCATTTCTCATTATCAACTTACATTTTCTCATTATCAATTTACGTGTTCTCAGTATAAATTTATAGGTTTTTCTCATTATCAACTAACGTATTCTCAATATTAACTTACATTTCTCATTATCATTTTTTATTTTCTCATCACCAACTTACATGTTCTTACTATCAATTGGTTTCTCAATATGAACTTATATTTCTCATTATCAGCTTCGGTTTTCTCAATATGAAGTTACATTTTCTCATTATAAACTTGAAAAGGTGTATTCATCTGTAGAACCGAAAATTTGAACTAATTAAGGACATTAGGGGTTCTTCCTATCGCTTTGGGTGCATTTTATGGCTCTTTACACATACCAAAACAAAATAAATAATTTTAATACATTATTAAATAAATAAATTATTTATCTACCTATATAATGAAATCAGCAGTGAAACTAGTCATCTAAACTTTTGGTATTGATACTGGGTTAATCTGGAACTAATCACACTTTATTAAGGGCACCAATACAAAAAAGAATGTGAGGATAGATACACCTATGGATACCAATGTTAATAATAATATTTGTGTTATTTCGCGAAGTAAATGTGCGAAATTGGAAAAAAGAATGTTGTCAATAGCAATTGCAGGGATATGAGGTAAAAGAAAATGAGGAAAACCTGAAGTGTTTAAATATTTGCGAACAATCGCGAATATAAGTGTAGGTGACTGTTGATGTGTACCAGGTTGTGGTTGTTCGATTATGCGGAAGGAACTGCTATTTGTTGTACAATTTGGATACAGTTGTTTTTACCCATACAACCATATGCACACATTTGCTCCTCAATGAAGTAGAAACCATAACATTTTATAACATTCGATTTTTAGCAACATTTTTATCCTGAAGCCCTTCACACCCTTAGGTGGATAATGTGTTCGCAGACAAAACTGTTGTCATTGAATTTCCTTTCAAATAAAAAATACAAATTTGTGCTACACAAGTTTTAGTACCACTCTTTAATGTAACTGTAGTAGATACAGCTTAACATTAAAATAGAACTAGTATGTAACCCCCGATAATCGGGTGTGTTTGCTTATTACCCCTGCATTGCTTTTGTAGTCAAAGTAGCGCAAAATCATATGTACTTACATACATACATATTTACATTTTTTTCAATGTTTGTCTATTTCGACTGAAATCCATGCGAGCATTGTATGTATGTATATACATATGTACATTTACAAAGCATGCTAATAGTGCCATATAAAGAGCTTGAGTACAAACTTTAAACGCTAATTTCTCATGAACAAATTAACCTATTGGAATTGTTATAATTTTTTGCAAACATGCTAATGATAAGCTTTCATCTGATATACATTTCGTTTATATACGTATTGTAGTTTAGTCTAGCTAAGCGCCGTGTTTTAGAATAATAATATAGAATAGATGTGCGTGTTATTGTATCTGATAGTTTAGACATGGTTTTTTGCTGTGTACATTTATGACCATTCGGAACAGCATATACCCAGCTCAAAACTGGCATAGGGCTGTAAGATATTATCTATTTTGCTGCGCTTCCTACTGTGATTTCTAAAATTTTCTATTTTTCCAGTCATTTTTCTACAGTATAGTGCTGTGGAAATAAAATCTGGTATTAGTAACACCTCAAAGTATAGCTGTTGTAAGTCAAGCCATCAATATAATCCGATTGTCATAAGTATGTATAGTAGGGTGATTCAAAAAAAAATGCCCACTTGGTCTTACCCTCTAAAAAGTTAGGTATTGATGAGAAAATGTGTGTAAAAATATTTTCAAAAATTGAAAGAAAATTCACTTTGAAAAATACCATTTTTTCCCATACAAAATGTATGGGAAAGGGCGAAAAAAATAGCCACCCCTAAGGGTTAAGTTAGAGCGCTAATTTTTTGCAAGGCTTATTTTCTCGTCAATACCTAAAGTTTAAGGGGGTAAGACCGAAGAAAAAGATCAAATTTTTTTTATTTGAATCACCCTAATGCACAGGTTGTACGTTGATTGAATAAAATACTGTCAGCACATCCACACAAGCTCATTTAAGTTAACATAGGTTGAAAATGAGCATGAAAAACGATTTAAAGCAATTGGAAATTGTGCTAGAAAATAAGCGGATTTAAATTAAACGATTTTTGCTTGCGTAAAAATTCAGACAATTTTTTCTTAAAGACTAGCGTTTCAATAACAGAAATTGTTTTCAAAATTTGATTATCAGTGATTGAATTGTTATGCATCTTAAGAGCTTAAGCCCATTTCTTTTTCTTCCTCTGCTGCCGAATTCGGGTATCAGTAGGAAAACCTTCTGTACTGGAGCTTTTTTCCCATTCGCATAACATGACCCAGTCAGTGGTGCTTTTGGGCTTTAATTCGCTGACCTATAGTCAGGTGTGCGTAAAGCTCGTACGGTTTATCGTGAAATTTCTTTCGATACTCGCCGTTGGCATCACGGGAAGGACCATAAATCTTTCGGAGAACTTTTCCCTCAAATACTCCAAGGGCCATTTCATCTTCTCTTGACACTGTCCATGATTCCGAGCCGTACATCAGGACTGGTATGATGAGAGACTTATAGAGAGTAATCTTTGTTTGTCGAGAGAGGATTTTACTGTTCAATTGCCTACTCAGTCCAAAGTAGCACTTGTTGGCAAGAGTGATTCTCCGTTGGATTTCTAGACTGATATTATTTTCGGTGTTAATGCTGGTTCCCAAAGAGATGAAGACCCACTTTTTTACCCAGCCCTTCCCCATTCTGACAGAGCTGTTGGTAGTGCTCCGCGAAATTTATTAAATTTACTTAAAATTATTTCTGATTGCTCTTTAGACTTAAGTATAACTTTTCAGTGACAACAAAACTTATACAAATTGTTTTTTCGTTTCAGGTATGTACACAAATTAATTGAATTTCTCCATTCACCATGGTTTGTATTTTACTCACAGGTTTGTTATTACCTATAAAAGCTTCAGTCATAATACACCACAAAATATTTGTAAAATTCTACCATAAAGCCCAAAATGAATGAGCTCACTAATGTCTAATAATTAAGACGATGTAGGCAACTAAAAATAACGTCAACACCCCCTAATAACTTAATGTCATAGCAATGCCTCTCACTAAACAAAACGCTTACATGTTCTACATACCCTCCCACAAGAAGAATGAAAATGTCAAGTTCACACACGTCAAACACAAATCACTTTCAAAACTGTTGCTATTCCAACGTACGCTACAATTAGCCCACACCCTCAAGTTCCGTTGCGCTTCTTAGCCACAATTCTTAATTGGCACGCACTTTGGGTCAGGCTGTTGTTTTGCTGTGCGAGACTGTGGAAGTCTGGAAAAAAATACGAAAAAGCCAATTGTAGGATCTGCTTAGCGGCTGGTCGGTAGCTCCTTTCAAAGGCTGACGAAGCAAAAAATATAATAAATGTTCCCATTAACAACACCTTTCTGTTTGGTTGGGATTTGTTATGATTTATTTGTGTTGCTGAGGTGGCAAGATAGCAACAAATACTGGCATTTGTCGTCAGACGCAACATATTTCATTGAAATATTTCCGTTTTGTTACTGTGCGCGGTATTGATATTGCATGCGAAGTTGTTAATAAGTGGGTGACATAGCCAAAAAAGACAGCAAAACAAAAGCAGGAAAGTAGGCGTTTGTTGTGAATAAATGCTAATTAGGTATATTAGGGTGCGTTTTTGATTTTGCCAAATATGAATAAATAAATATCCGTTTAAATTTTCCGGTCAACATCACGAAACACGCGTTTAGATTCTTCCGATAACTTACGACGTTTCGAAACATCAAAGTTGTCCGAGTGATGGTCTAACTATTCCTCCCCCATCATATTGGGCGTTCTCTGCTGGCAATTTGAGTAACGATATTAGATTTTATTCGCTGCTATCATATTGAAGGTTCCAGGCTTTTAAAAAGGGGGTTCCGCAGCCTGTTTCACCAGATACCATTCGAAGTCAGCATACAATTTGTAGGAAAATAATAAAAGCAGCACAACTGAGACATCGAATCGACGTCCCGAGATTTTTCGGAATTATCTAAGATATCGTTCAAAAAGATCGACGTATCAAAGGACGTGATTTGACATTGGTGAAATTATTCGCCCGTAGCCATAGTCGAAATAATGTAGGTACTAAAGTTAGCGTCGGCTTCTTTAAGAGATATGCCATTGAAAATTGTGCCAAAAGGCGTGTTTTTTTTGCCTATTACTCCACTGAAAAAAACTTTAAGTTATGCTTTCGAATTATTGAAATCGAAGTCGAAATGCGTCTTCTGATACCTTGGGATCGGGATTCCCTGGGTTCGATGCCTTAAGTACCACAACATAATAGAAGAGACACTTGGTCTAGTCCAACAACCTGCGGTCCAACTACATAGTATACCAGGAACGAACGAAATTCGTACAAATTCTGTCCATTTTATCGAAACTTTGTAGGTGATTTCGTTTATGAAATTCGTAATTCGACCCCTGATATGAGTCCCTTTTGGAAAGGTTCGCTAATTTCTAGAAGTCACAAGCAGTGAGTTCAACTTTTAAACAATTTCGATATCGATATCCATTTGATTTCGATTTCAGTTTGAATTTGATTTCTATTTCGATACTGGGTACCACCGATTCAGATTTATCGATATCGCTTTCGATCCCGATGCCACACTTATTTGAATATAGTTCTCGTTTTGGTTTTTATTTTGAAAGTAACCCTAACTTCGATTCAGATTTATTGAGTTCGATCGCAATATTATGTTTGTATTCGATTTAGATTTATATGTATCGATCACAATTTTAATATATATTTAGTTCTAGATTTTTCATATTACTTCGATTCCTTTGAGTTTTGTCTATATATCGCTGGCTTCGCGAGCAAATGTCGTAAGTCCATTTTCTTTAATGATATTTTAATGCAAAACGATGTATTTATAACTGTACTATCGTTTTGCATTAAAATCCCATTTAAAAAAAATGGACTTACGACATTTTCTCACGAAGCCAGCGATATGTATTTATCGATCTGGGCTTGTAAAATGTTTTCAACTCTTATTTATTTATGATTTTCTCTCGATTTTGTTTAATTCGATTCAGATTCGTATATCGAAGATTATATTTATATATATATATGTAGATTTCGATATATGTAGATATGTTATCATTACCATTTTGAATATTTTCCACTCGGATTTCTTTTTTTCGATTTAACATTCTATTTCAAGTATCCATTTAATAAAAATCCCGTTTGTTTCCGGTTTTTGTCTCTATAGGTCACATATCTCGTACATGTGTTTGTTTGTCTAACTTTGTCGTTGCTATTCAGTATTTAGTGCCTAAAAATGGTCCCCTAGTATGGTGCCGTGACTAGAACGAGGCATATTTCAAGTGTAATTGTTTGTTTTGCTAGTGTTTGTCTCATCCTTAAAACCCCTAACTTCAAACGCTATTGGAAATGGTATCAGTTTTAACAGCTGCACTTAAAAACTGCTAAATACTTAAGTACCTAAGGGTCTCCACAAATACTAACAAACATAAATTTACATTTACTTTACTACCTTACACCTATCACTTAGCTTAAGCCACTCGACCGATTTTGGGTATTGCATCCGCTCTTTCTGTTTCGTGACTATTGGTTTTATTGTTTTTTGTACTGCTTGACTTTTGTGTAGTTTCTAGCACTTTGCTCTCATTTATTTAATATGCCAATTTATGCCACATATACCACAGGTGCTCATACAAAGAGCGGGTCCCTTTGTCCATTACCTCTAACCACACTATTCACCTTAGGCCATTTTTTATTTTCCCAACACCGGTTACTGACTTTTTCCGCCCTTTTCATCCCATACATGCACACACACGCTGTTAGCCGTTTTACTGCAATCTGTCATTTTCGCTTAATAAACGCTTAACGTCTTTTGGGGGCTTAGCCTACTGTGTCCTTATACATCCTGTGCTATTTTCTTTGGAAATGCTAGCCATTAACAGCTCTGTGCTTGTACGATTGTCAGTTTAAGTGTGGTTGCGTGTATTTACCATTAATCTGCCACTTTAATGTTGACTTTTCTTGTGCACTTTTGATATTTTATTGCTCAATCGCCATATTGTTTTCGAAACTTTGTTGTAAGGGTTTTCTTGGTTTCTTTGATATTTTTATGATTTCATTGTTGATTGTTTGCTATTCGGCTTGTTGGATATGTTGATACATATGTGTCAGGTAATACTAGGGTAGTACATATTTTTGAAGTAGGAAGTCGAGTAACCATTTCTTTTCCACATCGCAATTTTCAACAAACTCATCGCTAGCCCTTTCACCACCTCATAGAAAGGCATAACTTGTCTGATTTCTTTCTTCCTTTTCTTTAAGTTGTCCTTGAAGTCCTTTTTACATATTTCTTAGCATATGCTCTGTATTGTTCAACAAGGACATAGTGCAAAAGCAAAAAAGGAGTTCAAGACAGAAAAAAAACATTTGTCTATGCGCCACACTTGGCGTATAAAGTGTTGATTTATATCTTGCCATAAATTTATGTTTCCGATTCAATGTGTAGAAGGCATATATGATATTTATTTCAACTGTGCGACATTTTGGCAAAGTTCGTCACGCAAATATATGTTAGTAAATATTTCCATGTACGAGTTACTATTTCCAAGATTTGTTATACTTTTGATTTATAGAATGATATGCAATCGCTTTAAGAAATGAGGTTAAGCAGGTCATGAGACTTGGTTATCCGTTGTCACTAACTCGAGATAAAAACTGAAATATTGACTTCATTTTCTTTTATTAATAGCTTCGAATTATTATACTACTTGCCAAGGGATTATATTAAGTTGCTGAATTCGTTTATAATAAGATTAACTTCAATGGTACACATGGGACAACTGTATTGTTTACCAAAAGCTAAGCCGAAGGTACTTGATATGACGACTGGGGCTTATGCTGGAAGCGAGTGAGTCTGTTGCCTCATGATAACGAACCTAAGGTACGTAAAAATAATCAAGACGGCGTTGTGGTTCAAAAGAATTCTCATCTTAAGGACTTAGATCATTAGATGTCGTTTTTCTCACAGATTTTGTCACAGTAGGTGCTATATCAAAAAGCTTGCTGGAAAGCTGTCTTCAGCTATGAATATGAATCACATTTTTCAGTGTTCGATCCTCAGTACAGCCCGAGAGAATTTGATGTTCCTTAGCTCATATCTAGTTTATCGGAAAAATCGATTCTATGGGGTCCTCACACAATAGATCGTACTAATGGTAGTGGTGTAATAAGACCTTACAGTAATAATGGGGTCTCTACATGTGAAAAGCAATAAAAAGGTGCCAAATTTCACGTTCCTACCTATTTAGTTGCAGGAGTTATAGACCAAACCCCAATTATCGAAACAATCGTTTGTATGGGGGCTATATGGTATATTGATCTGTTGCCACTGATTTTCTCTACACATATTACAAAGGTAACGAGTACAAAAGATGTAAAATTTCACTTTCCTACCTATTTAGTTACGGGCGTTATAGCAACAAGCCCAGTTATCGAAGCAATCGATTATATGGGAACTTTACTTTATATTAGTCCGATATAGCTAGTTCCGACAAATGATTAATCTCGCATCAAAAAATGGCGTCACAGCAAGTTTCAACCAGATATCTCTAAAGCTGAGGGACAAGTTTCTGTTCAAACAGACGAACAGGAAGAGAGTCGGATAAACAGATGGACAGACGGACATGGATCAATCAACTCAGCTCATCATACTGGACATATCGATATACTTATTGGAGGGTCTAGCTCTTCTTCATCTTATAATACTATTCCATGTTCATGAAAGGTATAAAAAGATTTACATGAAGAGCGTAATACCATTAGTAGATTTAAACAATACAAAATATAACAGCAGTACTACTAAACGCGCAGTAAATTAAATGTTTGCAGAGAAAGTAAGTACCTACGGAAGAACTAAACACGTAACCTTATGTACCGTCATATTATAATAATGGCAGCACTTAACAGTGTAGATGTACAAATGTTTACGTGCTCTCTTTCATTGGGGGAGATAACAAAATTTCAATAAACTGAGCATCTTTATTATTTTGAATAAATTCAATACATGTTTTTCAAAACTCAAGAAGAAAATGGAACATAGCTAAACGATTTCAACTGAAAAGTATGTAACCAGGACCAGTTATATCCCAATCTAATTTTCTGGAACTAGAAATTCCCCACTCTATGTATGGTTTTTGTGGACGCAATTGGAGACTTAGGAACCAGGAATTGGTTGGATACTTTGAAATCAGGAATTAACCAGTCGCAGCTTCACTTTGTATGATGTATTGTTTTTTTTTTTTTTCTGAGGACGAAAGACAATACCGAAGAGTAGATACCTTGTTGACAGTGTCATATATGTAGTAATTCACCGCAATAGTCGATTTTAGTGGTTAATAAGAGACGCTCAACGCCATTATATCTTCAGAGATATTTTAAAGTTATCCGGTTGTAAGGTCCCAACTGAAAAAAAACGGTATGAGCCCCAACTATTTCCTGCTAAATAAAAACAATGAACGTTTAATATCCTTAGAAAAAACTTCACTTTAAAGCAGTTTGCCCTAAATAAAGAACTTATTCGTAAATTTTAGAGATATCAAGGAGTTTCAATAGGAAAAAGGTTTTGCCATGCTAGACTACTAAATTGGTACCCGTGTGAGGGATAAAGTTCATTACACGCACTTGAAGGATATGTCTGCTTTGACCCATGCAAACATTAATGAATATGGAGAAAAGATAGCCTTGTTAAGATCCTTTTTGGTTCTCTTTCCGAACAATCCTTAATTGATTCCCCTCATATAAGTAAAAGAGTATACAAAAAATTTTGTGGGTAGATATGGCAACACATCGTAGTATTCTTTAGAATCTTTTCGTTTGTGTTTTGTTTGTAGACTATCTCACGCAAAATTACAGCATCATCATAAGCGGTAGAAATATTCAGTAAAAGTAATGGCAACAGCAAGTGCAACAAAGCATTGCCAGCTTAGCAACAGTAAAAACAAAAGCAACAATATTACTTCGTGTTTACCTACGTTTACTTAACTGTAGTAGTAACGACAATTTTACGACGATATTAAGTATGATAATCTCCAGTGCTTTAGTGTAGTGTAGTGGGAAAAGTTCATTAAAGTAACTGCACTGAAAATAACATTAACACATGAACTTCAGAAGTGCACACAACCTAACAAGGCTTGAAAATACAATAACTGCGCCAGATGCTAACACATTTCCAGTTGGCCACGCTATTATGCCGTTAAATTTATAAAAATCAAAATCACGGTCGGTACAGTTTTGCTTTGTTTTTAAAGTACAGTGAGACCTGAAACGGTCATGGTTAAACCTGCCACGATCGATAGCACAGGTGTCTTATCTCCCATCTAATTTAATTTCCTCTATCGAAGTTTCTATACCCTCCTGCATTTTTAAGACTGCTCTAACATTGCCTACGCCATGGTTAATTTCTGCAGAAACTGCTTATTTTCTAATACTTTCAGTAAAAGAACCTGATGATGATCAAAATGACAATGCTCATAAGGCACGAAGCATTGTTATTTTAAAAATGCATCACGGTTCTATTTATGGTGACTGTTCCGCACAATGTTGCGGTTCTGGTCACTGTCATGGTTTCAGTCACTGTCAAAATTGCAGTAACTTTCTTTTTCGGTCACTTTGACTTACTATTTCAATCACTATCGTGATTCCATCCACTGTTCCCATTTATATCACTGAAACGATGACACTTCCTGCAACGTTTCTGGTCACTGTACCGTAACATTTTTTGCACCGATTTCATTCATTTACCACATCCATCTCTATCAAGATTCCAGTTACAGTTACTATTCCCTACTCCGTGACGATTTCAGAAACTATCCCCATTTCGGTTAGTCACGTTTCTGGTCACTGTCACTATTTCCGTCACTGTCACTGTCTCGACTTTGGTCACTGTTATGTCGGAAAATATCACCTTTGTTCACGTATGGGGGGCGGGGGCGAGTGGTACTTAATATTATCACGTGATTTTCTTGAATGTCAACAGCACTACTGACCAAGAGCATCCCAACAGTATCCTTAGAATTACTGACTGTGTAGGGTCTGCGTAGTTTCTGCGTATCCCTTTTGGAGACTTTGAAACCAGGAATTCACAACTCTCCATATGGTTCTTGTGCATCCACTTAAATACCTTGGAGAAAGGAGTCCGGAATCTGATTCCTATGACCGATACTCATCTCTTGATACATCTGATACCTTGAAAGAGTAGACTCCTCGTTGACAGTGCCATACAGTAAATCACAACAATAGTCGATTATTATGATCTTTCTTTATGTTACGAAAACCATTGTCATAAAATTTATTTTCTTGAAGCAAACCAAACTTCACATACCTACATATTTTGTAAGACGAGTCCTTTGTACCTGCGTGTAGGCAATCTCTTGATTTCAATTACCGAAATATATTTTCACTCAAGTTTTTGCCTCAAATACCTGTGTTGTTCACACAAACACATATTCCGCCTTTTCACTTTCACCTTTTCCCTTAGGCTAATCCAACGAAAGCACTTATGCTGACTCATTCGCCGTTCGCTCCTTTGCTTTCAAATAGCGCCGCCTCACACATTAAACCAAGTAGCTGTAATAGTTTAGCCTCATACATATAATTTTGTAGTACGCTATTCACATTATATTTTGGGGTATTACTTTATTCCCTGCACATCGCGTGATGTAGTTTCAACTACACCATTGTATATTTACTTTTTATGGCTAATGCTTGTTTTTGTTTTCCACCAAATTTTTATAGTTAATAAACTTGTTGGTTCTGGTAATTCTGTAAGAATTTTACGTGTTTTTAATGTTGTAATTCATTAGGAGCTTAATGAAAAAAACATGTATGTGTTTATAAAAGAGTAAGCTTAAGTTTAAGAATAGGAGGCCTTAACTGCGTTTTTGGGAATTAACTTGAGCATAATCTTCATTATAAATTCCCAAAAATTAAGAAGGTGTGAGCAGATTTAAGAAACCGAAATTACGATAAATAAACAAAATTAGCAAGAAATACTACCAAAATGACGGACTGATGGCTAGATGTCGTAAAAAAATAAAAAATTATCAGCGAAATTTAGCTTTAAACCGCAAGAAATACGCTAGAAATATGATAGATGTCGCCCAAAAATTTGGGTCTGATAAAAGAAGATTTATACGAGATAATCTCCGTGTACGTATCCATAGCATTAGATAAGCTGGAATAAGTAAGAAGTTTTTGAAGGAGCACTGCTTAAATTTTGAAATCTAAAGAAAGGAAACTGAATAAAAACTTAGTTCACAATTTCTTAAAATTAAGCAAGTTTGGATCAAGCAGTCTAGGGTTCGCCTTTTTATTCCACAATTGTGCGAGCTAAATTTGCATTAGGCGATTTGTTCCAGGAATTGTGCTGGTCGTTGCTGAGCAAGCGATTAAGCAATATCAAGGGTGAAAATTATTTTGATGGTTTGAATTTAATAGCTTTATCTGTCTTTTCCGTTACTCATGAAAAATTCAAATATACCACATATCAGGATTACACCTCATTTATGTTCCCGCAACCTATAGCTCTGTATCAAGTTCTTTATTTTTTTTAATTTGAACCGTTGTTTGACCTTTAGTTGACTAATGGAAAATTACTTTTTTAAGGATTGCCACCCTCTTTATAACTCAAGAACAGCTAGCCCAATTTGGATGATTTTTTTTTTTTTTTTTTTGATAAGATTTCAAGTCTTCACTGCTGCTATTAATAAAAGAAATTTAATGCATACATAAAAGCGACAATATGCAATCAACAATCGAAATTTAATTTATTACAACTATACTTAAAATTTTTCGCAACCACTTTTATGAAAAATTTGTAAGAACGCGAATATGGAAAAAACCCCTAAGTGCCAGAATATTTTATAAATCTTAATTGAATAAAATGGGCTAAAAAAAAAATAGGATAAAAAATAATTAAATAAAGCAATAATTTGCATATCAAAGGAATACGAATGAGAAGTTAACTGGCGCCAGCCTATACTCGTACATCAAATACTTACGCGAGCATATTTTATTGCTCTCTGGCACTGAGGTCCCTGCTGTGTTCAATATACAGGTATTTTGTTGTTGCTTGCATTTTTGTGTTGGCCTGCCGCATTTATGGTGGTTGTTATCATACGCTTAGCTGTTATTGTTCTTGTTGTAGCTGCCAAATGCAAATGTCATAAAATAACGTCAATAAAGTTTGCGGAATTAAAAAAATGCAAATAACAATAACAATAAGTTGAAGTATGGCATGAATGTTTGTATTTTATATATGAGCGCGAAAGTATGCGCAGCAGGGTCACAATATCGATAGACTGAAAGCTGACACGCAGAACCACCGGAACGTAGTGAATTTGAATGCAGGTTGACTGTGGTGCGAATGTTTGTAAGTATCTTTGTACAGTGTTGTGCAATGCAATGTTCCTCTATTGAGTTAAGGGCGTGACAATCCTAGATGTAAGGGCGTGACAATCCTAGATGTAAGCTAGTCAGTAGTCGGTAGCCATTTTCTCTATGCTTTTTTGGCTCCAGAGTCAGCAGCGATAACATCGAAATCAGTGTAGAGAGGAAATTACGAAACTGAAAAGTTAACAAATCGTTTCTCTAATATGGGTATCGGAGTATCGGAACTTGGCCTTGGTGTAGTAGGCCGGGCACCTAACCGCTAGACGACGGCGGCCTCCCGCAAAGAAGTAAGATGTACCTAAAACTACAGCATACCGGATATGCGATGCATTTAGGTACCAGATATGCATTCAGGTCTAACCTGGTAATCGAAAAGTGAAGGAAAGAAGAGGTAGGTGGAGTTAGAAGATATCGGACTGAAAAAAAATAGAAAAAAGATGAAGAGAAAATAACTCTCAAGACGAGAACGCGTGAGAATATGGTTTTTCAAAGGTAGGGGGATAATATTCAGCAGGACAACGCCTGCGGTAAAGGTTATCCTAATGCCCACCAAAAGCATAGCGATTGCATTTTTACCGTAACCATTGCCATAAACGTAACTGTAAACGTAACCAAAACCGTAACAGTCACTGTAAACGTAGCCACAGCCATACCCATAGTCAAAACCGTAACTATAACCATGTCGTGAAGATAGTCAAAACCATAACTGTTAACGTAACCAAAGCCGTCACCGTTACTGTAAACGTAGCCATGGCCGTACCCATAGTAAATCCCGTAATTATACGCATAGCCATTACCAAGAGGATACTCAAACCCGTAGCTGTAAATGTAACCATAGCCGTAACCGTATCTGTAAAACATAACTATAAGCACAACCCTAGCCGTGTTCATAGTTAAAACCATAACCCTAAACGTACCATAGCCATAACCGTTACGGTAAACGTTGCCATTGCCGTACCAATAGTCAAAACCGTAACTATAAGCATAACCATACATATAACTAAAGCCGAAACCTTAACCATGGACCTCATATGATTCGATACCGTAGCCGTAACTTTAACTGTAAACGCAAACCAACCAGTTTGAATAAAAATTTCGAAAACAAATTAAAACATGCCATGCAATATGTACATATAAGTTTTTTTTGTTTAGAATGTATTTTACTGTTAACCTATTGCACAGGACTGTAGGTGCGAGAACTTTATATATCGCTCTTGTATGGCATTAAGTGCTGAATATATGGGCTTGAACTTCCAAACCAATTCGTCAGCACACGCGTCAAAATGCAATTAAATTTTTATTTACGAATACCGCTTTACTAGCCAAAATCCGAGAAATACTCCCGCCACGCCCCCTGCAGTCGATTACCATGGTAAGCGATCATTCGCTTTTTTACAATACCCATTCACAAGTGCATGCGAGCTGGTTGTGAATCAAACGTTTGTACTACAAATATGCTACGCCTTTTCAATCACTTCTACAGAGGAACTTATACACACTGTCACGAAACAATGTGACATGACAATTTATGCAACTTGAACAACTTGGAGCTGGAACATGCCACATTCGCACAAAAGGATTGACTGACTAACTGACTAAATGACGGATGGTTTGTCAACAGTCAGCACCTGAATGTTTTGTTTGGGGTGTCGCATATTCACATGGACTAATAGGTGGAAAAGTTATTGTGGGATGAGAAGCGGTGTTAAGGGGGGATACAAGACACTTTTTCAGACACACTCACACACTCAAAGTCAGGCAGGTGCTTATATGCAGCTATACATCTGTAAGCGCATTTTAAATACATGTATGCAATCGCAATCAAGTAGTGGCATACTACAACAATAACAACAATAAAAACTAAAAAAAAATTACAAAAAATAAATAAAGAAACGGCAATACAATAACTTTTAATGTTAGCAGACACGAAGTTAAAGGAAGAATATAAAGCAATAACGAAAACAGCAACAAAATCAAAATCAGGAAGAAGAAGCATTTGTAGCCACATTGGGACAAATGTCAAATGACGAATTTCAATGGAATGTTAACATCAGCTGTGGGGATGTAAACTCTGTACGTATGAGCAGTATAGTACATTGGAGATGAGTATATTCGTGCATAATTGCAATTGAAAATGTGTGGGTGTTATTAAGCCTGACGATTATAATATTTCAACTAGATCTCAAGGGTAATTTGTTTCATCTTATATTGCCTTTATACTCAGTTGCGTTGAGCACTTACGATAGAAAGTCCCAAAAAATTAATGTATGTATGGAAAAAGAATTGGGTTTGAAATTTGGCGCGTTTTAGCCTTAAGTACCTGGGTGGGAACCTTGTGAAGATGTGTTACACTGTCCTTTATATGTGGGCAAATTATTAAAATTTTGTAATTTTCGTAGCCGTAATGGACTTTTTGCGGACAACCCTACTGGAAAATATTTTAGTTGGTATGCCAGCGAAAATACGTTTCATTTGATACACATATTGGCATATCAAGCTCCATAAATAAACAAATTAAATAGGTGGCAACCCTGTAAACCACCCCAAGTGGCAACCCCAAAGTGTATAGTCTTAGAATCAATCATACTATCTATGTGCCAAATTTCATTCCATTCGGTCAAGCGGTTCTCGAGATAGTACCGGACCTACAAATATACAAATATTCTCCGGTAAGGTGGGAACCCTAGGTGACAACCCTACTTGAAAATATTTTAGTTGGTATGTCGGCGAAAATACCTTTCATTTGATACCCATATTGGCATATCTAGCTCCATAAATAAACAAAAATTAAATAGGTGGCAACGCTGTAAACCACTTAAAGTGGCAACCCCAAAGTGTATAGTCTTAGAATCAATCATACTATTTATGTGCCAAATTTCATTCCATTCGGTCAAACGGTTCTGGAGATAGTGCCGGAACTACAAATATACATATATACCCCGGTAAGGTGGCAACCCTAGGTGACAACCCTACTTGAAAATATTTTAGTTGGTATGTCAACGAAAATACCTTTCATTCGATCCCATATTGTCATATCTAGCTCCATAAATAATAAAAAATTAAATAGGTGGCAACCCTGTAAACCGCACCAAGTGACAACCCCAAAGTGTATAGTCTTAGAATCAATCATACTATCTATATGCCAAATTTCATCCCAATCGGTCAAGCAGTTCTCTATTTATTTCTCATAACTACAAAGAGACTATGGATCGCTTTCTGCCCAGCTCTAGCTAATGTAGAACTTAGATCCATTGGAAGTCCGCTTTTACAAAATCCGAAAGATTTATCTAAGGTAGCAATTCAAAATATTTTGGATTTCATTTGATAAATATTTTAAAATTTAAACAGAAACCTGTCTAAGGGCCATTATCTAAAGTAAACTTTAAAATTTGTCTGTCCGATAAATAAAATTTTCATATAAAATGTCAAAAAGTTTGTATGAAATTTTTTTAAATCGTGCAGATAAACTTTAAAGTTTACTTGAGATAATGGCACTAAAGCAAGCCTTTCAGAACTGAACTCTTAACTGTAGCCTTGACAATAACGGTAATCGTAACCGGGTAAGCATACCCGTAGCCAAAGCCTAAACTGAAAATAAAACTTATAATTCGTAATCATAACCGTAGCTGTGAACGTAAGCATAGCCGTAACCGCAACCGCTTACTTAAACATAACTGTGGTTAAATGTAAAGTTGAAAAAATTTAAACGTAACCTTAACCGTAACTGTAAACGTAACCGCAACCTTTCGGATTTGAGATTTTGATATTAAATTTTAATTTTAATTTTAATTTTAATTTTAATTTTAATTTTAATTTTAATTTTAATTTTAATTTTAATTTTAATTTTAATTTTAATTTTAATTTTAATTTTAATTTTAATTTTAATTTTAATTTTAATTTTAATTTTAATTTTAATTTTAATTTTAATTTTAATTTTAATTTTAATTTTAATTTTAATTTTAATTTTAATTTTAATTTTAATTTTAATTTTAATTTTAATTTTAATTTTAATTTTAATTTTAATTTTAATTTTAATTTTAATTTTAATTTTAATTTTAATTTTAATTTTAATTTTAATTTTAATTTTAATTTTAATTTTAATTTTAATTTTAATTTTAATTTTAATTTTAATTTTAATTTTAATTTTAATTTTAATTTTAATTTTAATTTTAATTTTAATTTTAATTTTAATTTTAATTTTAATTTTAATTTTAATTTTAATTTTAATTTTAATTTTAATTTTAATTTTAATTTTAATTTTAATTTTAATTTTAATTTTAATTTTAATTTTAATTTTAATTTTAATTTTAATTTTAATTTTAATTTTAATTTTAATTTTAATTTTAATTTTAATTTTAATTTTAATTTTAATTTTAATTTTAATTTTAATTTTAATTTTAATTTTAATTTTAATTTTAATTTTAATTTTAATTTTAATTTTAATTTTAATTTTAATTTTAATTTTAATTTTAATTTTAATTTTAATTTTAATTTTAATTTTAATTTTAATTTTAATTTTAATTTTAATTTTAATTTTAATTTTAATTTTAATTTTAATTTTAATTTTAATTTTAATTTTAATTTTAATTTTAATTTTAATTTTAATTTTAATTAAAAGCATTCCTTTTTAGCGATAACTGACGCCAATTGGAAACCCCAAGGGAGTTCAAGTCATCCTCCACCTGTTGTTTCCATCTCAGTCGAGGCCTCCCCTTCCTCTGCTGCCGAATTCAGGCGACGATAGGAAAACCTTCTGTGCTGGAGCTTCTTTGTCCATTCGCATAACATGGCCCAGCGAGCGGAGCCTTTGGGCTTTAATTCGCTGGACTATGGTCAGATCTGCGTAGAGCTCGTACAGCTCATCGTTAAATTTCCTTCGATACTCGCCGTTGGCATCGCGGGAAGGACCATAAATCTTCCGGAGAACTTTTCTCTCAAATACTCCAAGAGCCATCTCATCTTCTCTTGACATTGTCCATGAATCTGAGCCATACATCAGGACAGGTATGATGAGAGACTTATAGAGCGTGATCTTTGTTCTTCGAGAGAGGACTTTACTTCTCAATTGCCTACTCAGTCCAAAGTAGCACTTGTTGGCAAGAGTGATTCTCCGCTGGATTTCTAGACTGATATTATTTTCGGTGTTGATACTGGTTCCCAAATAGACGAAGTCACTCACAGTTTCAAATTTGTAACTATCAACAGTGACATGGCTGCCAAGGCGCAGGTGCGCCGATTCTTTCTTTGATGACAGCAAATACTTCGTCTTGTCCTCGTTCACGGCAAGACCCACTTTTTTCGCTTCCTTATCCAGTCCAGAGAAGGCAGCGCTTACGGCGCGGTTGCACGCTCTTGTAAAAGATTGTACCATTGCGGTTTAGCTCTGCTGCTCGAATTATCTTCTCCAGCATCAGATTGAAGAAATCGCACGAAATAGAGTCTCCCTGTCTGAAGTCTCGTTTGGTTTCAAATGGCTCAGAGAGGTCCTTCCCGATTCTGACGAAGCTGTTGGTATTGCTCAGCGTCATTTGGCAAAGCCGTATAAGCTTTGCAGGGAAGTCAAACTCAGACATGGCGGTATACAGGCAACTCCTTTTTTGCGCTGTCAAAAGCGGCTTTAAAATCGACAAAGAGGTGGTGTGTATCCAGGCCCGTATTAACCATATAGGCACAGTAGGCAGTTGCCTCGGGCGGCAGGAATTGAAGGGCGGCAAATTTTGGGAATTTTTTGTACATTTATTATTTTTCTTACATTTATTCTATTATATTTATTACTCCCGAAAAAGAATTTTGGCAAAACTAGATTTTATACGAAAAGATCAGTGAAATATCTTTTGTGTATGTACATACATACATGTATAGTTGTTCTATATGATTCAAATTAATTTCTGCTTTTAATGACGTCCTTTCATATAAAATCTACCAGATTTGGTGGAACATTTCCAAAGCGGTAGCACTGATTGAGAGTTAGAAGTTCGGGTATTCACCGAGCTATTGATTCGGTCGTTCAGTTCACCTGTTACTAGAGATGGAATGAATTAGTACTTTTGGTACCGTTTCGGTAACGTTTCTAAACATTTGCGATACGTTTCATACCAAAAATAAAGAGTTGTTCATTTTATTTATGTATTTGGCTTGCACATTTGTGATAAATATACGATGAATAAAGTCTATAATGTTCGCAAAGGTGCCTTACAAAAAATAGTTGCAGTTCTTCCACCGGAGTTTCGAAATTCACTATTTACTAGGGTATCCATGTAAAAAGCTATTTGCCTTTTAATCGGTGAAACCCCAGTTTAAAGTTTTGTAATTTTTCGTTAATTCATATTAATAAAAAGTTGTTTATTATACACACTTAACAATGTTATGATATCATTTTGTATCGACCTATTCTGTTGGCTGCTTTTTTTTTCAACCGCACTTAGTCGGTTAAGTTATTGCAAATACAAAAAAAAGATACCCCTATTACCATAAACTGCTATTAACAAATGTTTGTCCTAAAAGCACAACCCCCTTTAACAAATACGGTTCATGTTTCGAGTACCGAGATTAAAGAGTTTTAGTACGAAAACATGCCATCACTATCTGCAAATAAATTTGCAAAAGCGTGAAATTAATACTTTCGGTTTGTGTATTTTCCCGTAGTGCATATTAAAAAGTGAGTTAAAACTTCGTTTTAAATGTGAATAGCATTACCATAAAATTGGTTTCATAAAATTATTGGTCGGGAAAACTTCAAAATAAATACCTTCAACGTCATTTTAGACAAAATTTTATCTGAATTACAAAAAAGAGAAAAAGCGTACAAAGTTCTCTATCAGAACTCTATCAGGTTGGTGGCGGCAATTTTCGCAACTGCCTAGGGGCGGCAAATATCTTAATCCGGGCCTGTGTGTATCGATCCTTTTATCATGGGTCTTCTCCAGGATTTGGCGTATCGTGAAAATCTGGTCGATGGTAGACTTACCAGGTCTAAAGCCACACTGATAAGGTCCAATCAGTTTGTCTACGATGGGCTTCAGCCTTTCACACAACACGCTAGAAAGAACCTTATATGCGATATTAAGAAGACTGAATCCGCGGTAGTTGGTGCGGTTAGCGGGATCGCCTTTCTTGTGGATTGGGCAAAGCACACTTCAATTCCAATCCGGAGGCATGCATTCGTCTGACCATATTCTGCATAAGAGCTGATGCATGCTTTTTACCAGCTCTTCGCCTCCGTGTTTGAACAGCTCGGCGGGTAGTCTGTCTTTTCCAGGCGCTTTGTTGTTTTTGAGCCGGGATATAGCTATCCTCACTTCATCATAGTCAAGTGGTGGGACGACTTTTCCATCGTCAGGGATTGGGGTATCGGATTCGACGTCTCCTTCGCAATTTAGCAGTGAGGAGAAGTGCTCCCTCCATAATTTAAGTACACTTTGTACGTCGGTTACCAGGTCGCCATTATTGTCCTTACAGGAGCTTGCCCCGGTCTTAAAACCTTCCGTCATCCGCCGGATCTTTTCATAGAATTTTCGGCATCGTTCCTGTCAGCCAGCATCTCAAGCTCCTCACACTCACGCGTTTCGGCCTCACTTTTCTTTTTTCTGAAAAGGCGTCTCTCTTCGATCTTTGCCTCGCGATATTGTTGCCATATATTGCGGGTTGCGCCCGTTCGCAAGGTCTCCTTGTAGGCAGCGTCCTTTTTGTCCGAGGCTGTGGTGCATTCCTCATCGTACCAGTTGTTGTTGAAACCCTATAGTGGCTTCAGCGGCGGTACGTAATTCCATTGCTCGGTTACATCGTTAGGTCGAGGATTGCTCTCCGATAGCAGGTGTGAGAGTCGAGCAGCGGCACGCTCCCTAGAAAGGGTCCGGACATACCACGTACATGCCCTAATATCCTTCTCGTAGTCCATAATTCGTTTTGGCGGGTCGTCGTTCTCATCCGAGGCTTTGTACTTTTTATAGTATTCTGTCAAAAATATATGACCATCTTTCAGAAAACAATGTTAGGATGGTGCTTGTAGTGGAATCCCGGAGTCAATCTGGTAGTCGCAACTCGGTATACCATACCAGCCTGTACCTGAACTCAGCACTCTTCTTAGTTGTCACTCCATTTTTGTTAAATATGTTGCAAAACAAAAACTCAATTTACACCTACAACGTGTGTCTGCGTTACGAAATGGGGTTCACAAAGCGACATCGATACGTCTAGCACATACACACTGTTGTATGTGCCATGTACAACACAACTCTTCCCATTAAATTTTAATAATAATTGTAGCAACGTCTGGTGTCAAGCACCAACAAAACAACCAACAACAGAAGTCTCACTTTTACAAAGAGCATTTTAATAATGCAACACCTTTTACGTTTTTCACTTTTTTCTTCAAATAGCATGGAAAAAAAGTTGAGAGTTGAAGCAGAACGATGATGCCACCAGTTTCTGCTCGAAGTTGCCATATTCTGCGTTTTATTTCTTTTTTTTCCTTTTTCGTTGCTGATGTATGTTATTTCGTTATTTGCTCTTTTTCTCATAAAATTTTGTGGCCACACATTTGTTCACAGATTGTATAATTGCATGACCATGCCATATTGTTCTCTACTTTGATATGGTTGTATGTGTGTATTTATGTGCGCCACATGTACCATAACCACACATCTAAATTAGCTAGGAAATGTTTTTTTTTATCTTTGTTTCGATTTTATTTTATTTTACTGTGTTTTTATTTTTGCAACATTTGCGCAAACAAGAAAATCATCTTAGAATTACGACTCCTGGAGGATTAAAAAGTCATTTGGTGGGTGTGCTTGAAATAAAAAGTAGGAAAATAGTGTGGCTTAGGTGAGAGTATACATGCAAGTATTTACACATACATGTGTACAATGTTTAAGAGTAAATACTTTGTTAGTTAGACAACTAAAATACCGCAGCAGTCATAAAACAACAATAATAGAGTAAGAAATAAAAAGTGCTGAAAGGGAGAACACCCACAAAGGAGCAATTGGAATCTACTGGACAAAATTTAGTTGGCTATTAGAAACATTTCTATGCACAAATGCATGTAAACTGGGCACAAAGCTGAGAGTCGACACAGCATTAGAGTCATGTATGAAGATAATGTTTGAATGATTGACCTGTAGGTAATGGCGAGTCATAAAAGTTAAACAGATATTTGGTTTTTATAATAAACTATATGTATAATACTGAAAATCATATATCAGATTTTATGCAAAATGTCTCTAGACTCGAACTTAAGTTAACCCTAAAAAATTCAGAAAAAAGCTGATCCCCTAAACTGCTTCAATTACTTCGAAATCAGTCACTTTTATTATTAAGATTTTTATCTGGAAGATTAATAGTCACATACGCGATGGAAACTAAGCTCGAGTCCATTAAGTTATCATATCGGCACCTGATTTTGGAAACAGAGGAAGGAGCAGGCGTTACTTTAGATCTGAAGTTTAGAACTAACTATCTTCTTAAATATTAAGGGTTTTTCTAAATACCAGATAAACTTGAGAATGAAAGCTTTCTCAACAAAAATAACATTTTAGAAAATTTGACGGATCGAGTAATTTTTACTTTAATTATTTTGAATAACTCACAATCAATACTAGGTACGGTGATTGCAATTTAGTTCTTGCTAACGAACTAGTCATACCGCTTTGTATTGTCATTAGAAATTTTTAATTTTTATACCCAGCGTGCTATGTAGTACTAGTACAAGGATATTATAATTTTGTCCACATAACGGTACTACGTAACGACACAAAATAGTCGACATAGATATAGGGTTCCAAATAGTAAAGTTCTAAGGTTGAAAAGAAGAGTTGATTAAGACATGACCGTCCGTCGATCTGTCCCTGTACACGAAGACTTGAGTGAAAGTTTAGATATTTGCATGAAATATGGTATACGGGTTACTTTCTGGTTAAGGTAGGTTGCTATTGAAAATGGGCGGAGTCGGAAGATAACCACGCCCTCTTATATCTCGGTAGCTAAAATGGATAAAATGATATAATTTTATAGCTGATGTTTGTAATTATGAGAAGAAGAAGAGATAGACCCACAAATATGTATACCGTTATGATCAGGACGATGAGCTGATTCCATTTAACAGGAGACGCTGCGGCTACAAATTCCTAATTTTCTTCCTCCCTTTGGCGCTTGTTATTGCTATGTGATGAGTGTTGACTGCCAACAAAATCATCTAGACGGTTATATGCCAACTGGTGATGGTGTAATAGGTTCCAAGCAACTTCTATCATATAGACGTAAGAGTGGAAGGACACCCTATATCAAAAAATATTTTTCCAAATCCCAGATTTTTTCAATAACTCCCTATTTCCATATTGTATACAACAACGCCAAATCTCAGCTGAAAATGAAATATTCCTTCATGTTGGTAGTTTTTGAAATAGGACGTTCTACAAAAAAAATCTTATATATAGCATTTTTGAAAAATCTCTATGTTATAAGGGTCATTGCTTGCGATATATTAACAAGTTTGTTTTAAAGAAAATAAAAAATATGAACGTGGACTGCATTGAATAAAAGTTTCACAACGTCGAAAGGCGATAACATAAAGTTTTACAAAGATTCGTTATAAAACTAGAGGAAGGCATAGGACAAGCACGATAATTTTCGGTTTTTCACTTAACTACTTTAAAAATGAATTGCTAGTACCAATTAATCTTGTAATAAAGTTTTAAAGAACGCACTTTAACTAGCGATTCAAAATATCTCTTATCTTTCATTCACACATTGCTTGAAAAAAAGGTGGCATAGTCTGCTTTGCTATCTTCTGAGACTGCCTTTTGCATCACTCAAACTTACATACTAAAAGTTAATTTTCTATTGTTTCAATCTACTCCGGTCGAATGAATTGTATTCGTGCCACAACATCAATATTTTCACTTCATTACAAAGCAAAACATCCTCAATTATGCACGTTGCTAGAGTCACACTGTAACAATCTATGCCACTCGAGCGCACCACCCGCTCACAACCACATGCGCAAACATAACAACATACATATGAATATACGAGGAGTAGATACATACATATTTCATGCTACCCCAATGAATTACAAACAAAAAAGTTCCTTCCTTTTCCATGGACAAAGAATACAATCCATACATAGAAGTTCTTTACGCAAGTGAGATGCAGGACCCAAAAATGTCAGCAATACAAAACCGTTACAATTTATTGTAAGTAATAGGATAAAAAAGCTATGAGCTGAGGCGCATTGACCCCTTTAAACATTTGACAGCCAGACAAAAGAAATAAACTCCAATAAATCTTGTTTGGTTACGTTTTAAATGTGCTGACTTCACTCTTTTTATATTCATTTATGTGTGAGTGTATTTACTGTTGGCCATTGTGCTGCCCACCAACTAATTTTCGAATCTTTGACTTGCTGGTCATTTAGAGTACACTTTTGTGTATACAATGTGGTTATTCAGTTGGTTAAGTTAGGTTTTATGGGTGCTAAGAGGAATTGCTTTCATGAGATGCCTCAAGTTTGCGTAGGAAAAGTAAATAAATTAACCAACTCTTGACATTTCTAGTGATGCGAGTATATGTAAATGCAAAGTTCAACTAGTTGCCTTTCAACGCTTTTGATATGAGAAAACTAGCTAACTTTGATGTGAACTTAATGTAATTGTGTTGTTGTAAAGGGCAGTGTTAAGTGAAGTCAATTGGTTACCTAATCAGACTTATCAAATTTGGAAGGATACTATTTGGGGTAAAATATGTTATTTTTGGCAGATAAATAAATGAGTAGGGTGCATAGTTCGTTTGTTAAAAGGTGTGCCAAATGACTGGTATTTTAATTCGTGAATAAAATATGAACCCAAGGAAAGTAATTCCTGCATTGGGGGAGTCTAGATGATGATTACGTCATCAGTAGTTTTTATTTTTTATTTTTTAACACGAGTGGCAACCACCGCACTGTCTGCTAAAAATAAACACATTTTCGTGGATTCCCGGTTAATAATTGTAATAAATTTGCTTACGTAATACTTGAACGGCCCCACCCAATCATCCTTGGTTCACATATTTGTCGATAACTCCAAAACCGCGCGAGCTATCGAAATAAGGTATATCTCAAATTTTATGTTAACTGTCGACAAAAACAGCATGTAATTTTATTTCAATTTTCCGCATAGCAGAATCCCGGGATTGACACTCCTAAACCGACACCGTTACTCCTCCTCGAACTACTTAGATGACTATATGAAGCCCATCAAGTCCTTTATGCGATCCAGGAAGGGAACTCTCAAAAAGCGCGTTCTCGCGCCGCTTAAAGCCGGGCAGTTGCAGACGAGGTGCTTCACAATTTTCTCTTCCGGTAGGGGACATCTAACCTTTCTGCGTGCCCACCAATAAGGCAGTGCCCACTTAAAACACTAATTAATATGGAGATTTCTCTCCTACTTAGGGAGTGAATATCTCTAAATCTTTTATGATCCCATTTTGGCCAGGTTTGTTTAGATATCCGGCACCCTGGGGATTGTTGCCATCTTTCATTGGCTTGACGGAGTGTGTACTTCTTCAGCATTACCTTGCCTGGCAATTTCGTCTTAGCTTGGAAGACGCTGCAATGATCAGGTAGTCTGAAGGACAGTTCAAGTTCCAGATCCATTGAATAAACCCCTCCTCCAAATCTGCCGTCTAGCTTCGAGCCGTCAGTATAAACAGAAATACCGCCATTAGCAGCGGGGCAAAGATCCATTCCTTCATGCTGGGAATGTTAATTTCGAAGCAGCTATCTCCGACTATTGTGGCCGCACATCGATCTGAGCTCAGAGGGAGAAAACTGCTAGATCCCAGAATAGTGGAGTGTCCAGTTGTGCTTGCGCCCCAGCCAGACATTTCCCTTAGGCGCAGAGCCGCTGTCGCTGCTGCCCGGTACGCTTCCAGATCGAGTGGCAAAATGCCTAGAAGGGCCGGAGAGCTACGTTGGGCGTTGTTGCAGATCATGCCAGATCTGTCGTCTTTACCTAACAGATTCAGGGGTGTGGCCTTGCTCAGCGCAGGCCACCACACCACGACTCCATATAGCATGGTAGGTCGAATAATTGCAGTGTAAATCCATCTGCATATTTTGGGGCTGAGACCCCATTTCTTTCCAATGGCTCTTTTGCACGTGTAGAGTGCAATACACGCTTTCTTCTGGCGCTGAAGAACATTCTCCTTCCAGGTTAGTTTCCTATCCAGAACTGTGCCCAAGAACTTGGCTTTATCAGCCAATTTCAGGTTCACGCCATTAAGTTCTGGCATGTCCAGTTCTGGTAAGTCCGCATCGAAATGACGATGACGAAACTTCTCGCAGTGCTACTTGCATCAAGTCACACAGACTTTGTGGGAGTTTGCCCCTGTATGCAATAGCTAAATCGTTTGCATAAGCCACTATCTTCACGACCCAGCATGTGTTTCGTAGCAACGAGTTGACAGTGAGGTTGCATAGAAGCGGAAGAAGAATCGTTCCCCTTGTGACATAGCGTGATAAATCAACCGTACAAAGTGATGAAGATATTTTCCTTCCCGTAGTAATTGATCGATTAGTGAAATAAGGGATCTGCTTATGCCCAGGTTAGTAAGAGCGGTGTTAATAGCCTCCAGACTTATATTGTTGATAGCCCCTTCAATGTCAAGGAAGGCCACGAGACAGTAATCCGCTCTAAATGTTTACTCTGATTTTTTTAAGTTAAAAAACTGTTTGGTAAAAGTACACATTTTTTTTTAAATATTTTGAATCAAAAACCCGAAAATACCATTTTGTAGCCCGTTCAATTCTAGTCTTACAAAGTGTAAGTTTTAAGTATCACAAAAATCTCCTTTAATTATTAGGATTTTTTTTGGCTATACTGCGCACTTTTCTCCATATATCCCAAAATCAATATGTTTAGTTCTATGGAAAAAAATGTCTGATGCCCTCAAACAAAATTTTTGACAACTAAAGGAGATTTTTGAGATACTTAAAGTTTACACTTCGTTAGACTAGAGTTTAACGGGGTTACCAAGCCCCGCAGTTAGAGCACACTTAACGTCACTTGAAACCTAAGTATAGTAGTACCAAATATGAATATTAAAATAGCTCTCTTTTGGCCAATTGGTAGGAAATGGTTACAATTTATTAGACCATAACCCCCATTGGCGGTGATATGCGTTTTTGCAATTTGTTGAGCGTGACTAATTTATTCGACCAATAAGTAGTATTTTTACAACTTAATCGTAAATATGTTGATTAATTTTAGGCGCAAAAGCCAAAACCAAAAGCCTCCGGCAAATGTTCCATTTAAACGCAACTCTTAACAAAGCTATATCGTGCTATATTTCCAGCGTGTTATTGCTTTTTCCCAATTCTAAGTGTTTTTGTCTTTTATGTTCATAATAAATTCATAAATGCAAAGTTCTGCAAACGAAATTTAATCGGGCTATAAAAACTCTGAAGTTAAGGAAACATGCGTTCAAATACGAAACCAAAATGACTGAAAGCTAACAGCAAAGGTAAACTGGCAAACATAAAAGGTACACACAATGTGGATATACATATGTATGTATACGTTATACATTTGTATGAATGTATATAGGTGATGTAACAAGAATCATCAGGAAAATCAAAAATATATTCAGACGACTGACGTTTACACATAAGCAAAAATAAATGAATGCAAAAATTAGTGTAAGAAAAAAAAAAAAAAATTGAAAGAACTTTGTCGGCATACAGGAGAACCTGAGCTAATAAAAAGCAAGGTAGACATCCTGCAGGATGCTTACACATATCGATACAAAAAGTGTTGGTGCGAGAGAAAGTAATATTTTCATTTCATTTGCACCTTATTGACAAGTGACATGAAATTGCAATTTTTTCGGTTGTTGACTGCTGTTGTTATGTCGTTGCGACTGTGGGCATGTTTGTCGTAACCGCTACACAATGATTGTCGTAATATAAACATACTTACATGCATACGTTAAAAATACAAATAAAGTTATAAAAGCAGCAAATTTATTCACAATCATATTAAAACAAGGTGCCCCAAAACCAAACATAACTAAAGACTATAGTGGTAACATGAAGGTTTACAAATTCGGCAGGACTCTTCAAAATCTGCTTTACAATAACCACAACTTCTGATGTTCATAGACGAAACGAGATTTTAAACCGTCTTTGAAAACTGAAGCCTCTGCCATCTAAATATATCATGTGATTATAATAATGCGGGATATGACATCCAAACTATCATATCATAGTCGATTATACTAAAAATGTATCGTGCGACATCCAATTGTATCGTATGACTTTCTATGGCCCGGATTTTCCGTCCAATTATAAGCCACAGACAACTCTGTTGTTGAAACTTGCACTGAAAAATGTACGACATTGAAAGATATCGGTTACATCCAAATGTATGATGTGACATTATATGATAAGAAAATGGAACCTTGATTAAAATGTTAGGTTTATCAATAGATCAGTGCTTTGGGAAATGAGATAGATAATTAAAAATGGGTTCAGTTTTCTTGCCTCACCTTGTATTTCACTGTAGATGCTGACATTCATTCTGGCAAAATGCAAAAGTCATAAATTTTGGTCAGTTTGACATTTGTGAGTCATTTCGTTATACGTATGCCACACTCATTGCCTTATAATGTTACTTTTGTGGTTGTTGGATGTTGAACCATCACATTTGCTGTTACTGTTGAGTTTGATTTTTTTTTACAATTTTACCTTTGCCCTTATTTACATAGTGTTCAACACACCACTATATGGTTTTTTTTACGATTTTGCTTTAATTTCTGATATAAAGCATAACTTCGCATACCAATAACTTTATATTCGCAGAGTATGAAAATTGAACCTTGGTTCATACAGAGATGTTTGGTCCTACTGCGTTAAGATTAACTTTATTTATTTTTTTTGTTTAGGTTGAAGAAGTAAGAAAACCTAAGTTTGGGTGAATGTGAAAGTTATATAACTAGTGATCTATATGATATCCCTCTTACCGCGCAAATGTAGTTTTTCTTTGGGATCAAAAAAGCAGAAAATACATATCACAAGCAAAAAATGTATTTCGATAAGTGAAAAGGGGGCGCTGAAACGCCTTCTTCCCTAAAATCCATACAATTTTTTTTTTTAGGTTTTGGTTCACTCAAAAACCTTATAGAGTGAGATCCCAGGGTCGCCAGACATCACTTAATATCTGATGGATGAAATCAATACTGTTGTATAGTCCTCCCCGAATCTAGAACGAATGTGAAAATTTCAAAATTGTACCTAGGTCTCGGGCCTAGAAATCGGGGGTCAAAGTCGGCAAAAAATTATCCTAACTTCACTTCTAATGGATGATTTTCACATATTAGTCGTAGATTGCCACCCCGCGTCAGTGTCAAGTATTGTTAGACCCGTACCAGGATCTAGGCTCCAGCCAGACACCCCAAGCTCACTGATTTTCCTATGGAAATTAATTGCGTTTTAACAATTTAACGGATTTGGCCAACTTTGACTGCTTTTAACTACCCAATTTTTCCATTTTTCGTAAAACAGTACCCTCAAGTATTATCGAGCATTTTTAGACATCGACCCATGGCAAAAAATTCAGCCAGACACCTCAAAACTCGGAAGTTTCATTATTCTTACTGCGCTATCACATGTTGCTGGTTTTCCCAACTATGTCTATCTTTAAATAAGTAGCAGATCTTTACACATTGTCGCAAAGCACCCTTAAGTAGAACTAGGCATTACCAGACATGATCCCATGACAGAAATTTCAGCCAGACATTTCAAAGCTGGGGAACTTTTCTACTCCTATTACTTCGCTCTCTCTTGTTCAATGAAGTTCGTTCAACTTTTACTGCTTTTAAATGACAGATCTTTACACATGTGTCGTAGGACACTACAGATCTTTACACATGTGTCGCAAAAACTTCAGCCAGACACCTCAAAACTCGGGAATTTTTGTAGTTCTTACAGCGATTTCACTTGTTTAAGCGAGTTTGTCCAACTTTGGCTATGTTTAAATGGTGGATGCGGGGCACATGTGTGGAAACATGTGTCGTAAAATACTACTCCTAAGTAGTATCAGGCATTTCCAGACTTCATCCCACGAAAAAAACTAGACTGCAACTTTCGTCAACTTTGACTTTAGTAGGGTGATAGTATAAAAGTTAAAAAGTAGCCGTGTTTTCAAACTTGGTCAGGTTTTCAAAAGGTATCAGTTTCATAGGTCCTTCCTCCGTATCTTAAGTACGTTCTGCACCTCGGTTAACCTGGTCGCTATGGTTGTTCCTGCATGAACTCGATTCTGTATTGAGACCTTTTTGAAACCTTATAACTTTATATTGCATGCTACCTGTGAAATTGTGCTTACCTCATACATAGTCTTTTTAAGGAATACTTTGCATATCCATAACAAAAAGAGCAAAAACAATTTAACAATTAACTTGAAAAAAGATGCTAATTTATTAACTTCAACAGCATGCAAGCGTCTTGGGCCAAATGAAATATTCAAAGGCACTTTAAGGTATTACAAAATTAAAAGCTAAAATTAACAATAAATCAAGCAGGAGGAATTTCTTAGCAACATCAAAGAAGATAAATCCAAAAACAACAATAGTTATGCAATAATGAAAAACAATTACATTCATTAATGATGCTAGAATGCGTCGCTTTTTGAACAGTTAGCCATTTTTATGAATAAATTGTCTAGGCAAAGGGGAATTTAAAAACATATTCATCAAAGAAAACAAGCAGCAAATTTAGGAAGAGCATGTATCTAAATTTGAATTCATTGCTAGGCTTATATACAGATCAGACTTATCTGAGATATTCAGTAAATGATGACTCAAATTTATGTTCTTATTATCAATTTTGAATCGTTCAATGGATCCAAATTTTCTTATCAAATCCCGTATCATTGTTGATCGTAATTGCATCAAGGCTTTTAATGGTCATACTCCAATCTCTCCCTGATTACAGATCTGATTGTAATTTTACCACTCCACACTACAAAATGATTGTTCAATGAGAGCTCCACACTAAAGACTTACGCTGCATCATTTCGCAAACCGAAGAGTTTTGAATTTCAATATACTCCCTTCCTTTATCGCATTGGAGGGAAGCAAATAGCTTTTCCCCTTTGTTGTGTTAGTAAAGCTTTTCGTGAATGAAAGTTGCACCAAAAAAGTTGGTAACTACTGATAAAGCTAAGGTAGAGGGGATTGTGCTAGCGAGAGACATTTGAAGCCACCATGCCACAAAAGTGCAATAAATTTTTCAATGTCACTTGTATATTGGCGCCAACGTTCTACACCTTCTCTTCTTGCTTTGTGAAACTATTTCTGCATATTTGCTTGCGGCACGTTAAAACGATTCGACTTGTGATAAATGATGCGCGACGCAGCAAGGGCATTTGCTTTAGCCAATTGCTTTTGTATGGAAGTATATACACATCTCTCTTGTGTGTATGTGTATGTAAATAGCATGTCTAGTTTACTTTAGCTCTGTCACCACACCTCTTGAAGTAGACGCTTTTCTAAGAAACTTTAATGATAGTAACTTCAGCGGGAAAAGTCTGTTACTTAGCATATCTTTTCATACTTTAATACGTGACTTTGGGAGCAGCGTTTTTTTGCTCAACGCTTTTCAAGTGAGCTTAAGAGGAAGATAGTTCCCATTACAGCTGACATAATCGCACTATAGAGACTTCATTATAAGCCACAAAGAGAAAAAGAGCGGTAAAAGTTTTTTAAGCTAAGTTGGAGTAGTTTTATTATAAATTTTAAGCTTTAGGGAGATGTGTATAAAGTATTTATCCTGAAGAATAAAATATTATTAATGAGAATGTAAAATAATATTCACAAATATTACGGGAATATCTATTTGATAAAGATGTACGAGACCTTCTATATGAAAACGTCTAATTCAAAATGCTGGCTAATCTCGGATTTCGCTCAAACTTTGAGGGGCACTTCTTTAGGGTCCTAAGGATCAAAATTACACACATTTAAATTTTATAACCACTGGTTTCGGACTGGTCGAATTTCAAAATTTGAGAAACGTAGCTTTTAGGCTTAGGCGGTTTAAAAGTAAAAGAGGGTAGTTTGTTTAAAAGTAAATAATAAATCATATAGCGAGTACCTGGTATTAAAAACCTGGCACTGAAAATACGTAACTTTTATCCTTTTTTGTTACTGAAAATATGTAACTTTTATCCTTTTTTATCAATTTTGTAATACGTCGCATACCGGATAATGACATTTTGCCGTAAAATACGGGAGATAAAATTCGAGTCTAATGTATACTCACCAATTTAAAAAGTCTGACCATCTACAAAAAATTGATAAAACCGAGTTAGGTGGCAACCCTATATTAAAGCTCTACCTACACATATGTATGTATATCTGTTGAAATACGACGTAAATTACCTCTGATTTCAATTCCGTAAAAACAACGAAGTGTCAACACTGAAAAAAGAGGGCTGGTAATATAGCAATAAAACAGGCTCAAAACGTATGTAAAATCGTAGTTGAAATAATAGGGTATGTGCAAAAGAATAAGCGTAGTAGGTAGTTGGGTACTAGGTGATAATCCTACCTTGAAATATTTTTGTTGAAATACGTCTTAAGCACCTTTCGATTGATACTCATTTTCGAAAATTTCATTTAATTTAAAAAATAGTTCATATGGTGGCAACTCTATAAAAACATTAAAAGAGGCAACACTCAAATACAGGACCCTGAAATGTACCATATTTCGTAGATAAATAAAAAACTGCAACGAAATGCTTTTGTCTTCTTTGATATGGATAGGAAGACTGGGGATTCTTCGGCTTTGGCGTACATTCGGCAATCGCGGTTTCGGTATGAAGGCATGGGGGACATTCAGCATATTTTACTAAAATAAAACAGCTACGCCTAACTGGGGTCATAATTTTTTTTGAATTTTTTGTTTGTGTATTAGTTGTAGTTTTTTAACTTTATAATTTGGAAATATGCCCTTTTGTTTGAAAATGGCAATTGTATACGGGATCCAATGAGATTGTTTGCGTTAAAATAACTGTGCGAGGCTTATATCGTGCCGTAGATATTTATAGACCTAAAAAACAAACTAAAAAATCAACAAAAAAAAAACTGTTTTTGAAAAAAAAAAATATTGACCTTTCAATTCTTTTAACATCTATGGCACGATAGAAGTTGTTTCGATGCAATAATTTTTTTGTTGCAATATATCGCAAAATACCTTTCGTTGGATGGGCATCAATAAGAAATTTGTGTGCCGTATTTTGTCGTCTATATTAAAAAAATTCGGTTATTTTCATTCAAGAAACACTTATTCATCACTTTGATTTTTTTTAATTACAAATAACCGGCCATTCATCACTCAAAATTTTTTAAGTGATGAAACATTTTGCTTCCTGGTTCAATAATGACGCAATTGTAAAATATTAAGTTTTGGTGAAGCAAGTTTCAATATTTGTATGCGCATATATATTATGGACAATTGGAACAACTTGGGCAGCGTCTAGTGTGGAAACCATTTGTAATACAATTACAAAATTTATACACAGCAAAGATTATTACTTTCTAAAGCTTTTGTGCACGTTATCTCGAAACTTGAAAATTGACAATTGCGTCATTATAGAACCAGGGAACTGATTTGTATTAAAATAATTTTTGATTCGAAGTGGCGCAATCCTAATGTACCACAACATGTTTTTAGTGAGATGGCAATTGGTTGTATATGAAGAAATATTTATTCTTGTGTGTGTAAATTACCAGATATTTTCCACTTTATGGATATACTGAGAATTTTAAAACAGCGTAATGTATTTAATTCGATAATTTAAATACACTTTTATTGCTTTATACAAAAATTTAGAATTATGGTTATAAGAATGGATTGATTTGGTTACCCAATTGTGATTCCGCAACCATTTTTCAGGAATTTTGAACTTGTTGGGTTTTTAAAAATGCCCCAATTTCTTAAAAGCAGTAAAGGTCTGAGCTAGCTAAGTTAATAGGCCTACAGTAAAAACATCTCAGTGAAAGAAATTTTTTAAAAACTGTGCATACATACGTTTTAATTCATCAACATTTCCAGATTAACTCCGAGTGAATCCTTAATATAACACCCGACTGAACAATACCTATTGCAAATTAAATGTTGGTTGGGTAAAACTTTGAATTTGGCAACTCAATAGCATTTGCACATAATTTTTAACACAATAAATTTATTTATTTCATAACACCCAACCTCATCACCTTATAAGCCCATAGCTTCCAATCAGCATAAATACAAATGTTTCGAATTCATTTATTGTTGTTTCCTCATGGCATCAAAATAGAACGAAAGTTAGTGTTAGAACGTTATGAGTACTAAGTGAAATTTGTGTGCTGCCTAAGTTTTTTGTTAACAAGTGGTCCAAAAGGTGAATTAAAACCTGAAATCAGGGAGTGAAGTTAATCAAACCATATTCCTTTGCAGCTCTGCATTGAAGGTACTAGTAACATGTTTTAAGCTTTATTTGGTTTTCTTTAGCACTTATACGGATTTTTTATTTTTTGCGGACTAAAAAAACCAAAGCGAACCATTAGCAAAAACTGCATTTTATAAAAAAGTAAAATAATTACTTTACAAGATATTTCTCCAAAAACGCTTTTTTCTCACTCCACAGATTACATTTGCATAAATTTTATATATTTCACTGTATTTTACTGCGATTCCACTCGAAAACCTATAAGCCTACATGTTTTGCTGAGAGAGCGTGTATAAATTCCAAAAATTATGTACGCATATCTCCGTTGACAACCGGTAATACTGTTGAAAAATACATAAACCGGTACATTTATAAAAAAAGTTACAGAAAAAAGATTTTTAGAAGCACTTTGAAAATATTGTAATTTTCTAAATATGTTCGTACATGTGTACTAATACTAACATGAGTTTGTGCATCAGTATTTAGACCGTAAGCCAAAATACCAACATAAATCCTGTAATTTATTGCCAGCAAACAAAGGCAATAAATTTTTTGTTTGCAATATTTTTTTATTACATATTTATTTATTCAAATCCCACCACAAATACACACATTTTGTCAACTGTTGTATGTTTCCACGCTTACAAAATACTTCACAATAATTACGTAGAAGTGTTGTACTAACGTACTCTAACAGTGTTATTCAGCTGGTTTAAGCTAGCTTTGCTAATAGCTCTCTTGCTCACTTATTGTGTGTGTACGACATGGCGTATGAGTATTTTCTGTGTTGCTTCATTTTGCATGTCGATGACAGTAAAAACCTTTTAAAACCTTGTTAAGTTGCCTAAACGCTATCTAAACATTATGGTGTCGGAGCTAGTGGCAAGAAATAAACAATATAGTAATTGATGTGGTTGACAATATATACATCAGGGGCGGATCCACGGGGATGGTTTTCAGGTTTACCCCCAACACCCCCCTCCGGGATCCAAAAATACATATTTTTCACAGTGACTCACAGCAAAAAATATGGTAAAAACTACGCAAAAACAGAAAAATTTACACAAAAAAATTTAGTAAAAAATTCATAAAAAATGTAGCAAAAACTACACAAAAAAAAAATTAAAAACAAGTAAGGAAAGCTGGCTTCGGCTGTGCCAAAGGCTAAATACCTTTCATGAATAAGCGTCACGATTTTCACTGTTTAATCCCAGTACAGCCTGTGTGAATTTAGCTTTAGTTCATACCGAAATTATCGGAACTGTCGATTATATGGGGGCGATGTGTTCTGTTGGTCCAATCTCGTTGATTTTTAACATCGACATTCCACATTCTAAAATAGCAACAGTTACGAAATTTCACGTTCCTACCGATATAATTACAGGAGTTATAGCCCAAAATCCGTTTATCGGAACAATCGATTGTATGGGAGCTATATGTAATATCGGTCCGATCTTGCTGGTTCCGACAAATGATTCCTATATTGGAAAATGGTGGCCGCATACCAAATTTCAGCCAAATATCTCAAAAACTGAGGGACTAGTCTGCGTTCAAACAGACAGACGGATAGACGGACATGGCTAAATCAACTTATCTCGTTATCCTGATCATTTCGGTATACTTATTGATGGCTCTATCTCTTCTTATTCTCATATTTACAAACATCGGACCAAAGTTATAATACCATTTCATGTTCATGATTACACAAAAAATATTGTAAAAACTACGCAAAAATATAGTAAATATTACACAAAAATATGGTAAGCACTACGTAAAAAATACAGTAAAACATATATAGTAGAAATTAGGCAAAAATATTGAAAAAAATTACACAAAAAATATAGTAAAATTTACAAAAAAAGTCAAGTTAAAATTAGGCAAAAAAATATAGAAAAAAATACGCTAAAAATATAGTAAAAATTACATAAAAATATAACAAAATTTACACAAAAACTATAGTAAAATTCCCAGTTTACTGGCAACTGATATTTTGCGCTTACGTAATATACATTCGGTAACTTTTTTAAGGAGTTACATAAGTGATATCTTGAATTTGATATAGCCCATTTCAAAAAAATGTTTGTAGGTATAAATATATATTTTTTTGAAAAACAAGCATAAAAGGCCATTTTTCAGAAAAAAATTTTGTCAACATGAACCATGTTAAACTAACAAGAAAGATCCTGTTAAATTTGAATTAGATAATGAGTCAGATAGTGTTGTTTTAACAGGAAGAACTGATTTTTTCAAAGAAATTCACGAAAATTTAAGAAGAAGTCGTGTTAATTTAAGACAAAGTCAAGTTTTTCAGCATGGGCTTCATGTTAATTTTACAGGAAGTCATGTTAGTTTTACACGAAATTAAGTTATTCAAGTTATTGGACTGCCAAAATCGAGGCAGTTAAAGGCTGTTTTAAGTAAGTAAGAAGTTATTCAACATGAACTTCATGTTAAAATAACATGAGCGATTAAAAAATAATAACCTGAAAAAATGTTAGAAATGTACTGATTTTACATGCAAAATTTTCTGTGTGTATGAATTAAAAATGTCCTCGAAAACTAAAAACCTTGATCCGTCACTGATATGCATATATACATTCGCATGTATGTACTTTGATTCAACACAGCTGTATAATACTCGTATAAATAACAGATACATATATGTACATGCATAGATGAGAAAAAATATATCCAAGTACAGGATTTGATAACTGAAAATAAAATATCGAATATATTTATATTCGATTTGGTCATATGCTTGAAGAGTAGTTATAGAGTTTGAAGAAAATTTTGTATTGCAGTTGAAATACTCAACAAAGGACAATATACTCAATTCCTCTAAAATTATAATTTCTAAAATTGTTCCTAACTGACTTAAAGAAAGAATAATTTTTTTTTGACTAAAAAGAAGTTTATTTTTTTATTGTAATATTCCTTTAATAATATTCCTTTCTTTACCTCTCAGCCAATGTTTTGGGCCTAGAAGCACCAAATAATTGGAGTAGCTGAATAACATAATTTATCAAATTTTGCAGCGTGATTTCTTTAGTAAGAGTCTTTCTCGTCCTCCACTTAAAATATTTTTAGTTTAGTCCCAAGGCAGAAGGATATCTATTTATATGCACTCATGCATTATTTTGTTTCTTTGACACTGAAATCTATTCATCCTTACTATTATGTACGACAACATGATTTTTTTTGTTTTATTTATTTTGTGGTTGATTGAGTAAAGAACACGTTGAATTAATAATAAAATCAATCCAACCACAACCGAGTAAACAAAATAACAGATCAGCGACATATTGAATATTTCTCAAGGAGAATAAAAAAAAATGAGGATGGAATAAATAAATAAAAATATATACATACATACTACTTACAAAGTTGTTAGCCATACTCAGCATGACCTTGAGGCGGTCATGTATGCGATTTTGATAAGCAGATGTATGGATGATGTTGCCAATATTCTCAATATGGTTTGGGTAATTTAATATTAAGGCTGATAATGAAGTATGATGAAAATGTAATGTTTGTGTGTTGGTATGCATATAAATAGGTACACATATGTATGTACACTAGGGTGGTCCTTATAATCAAATGTAGAATTTTATCCAGCCTCATCCCCTAGACAGGTTGCACCACGGTCAACTATATCGCACATAAATTTTTATCAAGATTGGGGATGGTTTAAGCGTGTCGCATGGGGGTCACTATGGAGACTCAAAAATAAAAGTGATTTTTCTTTTAATCTAATACTCTAAGTCGAATTCACGATGTTGGGAGATATTACATAAAAAATTTGGTTCCGATTGGAAACGCCTAAGGGGTGTCGCAGGAGGTAGTCTGAACATTAACCCCTCTGTGACACGCCTTAAGTGTCTTGAATCGAAAACAAATTTTTTTTGGAAAATCTCCCACCATAGTGCTATCGATTTTGAGTATTAAATAAAAAGAAAAATTTGTGTGTGATATCTTCAGCTCCATTAAAAATTCCAAAATTGTCTGCCTACAAATAAAGACCACCCTAATGAAAATACACATATGTACATGTACGCGCCAATATTTGGAAACCATTTTATTCTGTCATTTTTTAATTCGCCAGTTTTACTTCATTTTATTTTTTGTGATTTTTTGTTAGTCTCCTTTCTTATCGGACGGACGAATGGGCATGGCTCCGTCGATTTATTTTTCCATAATTTAGTTAGTACTTGTGTAACCGAGTGTGTATTCGATTTTGTCGCATAGTCTTACTTACCAGCATCAACTTTCTATTTAAAAAGGTTTCCAAAAAAAAAAATAAAATAGGTGGCCTTCTAAGCCGTCTCAACTGGCAACACTTAAGTAGGAAATCTTAGAATGAAGCATACTTTCCGGTTAGGTGGCAGTCCTGCTTAAAAACATCTTCGTTGGTATGCCGCCGAAACCTTTTGATACCCAAAACCCCTGTAAAACGCCCAAAGTGGCAACACCAAAGAATAAAAACTTAGAATAAAGCATTTTATCTATGTATATACCCAATGAATTCCAAATGGCACAATAAGTTTCCGCGATAGTGGTCGACATACGAAGAAATAAATGAAATTTGGTTGGGTGGCAACCCTACTTGAAAACATCCACTTAACACCCAAGTAAAAAATCTTAAAATGAAACATACTTCTCTATGCCAAATTTCATCCAAATCGTATGTACAAATGTACAAATATACAAATATTTAGTATAAAAGAAAAGCTCGTTGAAAGGTAAGATATGGAAGTCTAAACATTCACAAGCAAAACAAAAAAATTGTTTGCTAAATATTTTGAAGGCTAAAAAGGTAATTTTTGAACGACAAAGAGAAGAGCTTTGCTTTGAGATATACCATAAATTAATATTTAGCAAAATATTACCCAAAACATACTATAAGCCAAATGCCAGCAGTTGATTCCTGTAGATATACATAACCCATCCATGAACTTCAAAACATTCGCACTTATAAACTAACACAGCTACACGGATATGAATATACATATTATGTGGATAAAATTGCAATATTTTATTTAACTTGAAAAAAAGGAGAACTAGCAATATTTTCGCATATATTTCATACAAACACACATAAACGCAAAATCACACCCAAATGCTTGCACTTTTATATTTTAGTATATTGCGAACCAGCGTACATGAATGGACTAAAATCTCGATGTTATTTTAACTTTTTTTGGTTTTTCGGTTGCCAAATTGAATGGTGAAAAATAATATTTTTAATATTTTATGACTTTGCACGCAGACTACCCGACCGATTTATAGTTGCGTGGTGCTACATACAGTATATACAAAGTTGTGTATGTTTAGCGCAGGTGGCATGCCACCACATTTGTGGTTGATGCATGAAAGTAATACCAAAAATACATATATTTGTATGCACATTTTTCATGAAAGTTCAAATATGACTTATTTTAGTAACTTGTTGTTATTGTATAACTTTCTAAAATCCATATGCATATGAAATTTGTGTTATTATATAGTTGTATTTTAGGCTTTAAATATTTGTTTGGTCACATGCAGGTGCTTTGGTCTAGAGATTTTTATTGGGTAAAAGTGAGTTAGTTTTTCAGTTTGTATATTGCTCTTACAATTCGATATGAATAACTATTATGGATTTGGAAAAAAATTCTTCATAGTTATACACAATTTTTTTTTTTTTTTTTTGGAAGAATGAAATGAATTATAATAATAGCTGGATGGAATCTGCAGATTCGAACCACATTGGGCGCTATTGTCGAAAGCCTCGTTTGTTTCTACATTTTTGGGAATCTTGTTAAAAGGAAAGGCCTAAAATACCATATATCCTTGTAAAGAAATAATTTCGCCCATATTCGTAAACACAGTATTGTGCAATTCACCCACCAGGTTAGAAAGTATTTTTTGATACGCACATACTTACCTTCATACATGTGTATACGAATTACATATTTATTGGTGCTTATAAATGCAGATATTGTTGCAACATTCAAGCATGCAGATAATGTTAAATATACTCGTACACTTCACTTAAAAACACTCAAAAATGAAATTGAAGAAGAAAGAATGCAGAATACGGATACAAAAATAAAACAGGATTCAAAGAGAAGCTCACAAAATCGCAAAAAAAATAATAATAAGTAAACAAAAAATTCTTTGCATGTAACAGGAATAGAATATTTAAAAGAACACCAGAGGACATTCAACATTTATGAGCAACAGACAAAGGATATGGGAATCCTAAAAAAAAACCTAAAAAATAGCAACTAAAAATATCTGGAAAAGTAACAAAAAAATACGAAAAAGTATTTAAAAAAGCTCAGAATTTCAAATGCAAACGTGATTGAAGAATTATTTAACGGTGGGGTAAGATAACCATTCATTGGGGCGAAGAAAAGAAAGGACGCGTTATATTGTTTTGTTTAATTTTTTAATTTAATTTAATGTTATTTTATATCGTTTTACTAAATTTTTTTTTAATTTATTGTACTTTATTGTATTTTATTAAATTTTTTTTTGTTTTATTTGATTTTGCTTTATATTTTTTCCCCCTTTTTTTATTTGTTTAGGTTAGGTTGCAAGGCAGGACAGAGTACACAGACCCTGTCCGACACTTAGGCCATTAAAAAGACCCATTGTGATACCCCATACGGTGTTCACCCACCTCCCTGCCCCAGAAATGCAAGAAGGTTATCCTTAAACCGCAGCCCGACCGCGTACAGCCGACCCGAAAAAACCTAAGGAGATCAAAACACTCGATGCGGTGCCATGATACGGCACCGCTAAACGAGTTCAAAAACCACCAAAAGGCTGTAAAGGACCAGTCCACGGTCATGCTACCGTCGACGCCAAGGAAAACAAACTCACACCCAAGGCAGGGGATCAAACCACTTCGTGGAGCCAATAAATTTGGATAACGCCTTTACTTCCATGTTAGATACCTCAGTGAGGTGGACGAGAAACGGTTAGCCAAGGCTAACCAACCGTCGTCTGCAGAGCGCGGGACAATGGCACAGCAGATGTTGAACACTTTCCTCCTCCTCAATGCATCTGCAGCTGCGACAGTAATCATTAGACATTACGCCCATTCTAGCACCGTGCGTGCCTATTAAACAATGTCCTGTTAGAACCCTTACTAGGGATGAAATATCCGATTTATTAAGAGACAGCAGGGAATTTGTACGTCCCTTGTTGTAAGAAGGCCAGGTTAGCCTTGACCAGAGCATATTCGCTATTTTCATGGTATTTGTGCTGACACTAAATTTAAAAGAGGCCATGGGTATGCCTACCGAACTATTTCCTGGAAGGAGATGGGTGGTGGTACCTCGTCTGGCAAACTCGTCCGCTCTGCAGTTATCTTCAATATTCCTGTGCCCAGGTACCCAAATAAGGCTAATACTGAAGTGCTGAGCCATCTCATTGAGAGATCTGCGACATTCAATTAACGACTTTGCATTGTCGACGCATGAGTTCAAGGCTCTAAGTGCGGCCTGACTGTCTGAGAAGATGTAAATCCGTTTGTCATTTTGCGGCATGGACGCCAAGCTTTTCATAGCACCGTGTATTGCCAGCATTTCCGCTTGGTACACGCTGCAGTGGTCGGGGAGGCGGAAGGAGTCCCAGGTCCGGTGAAAAGATACCTCCCCCACCTTCCCCTCAAGCTTGGAGCCATCAGTGAAGATATTACCGGCTCCTCGAACAGAATCTGATCTGTTGTCCCATTCCTGTCTTGTCGGTATTAACACCTCGTAGTTTCTGACAAACACGTTATTTGACGCGCAGTAGCCAGTATATGGTGGTATGTTAACAGGAGCGTGAGTGCCCAAGATTGTGGCGTGCCCACTTTGTCCATTTATCCAGACGCCGGTTTCCCTTATTCGCAAAGCTGTGATCACGGCTACTTCTTTCGCCACCAAATCGAGCGGTGGTAGATACAATATAGTGTTGAGTGCTTCTGTTGTAGTGGACCCAAGAGCCCCTGTTATGCAGAGTTCTGAACTCCTTTGGACTTTTTGCAGCTGCTTGAGGTACGTGTTCTTGGTCAGTGCAGGCCACCAGACCAACACTCCGTAGAGTAGAATCGGGCGAACAATGGCTGTGTAGATCCAGTGTACTACCTTGGGAGAAAACCCCCATGAAACACCAATTGCTCTCTTACAAGTGAACAACGCACACGTTGCTTTTTTTACTCGTTCTGTTATATTGTCATTCAAGAGTAATTTCCTGTCCAGAATAACTCCTAGATACTTGACTTTGTCACTGAATGTCAAGGTCGTGTTTCCAATTTTTGGTGGTGTAAGGTTAGGTATTTTGTACCTTCTAGTGAAGAGGACTAGTTCGGTTTTCGGGTTAACCCTAGACCTGGCGACTTTGCCCAGTCACATATTTTGGACAAGGTCGTTTCCATCAAATTGCAGAAAGTTTGAGGGAATTTTCCCCGTATAATAACGCAGATATCATCGGCGTACGCGATCACTTGGTGGCCTTCCGCTTCCATGAGGCGTAGAAGTTGGTTTACGGTAACTACCCAAAGTAATGGTGAGAGAACACCTCCTTGGGGGGTACCTCTGTTAACGAGTCTATGAATCGAGTTTCCACCTAGCTCGGTTGTAATCCGTCTACTGGTAAGCAACTTACGAATAAACGAAACAAGACAGGTATCGACCTGCAGACCTGTCAACGCCGAGGTGATAGCATCCGGAAAGACGTTATTGAAAGCGCCTGCTATATCAAGGAAAGCCACCAATGTGTACTCCTTTTGGTTAAGCGACTTTTCTATAACAGATACCAGAGAATGCAAGGCAGTGTCGGTTGATCTACCTTTACTGTAGGCATGTTGAGCCGGCGAAAGATGAGTTGAGTCTATCGATCTTCTGACATAGTCCTCCAGAAGTCTTTCTAGCGTTTTAAGAAGAAACGAAGATAGGCTTATAGGCCTAAAATCGTTTGGTTTAGTATGAGATGGTTTCCCAGCTTTGGGGATAAAAACTACCTTAACCTCTCTCCATGAAGTGGGTATGTAGTTAAGCCTTAGACAACATAGTTTTCAACCAAGGCTTAATGAGATCGGATGTTTGTTGTAGCTGGGCCGGAAATATTCCGTCCGGTCCTGGCGACTTATTGGGCTTGAAAGTAGATAAAGCCCAGTCTAACTTTTTCTCATCGGTGATTTCCTTTATCATTTGATCGGAGGGTATCCCTCCAGCGATCGTAGTAGTAGACATGTCTGTGCATGTCGGGAAGTGTGTATCCAGGAGCAGATTCATGGTATCCGTCGTCGAATCAGTCCACTGCCCATCTGGCATTTGGACGTGGCTTAGTGTTGCCGGCGATTTTGAGAGCACTCTCCACAGGCGCGCGGCACCAGATGTAGATTCAATTTCACTGCAGAAATTCACCCAGGAGGCTCGTTTGGCCTTGCGGATCTCCTTCTTCTATGTACTTAGCTTAGTTTTGTAACGAGCCCAGGATAGTTCGCGGCCCTCCTGTTTGGCTTTATTAAAGGCAGCCCTACATGCCTTTCTGCATCTATCTAGATCTGACGACCACCAAGGTGGCTTATTAGTTTCTGTTACTTTCTTGATCGGACACGCCTTATCGAAAGCAATCTTGCATTGTTTATTAAAGGTGCTGACTAGCTCGTCTAGTTCATTACCATTTCTAGGTGTAGCCATTTTTTTGATAAGTTTCTATCAATAAGCTTCTTGTAGTAGCCCGAGTTTGTCCTTTTTATATTTTGTATATATTTTGGACTTGCGTGCATATCTGTTATTGAGAAACTAATATACCTATGGTCTGAGAAGGAGTGTTCTTTTAAGACCATCCATGATTCTATAAGGTCACTGAAAGAATCAGTGACCAATGTTATATCGAGGACCTCTTCGCGGTTCCTTGTTATGAAAGTGGGGTCATTTCCCCTATTGCATATACATAGATTAGTACCTAATAAGTAGTTATATAGTGACCCACCTCTGTCGTTGATGTCAGTGCTGCCCCATTGTGTGTGATGGGCATTCGAATCGCCTCCAAGCACCATTAGATTGTCTCGTGGACTGGTAGAACTCACGAGCTCCCTGAAGTTGTGTGGTGGTAGTGAACCTTCGTGATCATGGGCCAGATAGAAAGAAGCAAATCTCCAGCTTCTGCCCAACCCCTCGACGCTTATCGCTGTCAGATCTCCGTTACTAAATTGGGGTAGAAGAAAAGCGTTAATACTAGATTTGGCTAAAATACACGCACGAGGCTTACCCTTGTCTTGAGCGCTGTAGAGCTTGTAAGTTGGAGTTCTCAAGCCACAGATCCTATTTGCAGTGATCCACGGCTCCTGGACTAGGATAATATCTACTCCACCTGCAGAAAGTTGGAGTAGAAGTGCAGCTGACGCTGCTTTACTGTGATGAAGGGTGATTTCGAGGACCCTCATCATCTTGCTTCCTTACACTCTCCTCCGTGAGCGTCGCGTCCGAGTCGTCACCGCTCAGAAGCTGACTCTCGGAGTACAGCCTCCTGAGAGCCAGGCTGCGGTTTAACTTTAGTTAAATTTCTTTTATTATTTTTTTATTTTATTTTATTTTCTTTCATTTTATTTTTTATACATATAATTTTCTTTTTTATTTTTATTCTATTTTATCTTAATTAAATTTTTAATTTAATTTGTTTTATTTAATTTAATTTTTAATTTAATTTGATTTATTTAATTTAATTTGATTTATTTAATTTAATTTTTAATTTAATTTCATTTATTTAATTTAATTTGATTTATTTAATTTAATTAGTTTTATTTAATTTAATTGAATTAATTTTTTTTTTAATATAACTTTATTTTATTTTTTTTTATTTTTTTTTTTTCTTTAGTTTATTTTATTTTATTTTATTTTAATTTGATATTTTTTTTTAGCTATAGCCCATAGTTATTGCCCTATAGCTCCAAAAAAAAAAAACAAAAAAAAAAAAAATTATCATTATTTTATTTTATTTTATTTTATTTTATTTTGTTTATTTTATTTTAATCTATTTTATTTTGTTTTATTTTATTTTATTTTATTTTGTACATATATTTGTTTACAATTTTTTTTTTTATTTAAATTTCTTTTTTATTCTATTTTGTTTTATTTCAATTTATTGCATTTGATTTTATTTATTTTATTATAGTTTTTTTATTATTTTATTTTATTTTATTTCAGTTTTTTTATATTTACTTTTAATATTTTTTTATTTTTTATTTTTTTTTTGGTTCTACTTTTAACTAAATGAAGTTTATTTTAAAGATACTGTTTAAGTGTATTAATGATTCTGTTGCCGTTGCGGAAATTGCTATCTATAGCCGTTGAAATAAGGTGAGGACTTTAAGTGGGTGCAAAAAATAATACAAAAATGAGTAAAACGACAACGAATTTAAGTGGAAAGGAGAGTATACATTTTATGTCATTTGCATATATGTTGGCATGTGTATGTGGTAAGGTGTCTGTGTATTCGCATTTCTATTGTTGGGTTTAACGCAGCGTGACTACATTTGAAAAATCAATAAAACGTGTCGTCGCAGTGGCAGCAGACAGACACTTTTACTTTTTATCAAACGCGACCAAGCAGACACTGGCAAAAAATATATACGCACACACTGACAGATGTATGCTACTTAAGCGACTTTATGATGCATTGGACTGAGGCGAATAGTGGGATATCTTGAAAAAAATTAGCCCAAAGTTATATAAGCAGACAATTTATTGAGTTAAGAACTTGAGTTAAAAAAACTTTCAGGCTAAAAAAAAATCTACAAAAAAACCTAGTCTTTGGTAAATATGTCATATTTTAGATAACTTCGTCTATGGCCTGGATGGGCAACGCACCCAAAACTGATAAATGACTTTGAATGATAGCTGTATATATATTTTTCTGTGATATCAACTTATATTTATTGATCCACATTAAAGAGGCTTTCTATGTAATATTTCGTACCTACTTTAACCATCTGGCGATATATATATATTTTTTGCAAGCATTTTCTTCATTATATCCCACTGTAAAATATACAGCAATCAAGACGTTTGCCTAGGTGCAGTTGCGTTTAGGTGCTTGACTATGCAATATATTTGCTGCTTCCTTTTGGCTTAAAAGCGGAAGCGAAGACCCGACGACATTACCAGTTGTCTCTTTAAGTGGGTGTGGTCGTAGCGGCGGCTGTTGAAGTTAAGATTTCAGCTCTAGTGGCATGTGGCAACGTGTCTGTTATGATTTGAAAAAAAAAAAAAAAAAATAGCAATGCATACCGCTATGTAAGTGTTTGCATATGCTTAGGCTAACTACGTATGAATTTGGTTGTTAAGGTGCTTATAGTCAGTTGTAAAAGTAATCAGGCTAAAATTTATTCAGCCTAATAGATAGAGCTATAGATGGTCCAGATGGTAAAGCGAATGACTGGTTATTGGAGAAAAAATATCATCAGCTGAAAAGAGCAACTTTATCAGAATGGATTAATTGTTAAAGCGGCAGATCGACGATTTCAGGTTTTTTAGTTTCGCAAAATATAATTTCTATGGAAAGGTTAAAAGGAATCACTCTGAGTGGCCCCTTATTTTATTCGTAATAGCTTAGATAACTGATCAAAAAATTCACCACCTATATGTTGTGCTCAAATAGCAGAATGGACAGCTTGTTGTTTTAACTTGCTTAGTTGAACTATTTGAAAGCTAAATAACTAGCGCTTTTGGTTGGGTTACTTTACTCTTACGGCGATATTTGAGCGAGAGATTTCCAAGCCCTATTTTTAGCACTGATGGAAGCGGTGTTTTCATTCAGTTTTCAGAGTGGGCAGGGGTGTTACGAGAGAAGACGGTTATGCTGTGTGTTCCTCCTTGATATTGAGATAATAACCACATTTGGCTATTTTGGGCTCCCACCAAGAACCTAACACGCAGTTTTAGATTTAACTGTAGCTGATCGATCGACCGTTGTTACATCTAGGTAAAAGTAAGTGTTTCCTTAAAAAGAGAAGGGAGTATCAGAAAAAATCCTATAAAAAAAGGAGTACTCCAAAATAGAGCAGGTGGCCCTCCCCTAGGACACGCCATTTAAATTGGACAACCTTTTTAAAATGCAAATATTTTTTATGAGTATTTTGAGTGGGTTACTAGCAGACCTTAAGAGGTATCAGAGGTCTGCTAGTAACTCGCTCCTGCTTGCTTTTATATCACAACAAAAATCTTCAAGCTAACATCTGGGTATATACTACTACCTTCTACCTTAACACACTCATCTCATCTTGTTTTATTTTAATGGCCATTTATAGCAATTTTGCTTTTCTTTATATAACATTTTACGTTTATAACGTTTGCAAAACCGAAATGAAAAAAAAAAAAAACAAAAAAAATGAATCGAAGAAGAAACGGATTTAACTCACAATTGTGGGTGGCATGTGCAACATGCGCTCAACAGCTCAACGGCTCAACGAGCATATGCAACTGACAGCCGTAAGTCTATGTTAGTCCTTTTGAATATATGTTTGTAGGTAGAAAGCAGCATTGTCTGTGCTTTGTCTGCTGTAACTAAATTGGTTGTGTTTCCCGTACTCTCTTTTTTTTCTATCACTCTCTCTCAGTCCAACATCTTCGCCTACTTGCCAACATTTTTCTCATCCGTTGTGCAATTGCGTTACTTGTGCATGCGTCCAGCAAACAAAAAAAATCTCTTTTGCCCCAACAACAGCATAGTCAGTCAAACAATGCAAGTAACGAGTAACAAGGATCAGTAACTTTCTCTTTGACAAAAGCGAAAGCTTAACGAAAAAAATTAAATGAAATAAAATATGTAAAAATAAACACAAAAAAAGGGAAAACCCAAAAAAAAAAATACAAAATTTTATAAATTGTTGAGTTATTCATTTCCTTTATTTTCTCAATGCTTTGACTGATTTTTTGATGTTTTGATAAAAGCGCAAAATTTGTAGCAAGCGATTTGGGCAGTCCAAAAGCTGTCTGTTCAAGACTTAAGGCAAGAGTTTTGAGTTGTATTGTATGTTAAGGGTTCTCGGTTGTCTGTTGCTTGCAGCTCATCAATACAAATACAAAAACAAAAAACGAGACTGTTTGGTGCCATTGACATTGTTGAACTAAAGTTAAGTGAATGTCTCATTTGATGCTTTGTTGCGTTTGACTTTGTATTGTTGTGCACTCATTTGTATGCAGACATTTAAGTAGATGATTGTGGTACTATGTGCCGGAAAGTGGTCTTGGCGTTTGCCGAAAAAAAAATCAAAAGAAGCACAAAGAATTGAAATGTGCGCTCATAGAAGTTAAATTTAATTCTAAATAAAAAGTTAGGGTATTAAATATATTCTGACTAACTTTTTTGTGTTTTTTGCTATTGTAATGCAGAGTAAAGTTCTAGTTTATTAAATTAATCAGATTGATTTAAGCGAAAATATGCACACCACTTTTTTTATATATATGAAAATATGTTACTCATACGCCACGTGTCCCCAAGTGAGAATCGCTTGTATCGGTCGGCATTGTTTTATGAAATTTTTTTCTTAATTTTTTAACGCTTAACTGTGGAAACTATGATTTTGATTGAAATAAATTTTTAAAAAATTATAACATACAAATTAATACACACAATGCTGATATATCCATGTTATGTTCAAGCTCATGCCTCATTTTTTCTTCAGCGTTGTTTCAAAATTTATGCTATTTAACATTTCTACTTGTTTATATGGCTTATTTGTACGACAATTTGGTTCATACGTACACTCACATATTTAAGCTCAATTCCACTTCTATTTGTGTTGTTCTTAAACATTTATTGGTGTTTGTATTCCTGTCTCCACATAAACGTTCGACTGTACACATTTTTGACATTTGTTTGTATTTCATTAATATTTTACAAAATTGTAGCTCACCACCAGATTGCTGCTTCTATGATGCCGTTTTGGGTGTGTGTGCGTTTGTGTGTTAATATGTGCAAGCGTTTTCAAATCAAAATATAAATATTAACATTTACGAATTGAAACGTATCGCCTTAAGCGAATTTCCGTATATGCAAATAAATAATGCACACACAAAGGCACGCACACCAACGTAAATGTGTGAATGTATGGAAGCATAAGCTCGATTGTTAGTCACAAAACGTAACCACAAAATCTAAGCTTGAGATCATCACATAGTCTGGTGGAAATGAAATAAAAGAAACACATACATATGTACATAGATACATATAGGTATGCAAATAATCGCACCCAAAAACTCACAAAAAATCTTGTAATATATTATAATAAATATTTTAAAAATCTTGTAATATATTATAATAAATATTATAATCTACAGTACATAAAAATTAAAATGAAATAATATAAAATAAATAAATAAAATCAAATAAATGTATGAATATTAACATAGTGTTTTTATTCAAAGCAAGGCCTCGAGCTCACAAAATTTCACATTTTTTAAATAAATAAGGCCATTAAAAATCAAAAATTATATAAAATAAAATATAATAAAATAAAATAAATATATAAAATCAAATAAAATAAAATTAAGTTAAATAAAATTGAATAAAATAAAATAAAATAAAATAAAATAAAATAAAATAAAATAAAATAAAATAAAATAAAATAAAATAAAATAAAATAAAATAAAATAAAATAAAATAAAATAAAATAAAATAAAATAAAATAAAATAAAATAAAATAAAATAAAATAAAATAAAATAAAATAAAACAAAATAAAATAAAATAAAATAAAATAAAATAAAATAAAATAAAATAAAATAAAATAAAATAAAATAAAATAAAATAAAATAAACTAAATTTTAATTAAATAAAATTGAATAAAATAAAATAAAATAAAATAAAATAAAATAAAATAAAATAAAATAAAATAAAATAAAATAAAATAAAATAAAATAAAATAAAATAAAATAAAATAAAATAAAATAAAATAAAATAAAATAAAATAAAATAAAATAAAATAAAATAAAATAAAATAAAATAAAATAAAATAAAATAAAATAAAATAAAATAAAATAAAATAAAATAAAATAAAATAAAATAAAATAAAATAAAATAAAATAAAATAAAATAAAATAAAATAAAATAAAATAAAATAAAATAAAATAAAATAAAATAAAATAAAATAAAATAAAATAAAATAAAATAAAATAAAATAAAATAAAATAAAATAAAATAAAATAAAATAAAATAAAATAAAATAAAATAAAATAAAATAAAATAAAATAAAATAAAATAAAATAAAATAAAATAAAATAAAATAAAATAAAATAAAATAAAATAAAATAAAATAAAATAAAATAAAATAAAATAAAATAAAATAAAATAAAATAAAATAAAATAAAATAAAATAAAATAAAATAAAATAAAATAAAATAAAATGAAATAAAATAAAAAAAAGAAAATAAAATTAAATAAAATAAAATAAAAAAAAAACAAAAAAAATAAAATAAAATAAAATAAAATAAAATAAAACATGAAACAAAATAAATCAAAATAAAAAAAAATTGAATAAAATTGAAAAAAAAAAAAACAAATATAAGAAACAAATACGTAAATCAAAGTAAAAAAAAAAATAAAAAAATAAAAATAAGAAAAAAAATTAGAAAAATAAAATAAAATAAATTAATATAAAATAAAACAAATGAAAAAAAAAATGATTATAAAATGAAATAAAAAATAAAATAAAATAAAAAAAAAACTAAAATAAAACATTACGAAACAATATCTATTAAAAAAATTTAATTCCAGCTAAATTAAAAATAAATATAGTGAAACAATATTAAATAAATAATATAAAATAAATTAAACTAAATTTAAAAAAAAAATTAAAAAAATTAAAATTTAATGAAATGAATAAAATTAAATTTTTTACAAAAATTACATTTCAAATATCGTAAAATTTTGAAATTTATGCTTCTGACAAAGGGGCGAATAAATAATATGCGCTTTAGTTATTCAATGTTCATTTTTTGGGGGGTGAGTCGATATGAACCTGTTATGCAGAGCGGTCGCTTGGGATCTTTGGTTATTGGGCGCTAAATTGAATCATTCCATATTCGAGTTTTATATTCTGTAGCATTGATGCGCGTGAAAGCAAATTTGCATTGCGTAATTTTTTTGTATGCACTAAGCTAACAGACAATGAAACAAAAAAAAGCATACAGATGTGCGTAAATTTTTATGTAAGAGCGGTTTTTGTCCAACACAAACAAAGTCTAATCCATATGTGTGCGCGGTTTTGTGTAGATGCCACATGGATCAATATTTATTTACAATAGATTTGAAAATTTTACAAACTTATGCTCAAGTAAGTACATGTCTTTTTATGAATCTATATAATACTTTTCTGTCATTGTCGGTAGAAAAATATTTTATAGGATAAAGGGTTTAATCTTGGTAAAGATTGGGGTCCTTTCTTGTTCTTACTATATAATTAGCATACGCTTTATATGATCTTAAGAAATATTTACATTAACCAGCTTTCTTTATGAATTAGATGTATAAAATATATCAATTTACTAATATATTTTGCACTTCTTTTGCTTTCAGGTAAGTTAACAACAACACCCTGCTTGATCATTTATGAAAATCGGACCTAAAAATCACTGCACGATAACTCTTGGTAGAAGGTAAAAATTTAGCGACGATTACTTATCCCAATACATACATATAACAAGTTTTTAAAATTAGTGAAAGTTAAAAAGAGAATTGTTAAAATAAGAGAACAAAAGTACAAGACAAAAGTTAATTTAAAGAACGCCATGTCAAAATGCATTTATTTTTCAAAATTTTAAATCATTTTTTCCTAATAAGCCTTTTTTAAATATCTCAGAGCTTATGGCCTCTACGTTAAAAACTTGTTTCAAAAACTACCAGTACTATAAATTTCTACTTTAAGAATGCATTTCTACCAATGCCAAATTATAACTGAAATCCTTTCAAATAGACGTCATACTTTCGTTACGCAAGTCAGCACCAGAAGAATGAGAAAGCACTAATATCAACAACTTTCTAAATTTTCGGGCTTGCTTACAATTGTTTTGTTGTAAATGTGTGCACTGTAAGAATTTGCAACAACAACACACACTTTCGTATGCTTGCTTATATATTTTAGAATTGGCTGCCTTAGCTTGTTTGCTTGCTATTTGATGAAAATATGAAAAGAATTTCTACCTATTGTTGTGAATAGTTTATGTTGCATGTACGGTTGCAGTTGACACACTTTGTGGGTTTTTCGTGTAATCAGCACAGCATGACATCTTTAAAGTCGCCTAATCAAAGTTTACTGCATGGCGAAATTTTCAGATATTTGCTTGAACTTACACATGTAGGAGCTTTAGCGCATGAATATATTTATACATATTTGGATGTGCTAATTTTCGTTCTAGAAAGCCTATGTTAGGTTTCGAACATAAGTTTTTAAAGTAGTTGAATCATAGAACGATTTAGGTGGGATTACAAAAAGTTAATTTGATGATATTTTTAGGGACAAGCATAAAGTTGTATACCCAATTGTCTTACGCGTTGTAAAGGCTCATACTTCGCTGAACGTAAACCACTTTCCGTGTGTAAGAGCTTTTTTACATACCGATTTTCTTAGTATACCTACTTCAAAAACAAAGACTTTCAAGTGTCGACCGTCACGACTTTAGATCACAAAGAGTAATTGGAATGAGGAAAATGAGAAAACGAGTGATGGATGAAAAGGAAAAGAACGAGGTAACAAGGTAAAGTCATAGGGATAATCTGGTTTCCAAAAAATGCACGCCTTTGAAAGCTGTATCGAGCTTTTCTACATATGTACAGCCCCACAGTAACGGTTGCTGGAAAGGCTTTTAGTAAACTTTTTATTCTTGCTTTTAAAGTAGATATCGCCATTTTAAATTAAAAATCTTTTAAGTGTAAATCTTTTAGGGTGAGTAAAAGTTCATATCGGGGTGAGTGAAACTAAGAACACTCACTACTACAATACTGGCATACCATACAGTTCATACCTTCATAAATGTGAAACGATTGAAAGCTTTAAGTAGCTCTTCTGAATAATCAGGGTTTTTGAGTTATGACACTACTAAGCGATATGTTAAAAAATTGTTTACATAATTTTTTCTTTAATGTGGGTATTATAAAATAAGTATCAGCAAAAAAAAAAAAAAAAAAATATCACCCTCACCTCAATCTACGTCAAATCTATTATTTCTTCTCAATAAAGCTTAACGAAAAATTAAAGTTTCGTAAACAATATATTCGCTGGTTCACTTAGCAAGAATATTCTTTCTATATTTGCCCTCAAATATTTTCTCCCCAAATCAATAGCAGTTCTAAATTCTTAAGTGTAAGAAACTCTTCTTCTTCTACATGGGATTCCACATGTGTGTTCGCATATATACTTATGTATACATATTTACTTTTCTTATATAGCATCACTTTTTTCTATGCAATTGCACTTTTATTGCTTTCACCACAGCTGATTGACTCGATTAGAAACCAATATTGAACACATTCGTGAAAACATACATACATGTATACGCACACATTTATAGAAATAGGGAGAAAACACACAAATGATAAAAAAAGCTAAGGGAAAATAATTGTATATTTTCTACCGTTTATGTGGCTTTAAACGCTCTGAAGTAAAAACATGTAATGCTTGCCACTCACTGACATCATGTTATTTTCATGCAAATAAACAGCAGAGCATAGAGTATTTAAATTGAATTTGAAAATGGAACTGTCGTTGATTGGAAAAATGTTGGCTATTTGAAATTCATTTAATGGAAAAAGAGTTTTACTTGGATTTCGTACTTTAAATTTAAACTAGAATCCAACTTGTTTTATAGCAAATTTTTCAGTACTAGAGGTACAGCTTAGCGTTAGGGCCCAAGTCCTGCTTAGCTTTAAACTGAGCAGCAATAGAGTGTTACCGCTAAGTCAAGCCTTAGAACAGAGCATGTGGAATGGAGGGCACTGTAGTGACAGATCGTTCGGTCACCAGCAAGCACCGATGCAACCGCATATGGTATTGCCTCGTTACTTGCAAGTGAAAGATTAACCCTAATAGACGGCATTCATTGATTGGTCAGGGCGACCGTAGCATTCTCACAAGCGCAGTAACGGTTTCATTTTTCGAGAGGCCCAGAAAAGAGAGTAAAAATCTGCGTGAGTTTGGTTCCCAGATTTTCGGATATTTGTCCTACTAGCTGCCTGGGTTTGCCCCAAAATATGTTCTTACGACATGAGTATCAAACTAAACTTATTTATGTGGGTAGAAATAGAGGTAAATTTAGAATAGATAAAAAAATTAGATAGTATATAGTAAAGGGAATATTATTAAAAAGAAGAAGAGAAACTAGAAAACCAAAGGGAGAGAAAATATGTAGTAGTATTAATAGGAATTCTTAAAAGAAGAACAAAAGTCGGAATGGTGTTAACGAGAGTCAGGCGAAGGAGATATTGTTTAGCAGACGGGAAGACGAAAAATGGAACCCCCTGCGGGTTAGGGGTTTAAAATATGCCCGAGGTAGGCATACCGGTCGTAAGAGGCGACTAATATACACATAGGTAATGACGTGTTAACTCGATGGTTGTCCTAGGGATATGATGCCTCACACCTCTCATTACCAATCCTCTCCTTCCTTCGAGATGAAGGGATGACATGACCTAGAAGGTTCCAATTTTCATAACAAATCACTCCCGAGACAGTCGGGCAGTACCGCAAGGGAGTACCGTGCGTAACGTTTTCATATCCGGCCAAGGACTGTCAATTTCGACATCACTCCCCAAAACCTTGGGGGGGTATTTTTGTCTTAACAACAACAACAACAACAACTACAACGACAAATGGACAAGTTGAGTGTCAGAGAGAGTGCAAGCAACATATTAGTAGAGAGGGTACCGTTTTACTCATTTAGATAAGTTATATAAATGAGAATGTTAAGGTGAACAGAAAATAAAATTGAAAGCTAAGGAGTAACGTAAAAGGAGAAAGAGAAAGCTTAGGACGAGAAAGCGATTTAATAGATGGTAATGCTAACTACAAACTTAAGAATCTGAGATGAGCAAGAAAGATAATAAGGAGAAAAAATAATATAGGATGTGAAAGAAAAGGACCTCTAAAATGAAGATTCCATAGCTGTAGAAACAGGGTGGATCAATTTCTAAATTCTGCAAAGTCAATTTTCGGAGCAGAGCAACGTCTGCTCTGCTAGTTACTAATATTATGTCTTGATGCATTATGATCTTTAGCAAGCTCTATTTAGCTTCTAGCTCTTCTGATACAGCAACCTGTTTTAGAATTTGAATTCTCTGTAATTGTTGTGGTTAAACCCGCAGTTAAGTAGCACCAAACAAGCTCACATTTAAGTATACTTTTTATGTCAGTCTGAAACTTATTACAAACTAAATATGAAATAAATTGCCCCCTGCCCCCATAACTGTTTATATAATTGAGTGAAAATTAAACTGTTTTAATTAGCTAAATGCGCACTATTAACGAAACTAGCACAGATGAGACTATAACACAAAAAACAGTCCTCAACAGCCTCAATTTAATGATGTTCAAGCTGCCTGGGAAATAGAAGAAACGTGGCAAAGGACGTATTTTCTTTGTTTGAAGTATCAAATCCTTTCAATGAGAGTTTCAGCAATTAATTATATAACATTATATAAGGGTTGAGAAACAAAGTACCTATGTATAACGCGCACTTAAATGTTATGTTCACAAGCAAAGTTTTTCCAATGCTCACGCGGCGATAAAGTGGCAACCAAAGAGATAGGCTAATTTACAAGAGTTTTAAAAACTGATTAGCCTAACACAGTAAAGAAGAGCTACTGAGGAAGCAAAATAATAAAAAACAAAGGCGAACTGGTTAACAGCAGACAGAGGTGACTAAGGGTTGTAGCACTGTGTGCATACAATTTATCTGACTGCCTTTAGATACTTGACTTGACTAAAACGCGGGGTGGGTCAGCGGTGTGTAGAGCGATGTAAATAAGGCAGCAAGTAGTCAAGTTTCATACACTTCTTTAAGGGGCATGAGTTAGATTGTTGTCGTTTGTTTACTTTTTGAAATTACGTAAAACGGGTGCTAAATAATTGTATGTAGTAGGAGTGTCAAAAGTTCTTCAAAGAGCCATAAGTTGTTGCGTGCACGCAACCCTTCATTTCATGTAAACGTAGGCAAATGAACGGAAACTCAGCAGGCTAAACAAACAAGTGCGCCCATGAACAATCTAAGCGAGCGAGTGGCTTGCTGGGAAAGTGAGGTTATGTTGCATATGGGTCATTATTTTACAAATCAAACGGATTTATCGAAAAAAAAAATTTCATAATTTTGATTCGGCTCAAACTTTTTTTTTACGCTGCTCGCACAAAATAAGCAAATATATGTATCAGGATTTCCTCGAAAAAAATTTATTTTCAGAGATCTGCATGTGCTCAAATTCGATGAGTAAGCAAACTTGCCCACATTCAAAATGCCATATCTTTGGTTCCACTCGTCGTATCTTATTCATTTTTGTTTTATTTTGAAGATAATAATATTTACTTTATAACTGCGTTAAAAAAAATATTTAATTATAAAAAAACAAAATATTGAATAAAGAATGAATTTTTCAAATAATTATTACATACAGTTTTCCCCACTTACTATTTTCGAAAAAATATATATAAAATGCGCTACAATTTCACCTAAAAAACCCTTTTTATTTCAAGTTGGACAATTTTGTATTTCAAAAGATATTAACTCATTTCTGACCTGACCTCGAGCAACTTGCTTACATTTGCTTGCAGCAGGTACGTGCTACAATTGTATACAGTCAACGCCTGCCTGTGTATGCATGCTTGGTCAACTTAACTACAACATACATACGTATACATACTTGTGCATGGTCAACTTAACTACAACATACATACTTAGCACTTTGCAGGTAGCTAGTATTTGTGTTTTACCAAATCATTATTGTAGTACAATAGACAATACATAGAATACAAATAAAAAACAATTTCTATTTTTTTAGCTATTTTTAAAATGTATTTACATATATTATTGAAAATAAAATGAGAATGCACACTTCAAAACCGTCGTAAGAAAATATGTATACATATGTGTTTGTGTGTTTAGATACTACATGTAACAATATAAAAAAAAAATTTCGTATTCGAAAATAGAATTTAATAATTTCTAATAATATAGGATTTAATAATTTTTAATAAATTATAAATTATAATACTTATTTTTGTAAAATTAAGATTTTACAAGCTATTTTTATATTATTATGTTTTATTATTACAAGTAGAAAATGAGCAGGATTTATTAAACATAATCAGTCTAATATATAAACAAACTTATATAATATCAATTTTACAAAAATAACAAACTCGGACTTGAAGACGGCAATTGATGTATGTACTAATTAATTACTACAAAAAACAAAACCAACTTAACAATAATTTTTAATTTCATTTAAATTTATACATATTTAATAATAATTATTTCATAACTTGAACTTCAACTGAATGATCATCCAAAGAAAAAAACTTTGCTTTTGCTGTTCCTTCTGCCACTGGAATCATGCAGTGGTATGCCAACGTCCCTTTCACTGCTACTGCCTTTTTAAATCTAGCTTCAAGGTTCTTTTCTTCTTTGTAGTATTCCTCGTTTTCCACATATTTAAATGAAATATTAGGGATAGCCGCTATTGCCCAGTCAAATAATTCTTTTGGCGTTTGAATTGGATTATTCGCTCTCTGTAGACTTGCTCTGGCAGCCAATCTTTTCAAGGTCCCTCCTAAACCATCGCATGCATTTTTGCCATGTGAAGTTGGAAAAAAGTGCCACTCCGCACTCAAACCGAAATCCTTTTGATGCTGGGTAAGATTAACAAAATTCTTTTTGTTTTTATACTGTGCACTTGCCCCATCAGAAAAATATGTAATTTTGGAAATATTTTCAAAGTTATTTTTAACATACTCCACTAGGTATTTTTGAAATAAATGCACGGCAATTGTGTTGTGATGTAAACAGTCCGAAATGACAACAAAGCTTTTCATACGAATTTCGCCGCTTCCATGCTTGTAATAAATGGCAAATGGATGAATTGTTGCCTGATTGTTATTCCAATGAATTCCTTGAGCAGAATTTTGCACGACAAATGCATAGTTTTCGGAAAAATCACAGAGAACGATGCATTCATTTTCTGGTAAAGATTCTTTTTTGCTGTTTATAAACTTGTTTTGGCTTTTAACTATGAATGAATGCAACAATAATTTTTTTAAGCCGGACTCTAATTTTTGTAAGTATTCATCAACTGGGGATACCATTACTTGCAAAGTGGTTCTATCGACGTTCACCCATTGTCTGTAAGTTATTTCCTCAATAAAGCTATCCTCCAAAATTGTTCTTATTTCATCGATCAAATTTGTTGCCCCAGGGCACATTTTCCGAAATAACAATTTGTTGATGCATTAAGACATAACATACGTTTTAAACAGTCTTGATAGCTTTTTATTGGGTGCACAGACTCAGCAGTAAGATGTTTGATGTTAGGTCCTTCGACTAATAATTTGACGTTCTCATGTATAGTGCAAACACATACTGAATGAGTACCACTTGAACCTGCTAGAACGCAATGTTTTGGCCTCAAAGTTGCAAATTTTGAAAAACTACACTTAACCGTGGGGTGATTTTCCTTAAACATCTGATGAAGTTCGCGTAAGTTTATCAACAGTAGCCTCTTTTGCACGTGAATGCGTTCATTATTAATTTTTACAGAGACAAAATCTTTTTTCCCGGGCATTACACGACTATTTTCATCGAGTTCATAAAATTGTGTTATCAAATCAATAAATTCTCTTTCTAATGACGGATGGCTCTTGGGATTTGCTTCTGCCAGAATTCCTTTCTCCTCAGCAATTTTCTTAGCAACAGTTATCATATGAACTGTAGCAGAGGGGAAATGATGTTGAATTTTCCGATGAGGCCAATCCTTGCAAATAGTTAAAATTCTAACTTGTTTTGCTCGATCACTGGTGGTAGCGAATGCGTCTTTAAGAGTTTGTAATATTTCGTTTCCATCATTTTCATCTAAGCAAACGTTGTCATCACTGGGTATGCCAAAAATTTTTCCTGAAATTGCTTCAGAAACATTCTGCATTTTTTCAGTTGAATAGCGCTTCTGATTAACTTTTTTTTTTTGAATTGGTGAAACTCCGATTATTTCTAAGCCTCTGTTGATTAAACTAGTTGCGTCAAACATTGCTTCCCTGTCTTTCTCCAATGATATAGATGTAGAACATTCCGGAGTGTAATTCACGTCGCTATCAGTTTCAGTGTGTACTTCGCTGAAATTAATATCATCTGGTTCCTTCATCTGGAAAAACGAATAAATGTATGATAGGTACCTAATATTTGACGAATTAAATAATACTGAAGTTAAAATATGGAAAACCATATGTGTACATGAGGGCAGCTGCCAATGTCTTACATATGAGTTCCATAAATAGATATATTGTTTCTGAATTTGTATATTCAATTATATGTGCAAGTATATACAAACCTCATTATCTTTGCTGATTTTAGATAGCTTAAGTCGGCATTTGTTGCAAATTCGTTGTTCCATCGCTTTTTTTGTTACAGGAATATCCAGCGTCAATAAGTGCTTTTCTGTTACTTTTCTCAGAGTCCCGTATTTTTTGGTGTTTGGATGCGGAGACAAATCAAATGGATTAAAACATCTAACTTTCGGCATTTTCCTAATAATATTTATTTAAAACTCGCAATAATAAAACAAGAACTTTCTCAATTAAGGAAATGAACGATGTTTCTACATTGAAATAACATTTAATTCTGTTTTCTATTTACAATCTTACATCTACTTATACTAATTCTGACAAAAATAATAATTTCGTAAAACTATCTACCTACTAAGTGATTATTAAGTTTATTCACAAGTATGTATACGTATGTATGTTGTAGTTAACTTGACCAAGCATGCATACACAGGCAGGCGTTGACTGTATACAATTGTAGCACGTACCTACTGCAAGCAAATGTAAGCAAGTTGCTCGAGGTCAGGTCAGAAATGAGTTAATATCCTTTGAACTACAAAATTGTCCAACTTGAAATAAAAAGGGTTTTTTAGGTGAAATTGTAGCGCATTTTATATATATTTTTTCGAAAATAGTAAGTGGGGAAAACTGTATGTAATAATTATTAAAAAAAATTCATTCTTTATTCAATATTTTGATTTTTTATAATTAAATATTTTTTTTAACGCAGTTATAAAGTAAATATTATTACCTTCAAAATAAAACAAAAATGAATAAGATACGACGAGTGGAACCAAAGATATGGTATTTTGAATGTGGGCAAGTTTGCTTACTCATCGAATTTGAGCACATGCAGATCTCTGAAAATAAATTTTTTTCGAGGAAATCCTGATACATATATTTGCTTATTTTGTGCGAGCATCTTAAAAAAAAAGTTTGAGCCGAATCAAAATTATGAAGTCTCAAAAGTTGTTCGATTTGTAAAATAATGACCCATATGCAAACTTTGTTAGTTCATTAAATTATATTTTTTTTTAATTTTCCCGCTCTCCCTTTAACTTTTGTGTAAATATGATTTTATTATATAGTGAAAATATACAAACAAATATACGCACTCATAAGTTGATGAAGCTTGAACTTGCTCAGGAAGCGTGTACCTGAATGTTTGTTTTTGTTAACAAAAGTGCCAACTTGACATTAGCCAGAAGTCATGGTCAATGCTTTCTACATTACCACAACATGGACAATGGCAATGATAAGTATGTATGTTTCTTTGAAACTTGTTTCTTCGGGCAATGCAATTAATACAATAAGAACTATGTGTGTTTTGAAATGACATAAATCTTAAAAAAATGCGTTTCGTTTAGGACAAGTCCGGGATGAGTCGCAATGGAGTGCGAGACTATTGACATTTTTAATACCTTTATATGAGTCGAGGTGATCCCTTTTATTTGTGCATCCTGAAAATATTTTATGGGTATTTTATGGGCATTGATATTTGTGTTTTCGAACAAGCCACAGTTGCTATGGTTTACTTTACATTCTGTTTTTTTGAAACAATTTTCGAGGTAAGAAAATATGAATTAGGGCCTTTCTATATTAAGGTAACGTACAGTAGCTTATATCAGTGCAGTTGAGTTCAAAGTTTAATGGAAAGAGAGTATATCTCCAGATTAGAATTTGCTTAATATAATTAAATAAATCCATTTCAATTTGCATTTTTCGGAGAATCTATATATATATATAATTGGATTTTCTTCACATTTTCGGGATAGATTAGTAGGAGCCTGGAAAGTGTTTCTGTAAAGTTTTCTTTAGGAAAGTGAACCCGGGCCCGCCCTATTCGAAACTGGCTGGATTTACTTCAAATTTGGTATGTAGGTAGCGTTATTCTTAGGTTAAAGAATGGTAAGATTTTTCTTCCGGGAAGTGGAGCAGGGACCGATCTGTTCTAAACAATCGTATTTATGGCTCGATTTGCTTGAAACTTGGTGTGTAGGTACCTATATGCTTAGATTAATATATAGGATAAATTTTCTTGCGAAAAGTGGACCCAGGACTTACTTTCGTATAGATGGTTGGAGTTACTTGAAATTTGGTATGTAGGTAGCTTTATGCTTAGGTTTAAGTGTGGGATAATTTTTCTTCCAGAAAGTTTACCAGGGCACGACATATTCTAAACAATCATATTTATGATTCGATGAGCTTAATATTTGGCGTGTAGCTGGCGTTTCACCTTGATAACATATGAGATAATATATCTTCCGAGAAATGGTAAAAATGGTAACTTCTTATTCAGGTGTTTTTCTTTGGCGTGACAACGCACGTATTACTAGTATTTCCATATTATTTCTCTACACGCAAAGGCCGTACTTTAGCATTCTCTCTAACAGGCTTGGAATGCAGATACCATGCCTTTGCTCAATTATACATAGTGCTGTTGCAGTTTTTTTTGTAGCTCGTTTGGAAGCAAACAAAAAAAATAAAATAGTTTTTATAGTAATTTTCCTTATAACAAATTTTCGGTTTTATATGCTTTAGAGAGCCTCAAACGTTCAATTTCAAGTAAGTGAAAAGCTTCTTATGAGCTGAATCATATATAAATGTATATTTACAGTGACTGTCAAAAAAAGGTAACATCTGTGTTAAACTTTTGTTCTATAAAATAATCTACGGATCTCTGACTGTACTTATACAATAATTGAATGCGAAATAATGAAATTGCAATTTAAAACTACTCATATGATTTAAAACTATTTCCAAAATAAAGAAAGAACAAAACCTTCAAAATCCCACTTTTTAGAATGAACAAAATATTTATACCCACTGTATACATATCTCCCAATGCAAAATATTCTGCAACAAAATTTCAATAAACATACGAATGTATTGGTTAGTTCACTTTGCGTGCGTGCCTGCAAGCTTTTGTATGACTGTCGAAATTAAGTGCAATATTTTGAAGCTCTTTATGCTTTTTATTCGATCGTTTTACTATTTTTCGTTTAGTCTGTGATTACATTCGTTCGTGATTGCAGTTTCCTATTTCAGAATTTCATGATTTGTCCCAATAAACACAAAAAATTGTATTCACAAATTGATACGTGCTTGGTGATCAAAGGTATGCAATGTATGATGATAAATTTATGTATATTAGACAGGGCTATGCTTTTTCGGAAAGCGACACATGTATGTTGTTATTACTTAGCACTTTTTATTTTCATAACTTATTGTCTCATTTCTGTCTTGAATCTACCAAGAAATTGGGATAAAAAATTGTCCTGCTTAATTAATGTTTCATTAGATAATTTAAAGATTATCGTTAGACCAGTCGTTCTCCAGCTATCCAGTTTAGACATTATTATTGTTTTTTATTTAACGTTTTGTCTGCGTAAATTTTTCAAAATAAAGAAAATAAGGTTAACAGAGATCCGTATATAGTTCATAATTTTAAGGCAATCGAGAAGAAAAGTGTTGCTTACATAACTTTGTTCGATCGATGTTGCTCTTCTTAGACAGATATACAAAGAAGGTTTATTTTAAATCAGGGCCCGGCAGAAAGAAGAGAGAGTGTTTTAGTGAAAGACCGGTTATCGCAGTAATCATATTATATTAACTTTTTGTGCTCCGTCGCTCACTAGCTAGCACTGAGGCAACAGCGTATGATGTTGAGTCGTTTCTCGCAAGTAAGTGAGTGAGCATAACCAACGGTACCCATTGATTGGTGAGTGCGACCATAGCGTTCTCACAAGCACAGAAACCATTTTATTTTTCGAGAAGCCGTGCAAAGAATCTGATAACACAGCCCCACAAAAAAACAAAAGTGTAGGGGTTGGGGGATCAGACCACCCTTTTCCTATGTATTTTGACGCGCTGAACACGAATCCGGTGTCCGTTTTGGTCCAGCTCTTCTAACCTCAAAAAACACGTCAAATGTTTAGTGGTATATGAATTTTTTGAGGTTAGAAAAAACGGACTTCGGATTCGTGTTCAGCGCGTCAAAATACATAGGGAAAAAGTGGTGTGATCCCCAAAATCCGACACTTTTTTTGGAGCTGTGTAATCTTTGTGAATTTGGTTCTCAGATTTTCGGACAATTATCCGACTAGCTGGCTGATACTCTCAGAAAAATGTGTGCTGCGAATAATTTTGCAAGCATGTCATATCTAAAAAAAACTTGTTTGCTTTCACAAATAAGATTTTCTGCCGCACAGCAACAAGCTGTCATAAATGAAATTTAAAATATGAATGAAAGCTTAAAAAATTCAATTACTCTCTTCGCTTGACTTTCAAAGTATTCCATGTAGAAACTTTACTCAATTTTCTGTGCAAACATTCCGACGTATCTACACATATGTATGTACATATATGCATACATTTCTCCATAAGAATATGTTCACCTATCAAAAAGTACTTTAACTTATACTTTTTATATACAGGGTGGGTCATGCGTTTTCGTTCAAATTTAACCAGAATTTTTTGTTTTTGCAAGATTCGACATCAATCCTTTAAAGTTCTTAAGTTTATGTTTCTTAACCCTTAGCAGAATCAATACTTATTCCAAGGATGGTATTTTATTCTGTCGTGGTCATAGCAACCAGTTGAAAACCTTTTCCGAGAACCTAGAAAACCTTCACCAACAGGAAAGATGGGAAAGCAGTTTCGACCGAGATTTTTGTTTACTGTTCACCTTTAAATACAAAAAATAATATTGGTCACTGCATTTCAACAACAGAGTATAAAGTAAATTAAATTCCTCACACATCTCTTATATTAACTTACCTTTATACCGTCACATACATGCAATTTCCATTCCAACCCTTTTTTCCTGTGTCAGACAAGCAAGCGCTCACTCCGAATAAATTTAATTTGTTATTCCCATTTATCTCTGGATGCATGTATACTTGCCCTCAAGATTGAAGCAAAATTCCGCACACGGATATTATGAGGAGCTCACGCCAGCAAACTTGCCAGCAATTGAAAGATTTTGAAGCTAGAGTAAGCTGTGATAGCAAATGAGAATATAGACAAATGGTCAGCTCGCATATTATTGATGAGCACTTTCTGTGGTAAGGGGGTGATGTATAAAAAGAACATGACTAATACTAACGCTGACACAGATTTCCTGACTACGGCACGTACCTAGATACAAACAAACAAAAACGAGCTATATGTGTGCTATATTACTTTAATGTTTGGGTTTTTATGTACGATCCAGGTTACCGAAGGAATCGGTAATAAATTTTCTGCTCAGCATACTGAAGCAATTAAAATAAATTATGATGTGAATATTTTTGAAAATTAAGATAAGCTCGCCCATCCTCCACTGGCTTTTACTTCATTGCACGAATCCTTTTTCTTTTTCTACTCACAAAATAATTTTTTTTGTTTTTTGTTGTTAGTGCTTTATATATGTGTTTTTAGTTGGTTAAAACAAGCAAAGAAGCTTGGGTAGTAAACGTTGTAACATAAAAGGATGTAAAGATAAGTGAAATTAATTTTGGAGTAAACCTTCTGGCGCAGATGTTTCAATATTCAGAATGAATCCTTATATTGTAGACATGCATACTCACATATAGTTTATGCCCGTACTTCTAAGCTGTTTACAGTGATTGCCAATCTAAGCAAATGATGAGGGTTACTTTGTCGTTTTTTCGATTTCGAAACGGAAGGATATGTCTGATGAGTGTTGCACGCGCGCAGCCTGTTAGAGTGAGTGCGAGAAAATCTTTGTATAAGCTAATGTGCAGATGTTGAGCTGAAAATCGGGGAAGGGAAAAATGTATACTATACAAAACTATGTATATAACACACTTTTTTCTTGTCTTAACATACATACATATTTAAGAGATTTTATACGATAGTACCTACGTGGGTGACAGAGCCTGCTCGATGCGATTTAGCGCTAACTTTACTTATCCAAAATGATCCCAAAATGACCCTAAAATAATCCTAAAGTGATCCCAAAACGATCCAAAAAAAAAACACTTAAATGTTCCCAAAATGATCCGAACTTGAACCCAAAACGACCCAAAAATGATACCGAAATAATCCTAAAATGATCCCAAAATGCTCAAAAAATGATTCCAAAATTACCCCAAAAACCCTTGAATATACCCAAAATAGTCCCAAAACGACCGCAAAAAGACCCTTAAATGTTTTCAAAATGATCCAAAAATGGTCCCAAAAAAATACAAAAATGACTCAAAAATTATACGAAAAGAACATCAAAATGGTCCCAAATTAATTCAAAATTGAACCCAAAATGGTTTCAAAATAGCCCCAAAATTATCCCAAAGTGACCCGTAAATGATCCCAAAATGATACTAAAATAATCCAAATACGATCCCAAAAATACACAATACGGTAAATGGTAACCCAGGACGGCGACACTACTTTAAAATATTTTAGTTGGTATGTCGGCAAAAATACCTTTCATTTGATATCCATATTTGCCTTTCTCACTCCATAATTTAAAAAAAATTAGATAGGTGGCAATCCGGTACACCCCCCAAGTGGCAACCCCCAAGTGGATCATACTACCTATATGCCAAATTTCATCCAAATCGGGGAAGCTGTTCCCGAGATATACGAAAATACCTATCAATTGATACCCATATTGGCAAATCTTGCTACAAAATTTAAAAAATTTAGATATATGTCAACCTTTTAAACCGCCCCAGGTGGCAACCCCCAAGTGAATAGTCTTAGAATCACTCCAACTACGAATCTATATTCAAAATTTTATCCAAATCGGTCAAGCGGTTCCCGAACTAGTCCGGATATACAAATATACAAATATGCAATTTTAGCTCGTTTAAAGTTATAAGAGTGTAATTGTGAGCGCGAGGTCAAGAAATAATGAATTTTGTTTTTCTTCAAATTCCATTATTCCTCTTTTGAAATGTGGACTTTCTGTAACCTCCTCGATTTAGGTAGTACCGCTATCTCTGTTCGATAATATTGTAGTGAGATACCTTGGGTTTGAGCTGTTATTTCAGGCGATCTATGTTGCTTTTTTTCTCCCGGCGATCGTCGTTGTGACATGGCACCTCAAGTCATATAAAAAAATTTAACTAGTTAGTTAAGAACTTCATGGCAAAATATCGTGAGACTTTCGTGTAAAATGCTCTTTGTATTCTTCATGGTAACAAAATATATGGGATTAACAAAAATATTCTGAGATAGCCCAGATTGTGCCTTTCGTTAAATTTCTTTCCGAACCATAGGACATGGCGGGTTCCAGGAAGAACTTCGTAATTTTTTTATTTTAAAGTATAACTTCCTAATTGCCTACTTCATTATAAAAACACAAAGAAAATATCAACAGCTGTGTACCCATGGACTTTAAGATCATATTTTTCGCGTTACCCATGAAATTCATTACCAATTAAAAGCTACATACGTTCACTGGAACTCTGCACCAGAGTCCATCAAGCCATGAGTTGACTTCTAAGTGCGCTGGAAAATCAGATATTCCGATCATGTGCCTTTGAACTCAATTAAGGAGCGCATAACTTACAAACCGGATTACAATAATCAGCAGCAATGATAGCAACAAAGACAACAGACAAAATCTAACAGAACAGTTGAACCAATTTCAAAGGGTGTTGGTCTTTGTTCCAAATTTCTGTGCTTTCATTTTATTTTCATGTTTCCTTTTCGTAGGACAAAGTTCCCAACAGCAATGGCCTCTAATTTGTATGCAAACGTGCATCAGCTGCTATCGCTCAGTATACATACTTCTTTCGCCCTTGCTCTTACCCTTCAAGCCACGCCATGTGCTTTCGCTTTTAACCGCAAGAGTGCTATACTTACAGACACATATGTGGCGGCTACTATATTTAGCTTCGTAATAATGATGGTCCAAAAAACAAAAAACTCGTTTATACAAACTAATCATAAAAACAGAATATTGCATGAAGAGAGGGAGATAGCATTGTAATTTTTTTTTAGTTCTCATAAAGTGCCCAAATGTCCATTTGTTCGCCCACTAATTCGTCGTTATGTTGTCCTTGGCTTTTGCTATTTTTTCGTTTTATTGTCTCAACTATGTATATGGCAACACGTTGTGCCTAAGGGCCGCTTGCATAAAAGCCGATAACGACTAATCGGTGATTAGTTTGACAGCTAACCGAACAAAATACGTCAATTAAACTCCGGCAACCGAGCGATTAGTCGTTATCGGCTTTTATGCAAGCGGCCCTAAATCTGCTACATCAAAAATTTATGGACGAAAATATTTTTGAATTGTACAGTACATGTTATGCTTGTTCAAATTCCCATGGCCACAAACTCTTTTGCAAATAAAGCAGCGCGATCGAAATGGCGCGCCACCTTTTTTTTTGTATTATGCATTGTTGACGAAGCCTGGACGATGGTGAAAGTGTCAAAAGCCCAGCTCAGCGGGTAGTTAGTTCTATATCGAAAGCAAAATCTTTGGGAATGAAATATTTCAAATATAGCTACCCGTGCGCAACCTATCGAAATAATTTTTCTGAAGAGCCTACCTCAACGGAATGTTAGTTGAAAAACGAATGCAACGACTCCGACGCGCCTTATAGTGGGTCCAATTTTTTTTAAACATATGAAATTTAATTAAGTATTTTATACACACGCTAAATACCAGAAAAATTGGTACATAAATACGATTTTCAGTTTTTATTAATCCGATCTCAGCTCCGCCTAGCGTAATTTTTTTTAAAAAAAATATTTCTTTTATTGGTAGTATTTCAGTGAAATTGAAAATATAGCGACCCAAGCGCCACCTATCGGATAGTTTCTTAATAGGAATTGCACTGTCATCGCGACCTGAAGGACAGTGAAAATTTCAAGGATTTTCAATTTTTATTAATCCGATATCAGCTCCGCCTACCTTAATTTTGTTTTAAGAAAATATTTCTTTTATTGATCGTAATACATCTTCCGAATTTCAGCGAAATCGGACTATAAAGGCAATTTTTGAAAATATAGCGACCCACGCGCCACCCTTCGAATTTTTTTCTTAATACACTGTCATCGCAACCTAAAGGACGATGAAAATTTCAAGACCCTTGCTCAACAGAAAGATTTTTTTGAAAAAGTATGCAAAAATCCGCGCAAAGGAAAAAGTACTTGTTTGGGAAAAAGTGGATTCTTTCTTTCGGAACCTTTCGGGTCCCCCTAGGACATTTTTAAAAAAAGTAAACAGTTCAGCCATCCCTTGCTTCTGATCCCGCAAGCATCCTACACCAAACGCATTTTTGCAGGGCTTTTATGTTATCCTTTCGCCCATTGAATATATTTGTCAACTAAATGCCAACTTCTTGGCAACCGTTATCTCCTATAACCACTTCTTCAACTTATCTACCACAGCATATCTTTACGCAATTGTCATTTTGATTGTTCTCTCTATTTGTGTTAATACATTCCAAACGCTTTGATGAAAGCGTCTGGTCTATGTAAACACATGTGAATGTAGATTTGTCGGCATGGTGATATAAATAAATACAAAATGACGGCTCTTTGTGTAGCATCAACACCACAAGCCAAGGCTAACAATGAATTCAAATGCTTATCCTTTCGCTTAAGTGGCGTTTTGTATGCTCTTTTCACGCTCTTCATGCGCACATTCTCTCATCAAATCTATCGTATTTATTCATACATTCTTTTATTTATTTTGGCCTCTTCGACTTCGGGGCATGCTGCATGTTTAGGATTTAAGCTGGTGATGACGTTGTTTGCCGCTAAGCGGATTAACGCGAGCAAATAACTGAAAAATGGAAAAATGAGGAAAAAAATTTAAATTGGTTTTTGTTAGAAATATTAAAGGAATTGCAGTATACAAAAATTAGGTACTTGGCGTCGCTCGCTTACCAACAGCATGAATGTGCCAAAATTAAAATTTTGGAAAATCGTATTTGAAAGTTTATACCTCTCGCAAAATTTAAAATTTTAGTTTTTGACAGAAATATTTTTTTGCAGGTTATATTCTCATTATACTCTTTCCACTGATATAGTTTTTACGTTAATATTCCTTCGATTCCTCGGGACTCGGCACATTCTTCTTTTAAAAATTTCCAAAGAAATTTTTTTTAAATTTCCGTTGTGCCAGAAATATGAATGTGTAGCACATTCATACTTCTGGCGCAACAAAAATGTTTAAAAGCTGAAATTTTGGTTTTGCCAGAAGCATGAAAGTGTTGCACTCAACAAGAGGCACCAGGGCGTATACGTAACAATCTTTCTACACATTCATGTTTCTGGAAAAACGAAAATTTAAAAAAACTAAAAATTCAGTTTTGAAAAAATTTTGTTGCGCCATTCGTTTTTCTACACAATTTTCAGAGATTGAACTACACATTCATAAAAATGACATTGCAAATTTCCGGGCGTTCATTGTACTTTGGAAAACCAGGATTTCCTGAATCTCTTGGTACATTTTTCATGAAATGTCATGAAATTTTGGCTTGAAAGCATATATGTAATACTTCTATATAGGTAATACCGAACAGTGAAGCGTGTCAAACATTACAGTACAGATATACCATGAGAGAAGGAGACAAAATCTCAAGGATGTCGTTAAACTTTTGTAAACAAAGGGGCATAAATAAATGCATACTTGAACAAAATGTAAATAAATTCACTTCGTTTTTCTTATCACTCCTTTCACTAATTAACATTAAACCATGCCAAAAATACCCAAGGTAGCGGATATGACATTATTTTACCAAATGAAAAAATTCTCTGTAGCTTATTATTATTTTTTAAACAACAAATACGAACATTTTTATTTATTTATTTTGTGATTTACTAATTTGGTATTTTCATTATTTAATCGACTAATCAAAGATTTTATAACTAAAACTATGCACAATTTGTGTAATGGGGATAGTGACCCTTTTTGAGCCCTTTGATATTTTTTTTTAAACGCGCTACTACAATTCACTAACACAAACAAAACTTGCGCATGCGCAGAACTCACATTTGCACTGATTCATATAATAATGTTTGACACGCTTCTTACACACGGCCAGTATACGAAAGGCGCAGGCTTTGCTTGAAAGCAATTCAATAAATCCGTTGATTTCCCTTTTAAATTAGTAGAAACGTCGTATTTAACATATATAAAATCGTAACAAAGTGGGAAGCCAATAAAAATATATTTATGGTTTAATTCTGGTGTATTCCAAAGAGTTGCATTTCTATAGATGTGCATCCAACGTAAATCTTTATATGTTTCCACAAAATATTTACAGGATTCTTAAAAAATTACAACATTTATCGTTAAAAAAAAAAGTTTTTTTTTCATACGCACCCTAATGTATATATCTTTTTGCTTAGCTATATCTAACTACATACTTTCGAAGTTAAATAACTTAGATGTGTCAAACTGTCACAGCAGAGTTGTTATTGTATTCACTTAGTCGTTACACACATAATCATATTTTAGTAAATTAATGATGACGATTTAGGTCGCTCCCTCTCACTTATGTATACTAATAGGATATTGTTGAACAACAGTTTTGGTAATTATTGATAAATTTACTAAGATTGACGACATGCTTATAAATACATTTCAAAACACGCACACATGCAATCAAGCACGCCAACATAAAATGCAAATGACAGCATGATTGATTACTTTTAGGCGCATAAAATTGCACTCAATATATACTTACTAGTCTGACAGTGTTAATACACAAGGAAAATACAAGCACATACACATTAAAATTAGCTGATAGCTATACCCAGCAAAGCAATTTTCTCATGCATCTGTAAGATTGGGTGATTTTGCAACAAAAAGTACTCTAAAGGTAGTCAGCGCCTAAAAATATACTCTAAGCTAATTTAACGATAATTTCCAAACTGTTCAAGGTTTATTCGTAAATTACTGTAAACTCAGTAATTTGATTAGCATTTTGCAGACGGATTTTGCAATGACATCTGCTTTTGAAGATTGTACTCTTCCTACTATTTTTCAAACCCTAGTAATCATTAGAGTTCGGAAAATAGGTAAATATCAAAAGCCGAAAATTATGCTAACATATTTGCCATTTTTTTTATTAATTTACAAATGATAGGAAGCCGATGTCGGGACATTAGTTTGTCCTGTACTGCATGGAAGGCGAGTACTTTGTTGCGTACTTCAGTATGACAAACATCGAAAAAAATGTTGCTAGGTAATCTCACATGTAAATTTTAGCAATTACGCACAAACGCAACGCAAACAGCGAAATAAATGCTTTTGAATTCATAAAATTTAATTTGTTTAAGCAAATATTAACAAAACGTCAAACCAAAATTTCGCACCAAATATCAATACCAATATCAAAATACATGCCATTGAAAGTACACATTAAAAGAGCAGTGATGCTTACAGTTGGCGGGTGTGCTGACTGAACTTGCAATATGTACTGGAGTTATATTTTTAATTTTAGTGCTGAATGACTTGCAACTATATGGAGATCAGTTCAATCTCATAAAACTGCCATGGGCTAGACTGACGTATACTCATGTGCTTTACGAACTTTCATATTTATAAGCCTGTGTGAATTACTAACGAAATTGTGTGGCTGTTTTTGATTGGCATGAAAAAACGATTGGTTCGAAGTTCGAACTTTCACATCAGTTTATGAAATTGCATGATTGTTCGCCTAAAATTGTGCTACAACTATGGTTTTTTGGCTTTAGTTCATTTCCAGCAAGCGATTTGGTTCATTTCATTTTCAAGTGCCGGTAATTAGTTAAATGGCACTAACGTTGAATTAGAAATTTTATTAAATTTTTTTATAAAGGTAAAACCAAGGCAAATTAAACAAGGTAGAATTGACAACTGAAATATTTTGTTTTTTGTAGGAGTTTTTCCTTCAAATAAATGTAAACAAGAGTATTAACCCTTTGCCACCCAAGCACAGTTTTTGAGTCCCATGCAATTATTTTACTGAAAACTTGGAGTAACTTTGGACACTTTGGAATCTACCTCTTTTCGGACCTTTGCGTTATAAAAATGGCGAGTATTGAATATTTGTCGATTTCCGCCGATGGCACCACAAGAAGGTTGTCGCCAGAGTGTCGCAGAAACTGGTGGATTGGTTTCCATTAGAGTTTTTTTATACTGAAGTCAAAACCAGGGTACCGTCTTACCAAGGAAAATATGTGTCCACGAAATGAAGTAATCAATTTTAACAAACAAGTATAAACTTGTTTGGAACCGGTTCTGGACTTTGAAAGGGTTTCGTTTTTTTTTTATTAAAATATCGATTACGATTTTGTTTTCGGTTTCGAGAAATTAATCGGCTTAGCTGTAGCTGTTGTAAGGGGGACGTGACGGACCAAACAGAGTTGTACGGTCTATGCGTCTATGCTCTCACAGCTGCCGATCCACCTTATGCTACTATTCCCATTGCCGATTTCATCAACCCCGTGACCGTGGTTGAAATGGATTTTAGTCGCCTCTTGCGGCAGGCATTCCACTACGGGCATTATCTAAACCCCTAACCCGCAGGGGTCATGATCGATTTTAATCGCTTAAAGTTTTGTTTTCGGTCTAAAATCCAATTGAAAAAAAAATTAGACCATTCATCTTAGCTAAAATGTGCTAGAGTCTAGCTAACTAATCTGAACTCTAAACTCTGGTTAAACGTGCAAGGAACTGAGGCAAGCGGTATTGTATTTATATGATACAATTTGCTATTTCTTCACACTATTGAAAAAATTTAAAAATCTTAAGCAGAACGGGTTAATATTTTTTTTCATTTGACGGGAAAACTCCTACAGAAAAGAGAGAACTGTCAAGTTCACTATTACTTTGTTTAATATACTTTGGGTTTTATTGTCATCATGTCCTCAAATATATAATAAGTCCTCAACTATATAACAAGTCACCAGATTAGCACTAAGTTAGTTAAAAGTCGATCGCCAATTTCAAACGAATTATTTTTTTGTTACAACAAATCCAAACATATGTTAACACTCAGAGCATAGTGGCAGCGAAGCCTCCTCCTTTTTAGAGTCGTGTATATACTTGACAAGTGGGCGGGTGCCTCGAAACATCATCAAATCAGACGTTGTAACATTACTCAAAAACAATAACGATTACTCTGATAATATCTTGTTTCCTGCACGTTGCTAAGTATTTGATGTGATGACAGCATTCAGAGTAAACAAAAATTTCAGTGGCAAAAATACACATATGTATGTTTAGCAGGGACAAAAATATGCGAGGCAGCTAAGTGTTAACCGGAAATTACACAAAAATAAAGGAAAGAATAAAAAACAGCATGCGGCAGCAGAAATTGAGTTCATTGTGCTTTCACAAAACTTTTCTTAAGCGTTCTCCTTTGACCTCACTTATCCAACGTGTTATTTTTGGAGCCCGCAATTTACTGTATATGAACTTAACTTCTTAGGTGGCGATATGAAGTTTTGATTGAGTATAAAATTTGAGAAAATGGCTGATAATGCAACGGAAATTATGCAACGGACATAGAAATTGTAGCCGACTTTCAGGCATATGTTGCAGAATTTTCAGTCGTAGGCGATTTTCACCACGATGTTTAGCTGTGCAAATGAAATAGGAGGTGAAATTCTAGGATCTAGCTAACATTGCACAAATTGGAATAGTTAGGCCGAGCAGAATTCATGGTTGTTGCCACTTATGAGGGTTTTGCAGGGTGCCACCTATCCAAATTTTTTTTTAAATATAGAGCTAGATATGCCAATGTGGGTATCAAATGAAAGGTATTTTCGACCGTATTCCAAAAATGACAATTTCACGCAGGGCTGCCACTCTTCTCTTCTACCTTGCCCCTCTTCCTCTATATCCCATTCGTATTGGGCCCTTTTAATTTAGGCATAATCTTATCCACGTACCGAATTTGAAGAAAAACGCACCATGTATAAGATATTTTCGAGTTGATCGGATCCCTGCTCCACTTCCCGGAAGTTAGAAATTGTGAATCTAAACCATTCTCGAATACACCTTATTCATATTTCGTTATTTTTGAATTTCAGAAGTTAACTTCTTTCACGTGTACTGGCTACACGCGGTTTTTATTTTTTATTTCATTTCACAACAGGAAATTTCCTCACGTTGATTATGCCATTGTTGTTATCCTACTTGCTGACGTAGTTTTCGTTTGCATTTCTTATGAAACTCTAAAAAATATTTGAAATTGTTGTTTATGTTAGTTATAGTTTTTGGTTTTATACCACTGTCATTCATATCCGTTGGTTGAAATAAGAAACTTTTAACTTGGCTTGCACTATATTTAGTAGTGTTAAGAGCGCGAAATCTCAGATAGTTAAGTCGGCAGACGATTTGCTCAGTAGACACGCGTCAGTGTTGCATACTTGTAGGCGCTTAAGCTGACGCGCCAACTCAGCAGACACCGGCAATAGATTTTCCCACTTTTCTTTTGCCAATATACCTACCTACTTATTTACCTTAATTCCTTGTTTTTCTTTGTTAGCTAGTTTTTGCTTATTTATGCCAAGGATTCGCGGGGTTCTTCAATGAGTTTATACGTTGCTTGGCCTATTGCCCAAGAAGTTGGTCTTTAGCTTGCTTGGTATTTAGCATTGATTTTGGTTGAAGCTTCACAAAACTTAGGTACGAATGCAATCATAAATTTAAATTGTATATATTTTTTTTAACTAAATATTTTTTGCATTGTTGGCAAATGTAGCGACTATGGGCGTTTGTACAAGTTCACGAAATTCGATTGAAAAACGTTTATTGGCAATGACACGGACTAAGTATTATTGCAGTTGTATAGAAAGTTCAAGTAAGGATATCTTTGTTCGAATGATACTGAAAAATGTATTCGTATTGTGACATAACACATAATTCGTGTCCAATTTAACTCATCCTTCCTGGAAAATAAAGAGGAGATAAAGTATTTTTCTTTTTTAATTAAAGGATAGATGAGAAAACGAACTGGGAGGTCAAACTTGCATTGTAGTTCAAAAATGTTTCCTTGGTAGCATATGATATTTGCTCTCCTCTGAGTGTAAGTGTCTATATCTACACTCAAAAAAATAACGATGTAAAATCATGCATATACCATTATTTCCGGTTAAGATCGAAAATTCCTAATAATAGTATGAACAATCTTGCGCTTTTTGAATTAGAACTTGGCCTCAGATCTGTATGTCTACCTTCGACAAGACCACCTCCGCACCACCTCTTAGTCGATTTCCACGTCGCTTTTGATAGTGCTAGCAGGAGGTGCCTATATGCCGACATGTCTGAATTTGACATCTATGCAAAGCTTATACAAGAACTTCTCTGATGCTCAGAATCTAAGCTATTTGATACCAAACGAGGCTTCAGACGACTTCAGAGCGACTTACTTTCGTGCGATTTCTTCAACCTGATACTGGAGAAGATAATTCGAGCAGCAGAGCTAAATTGCAGTGGCGCAGTCTATTACAAAAGCGTGCAATTTCTAGTGTATGCCGCTGAAGCGCGGAAAAAGTGGGTCTTGCGGTTAACGAGGACATTAACCAATTCACTGTCGATATTTACAAATTTGACTAAGAGGGACTTCGTCTATCTGGGCATTAACACCACCACAGAGAATCACTCTAGCCCACAAGTGCTATTCGGACTAAGTAGGCAATCGAGAAGTAAAGTCCTCTCTCAACAAACAAAGATCACTCATCATACCTGTCGTGATGTATGGCTCGAAATCATACTGTCCATGAGAAGATGAGATGGCCCTAGGAGTATTTGAGAGAAAGATTCTACGGAAGATTTATGGTTCTCCTTGTGATACCAACGACGAGTATCGAAGGAGATTCAACAATGACCTGTACGAACTTCACACAAATCTGATCATAGCCCAGCGAATTAAAGACCAAAGGCTCCGCTGGCTGGGTCATGTTATGCGAATGGACTAAGAAGCTACATCCCATATGGTTTTCCTATCGTCACCTGAATTCGGAAGCAGAGGAAGGGGAGACCTCTACTGGGATGGAAACAATAGGTGGGGGATGACATGAACTCTCTCGGGGTTTCCAATTGACTTCAGTAACGCTTAGGCGGTTAAGCGTCAATAAATGATGATGATGATGTATCAATTTATTATATCACAAATTTTCTTAACTTTTTCTGCCCTTATCTCATAAACTTTTTAAAAACTTTATGTTATCTTCTTCCTTCAGCATGTAAAGTTTCAAGTTACAACTCATAAAGCTTCATTATATGCTGCCACACTTTTTTCGAAATATGTATGTTCAATTTATTTGCAACAGATTTGCTATGTCATTTATCATTAACATAACAAATCACCATACATGCTGATCATTCATATATAATGATGACATCAATTTGTTTATTTTCATCTATCGCTCACGCGTAAGTTCGCGTATGTGTCAATTTTGGCGCACATTAATCATTTGTTCGAAAACGTTTGCTAAAATCCACCAAAAAAATGCTGAACTGATTTCTCGCAGAAAACATAATAATAAGAATTTAAATTTATTTCGTAAAATAATGTAACGCGATTTTTTGCTAGCTGTATATTATACGTGCCTCTGAAGCTATTGCGATTCATTGTGAGAACATAACGTGTATGTAATACATGGAAGCGAATACATGCACACAAGGACACAAACCGATTCAAAATTGTATCCCCCTTCGGCTGCGGGTATGCAAAGCTCTTTTGTACCTGGTGGGGTTTCGTTCATCATATGTCTCTCGGATACTTCCAGAGGCGCCTCATTATATGCAGTTTCAGCTGGCCAGAACCAGCTAAGACCAAAGTCTCTTACATGAAGTATTATGTTAAACGAAATTTTCAAACGAATTTCCACATGCGTTCACAGATTACCTGCGTACGCCTTTACCTCGAAATATGAGCTTTATTTAAGTAACGCTATTATAGCTGGGAAATTAATTAGGTTCATTATTGATAAAAGTAGGTATTTCCAACTGCTGAAATGCTCATTTATAATTTCGCCCCTTCATATAAGAGTAGTATATTTGTTGCAGCACTTATTAAGAGCCGTAATTACGTAATAGTTTCACCTTTTACCAATATTTGCTAATTAATAGCCGCAATGTTCCTCGATACGCACGTCTGCTTTTCAGCTGCAAATGCATCACGTAAATACAAAATAAAAGCAAAAATACACATAAGGCATATGTACATAATTATGTTTATAAATTATGTGTACTTGCATATCATAAATACTTCTGAAAGAGCGCTTAGCTGACATTTGTTTAAATATGTTCTGAGGCCACTGCCAGAGAGATCCGTGAATTGACTTTCACCAAAAAAGGTGTTTTCCCAAAATCTAATATGGTGTTTCCACCAAATACAAATACCGTGTTTGCAGGTTTTGGGTTCGATAAAGCCGCATGTGTATGCAAACCCAAAGCAAACACGCTTTCAAAAGGGGTTTGAAATGGGTTATGAAATTTGTACGAGATTTTCGAATGGTGTTTTGTTTGCTTCTAAACTAACTAAACTAAAGGCGGCGATATACCACAGGTTATCATAACCTCTAACGAGATTTTTAGCCGAGCTTCTCTTTCCAACTTGTGGTGTGTTGCTTTTGAGTTTTCCTACAAGTTCGCGGGACCTACAGTTTTTTGCCGACTCCGAACGGCACTTGCAAAGCAAATGAATTTTTTGCTGAGAAGCTTCTCATGGCAGAAATACACCCGGAGAGTTTGCCAAACTACTGCCGAGGGGCGACCCCGTTTAGAAAAATTGTTTTTCTAAATAATGTTTGATGTTACTTTTGCCGGGCATCGAACCGCCACGACTTGGTGTAGAAGGCCGAACACTTAACCGCTACACCACGGCGGCCGCCAAACACGCTAGGAAAAGACGGTGTTTGCTTTTGGTGGAAACGCCGTATAAAACTAAAATTACAATTTTCTTCTAAATTGAGTGGTTTTAGTCTTATCTTGGTTATAGTTATTGCACAAATAAACTACGAGTTGTTGAATAGAAATGAATTGTCAATTAAGCGGTTTTACACATTCAATGACAGTATGTACATCGTTCACTTAATTGGCATACAATTTTTGCCAGCGATGCAAAACTTCTGCGAATCAAGAGCAAACAATATGTTTTCTCAGGCGTTTAATGAGCAAATATAAGCCAATGGGCTATCAGGCAAATGGCAATCGACCATAACTTTGCTTGAAGGTATATTCCAATAAAAGGTTAAAATGCAGAAAAAATATTTTGTATACGTTTTTCGCATATTAAACTAAAGTACATATTTATGTTTAACGCCAGTACAGTTACCTATATGGAGAACAATGCTTAACGAATACATAAAAAGTCAAAGTACACTATTTCAAGTAAACCGCCTAAAAATATTGAATAAGGATACTATCTGGTTAAAAGCTATTTCTACAGCTCTTATTCTACACCTCAAACAAGTTCACGACTGAAGACAATATTTTCATTACAGTGGTGTAACGAAGGCCTACTTCTCTCCAAAAATTTATGCGATTGATCTCTAAAGACATTTGTTCGCTATTAATACCTTTCTTCCACTGTGGGATGCCCAAGGGAACACTCCACCCATATAAATTATTCAAAACTTGCATGGATCCCATACTCCTTTGCGACTTATTCCGAATTAATCGTATACGGCTGATACATTAGCGCAAATTCCGAATTAACTCCGCTTTTGGGAGTTAACTTGAGCATAATCTTCATTATAAACTCCCAAAAATGAAGAAGATTGGAGCAAATTTCAGAAAACGATTCAACGATTTGAGCGCTACTGTCATTGATAAATAAACAAAAATAGCAAGGACAACTACCAAAATTACGACTTTACCGTTACTGGACACTAGAGTCAACAAAAAAATAAACAATACTCAGCGACATCTAGTTTTAAACCGCAAGTTATACAAACAAAGCACTAGATGGCATCGATTGTTTATCTTCAATTTTGTGTGTGTCATGGTAAAATTTGGATCTGATTAAAGAAGACTAATTGGAGATAATCTCTGTGTGTGTATCCATAGCATTATACTAATTAAATTTTTCACTTGAGAATGACTTTAAAATTCTCCTTGAGAACTATAATTAACTAGACTTGAATATTACTCATGTCTAATTCCGTTAGAGAACAGCAATTTGCCCAGCGTTTCTCTGGTCAGAGAACTTGGCCAGTTTATATTCTTCCTCTAACTTCAATATTTTATGGGCTAGTGATTGACTTACGGAAGTTATGTCTTTAACCCGTCACGATCACTCTTCTATGATCTATATCAGATGTCATGATATTCAATATTTATAATTATAAGTTTCATGGCCTTTTAAAAAAAAAACTTCAAATTAGTTTTGAGATAGTGTGGTACTCAACTCCGTCGTCGATATATAAATGCGCGCCTCAAATATCGTTGTAAACGACAAAATATAAAATGTTCAGTAGAATAAAAAAAAAACCGTGTACACGGGCAGACGCACGGACATGCCTTAATGAACGGCGGCCGCCGTGGTGTAGCGGTTAAGTGTTCGGCCTTCTACACCAAGTCGTCGCGGTTCGATGCCCGGCAAAAGTAACATCAAAAATTATTTAGAAAAACAATTTTTCTAAACGGGGTCGCCCCTCGGCAGTAGTTTGGCAAACTCTCCGGTTGTATTTCTGCCAAAAAATTCTTTTGCTTGTAAGTGCTGTTCGGAGTCGGCAAAAAACTGTAGGTCCCGCCTACTTACAGGAAAACTCCAAAGCAACACACCACAATTTGGAAAGAGAAGCTTGGCTAAAAATCTCGTGTTGGTGTATCGCCGCCATTAGTTTTTTTTAAGAACTTTCATGTATGGAACTCTATATATAATCTGCTTGGAGAGTACAAACGTGCTCAAAAAAGCCTAATTTTTGAGTGTGCAGCCAGAAAAATACTCAAAATAGCTCTTTTTATAGAATTATGAAACCTACATATGTGTAAAAATAAATATGTACTAAAAGTTTTCGCAACCCGGAAACACTCAAATCTAACGACTGTCACCAATGATCAGTGAATTCATAAAACAAATGAAATAAATAAATGTCACAATAAAATAATTTATTGGCAGCTGGAATATCACAAAAGATAAATAAAAAGAAAACTATATTCTGCTATCAAAAGCATTTAAAAGCTACACACATAGCCTTATACCTACAAACACAATCACATGGCTGTAGTTACTTGCACACAATTGCAATTTGCTCAAAAACAGTTATTTTGGCAACATTTACACATTGATTTGGTGCAGCTATGTAAGTGCGAGTGTATGTGTGGTGCTCCGTTGGTTCTCCCCAGTGCACAGCACACAGCTGCGGACAAGCGCATGCCAATGGCGGAAAAAAGATGGCGTTGAAGCATTGGCAACAACTTTATGCCAACAAGTCTTCACAGCAAGTCCTGGCATGCGATGAAAATTTTGAGCTTTTTCGTTTTGTTTCACAATTTTTTATGTATTTTGGTAGGTGCGCTATGTACATGTGTTTATTTTTGTGGGTGGCAGCTATATCGGCAACTGTCTACAGTCATTTTCTTCAAATATACAATGATTATTTCCTGTTTCTTCTTTTGGTTGTTTTCTTAAATTCATCATGCATTGTAGCTTACTAAGTTTTGGGGGTGGTACGCTTGAGGTTTAATGTTATACCCTCTTACTTAGTTTTCTTCTCAAATGTAAGAAGATACGCGACAGTAGGAATAGGAAGAGAAACTTTAACTGTAGTAGAAACAGCACAGGAGGAGAAAGAGAAAAGTATCAGGGACTAGGCAAGAAGAAGGAAGAGATAAGAAAAAAAGGGAGAAGAGAGTGAGATAACCAAAAAAAGATATGGGCGAAGATAGGGAAAGGGAAATGGGAGAGGAAGAGAAAGAGAAGAAGAAAACAAGTAATAGGAATAAGGATAAAAACATAAATTGAAATTGCACAGGAAAAGGAAGAAAGTAGTTATGTGGAAAGAGAGACAAAAGAAAAAAGGGAAAAGAGGAAAAATAAGGGATATGGGTGAAGGAAAAGGAAAAAGAAATAGGAGAGGAAAAGAAAAAAGGATGGAAATAGGAATATAAATAAAATTAATGGAAAAACGAATTGAAATAGAAGTTTTAGGGGAAGAGGAAGAGAAAGAAAAATATATAAGAGAAGAGGGAAGAAAATAGAAAAGGAAGAGAGATAAAAAGCTAAAGAAATGTGGGTGAAAAAAGTAGAAGAGAAATCTAATGAGGCGAGGAGTTGGAAGAGAGAAGAGAGAAAAAAGTAACAGGGAAAAACAAAGGGATATGCGCGAAGAAAAGTGAGGTCAGGTGAATAAGTGAAAGATGTTAGGAATAGGGTGGAGAGAAACTAGTAGACAACTTTTAATGAGCCTGCTTATACATACAGAAACATTTATTTATCCGTAAGGCGAATGTGCTCACGGATGACTGAGTCTTCTAAAATAAAATTTGATATGGAAAAAAGCGTTAAGGGTATAAATATTTCACCACAATAGCCAATATTTTCTCTTCTCTTTATTTCTTTTTTTTTTATACCTACACATGAATATTTCTCAATCATTTTTTTTTTTTTCTTTACCTAAATTTTCTTTGTCTTATTTGATTACTGCCAACTTCTGACACATATTGCCATAGCAAAACAACCAGAAACATTTGAAGACCTCCAGTTGAATGGATAAGAATATGTGTATAAATTTGTATCTAGATATATGTTGGCGGCCGCCGTGGTGTAGCGGTTAAGTGTTCGGCCTTCTACACCAAGTCGTGGCGGTTCGATGCCCGGCAAAAGTAACATCAAAAATTATTTAGAAAAAGAATTTTTCTAAAACGGGGTCGCCCCTCGGCAGTAGTCTGGCAAACTCTCCGGGTGTATTTCTGCCATGAGAAGCTTCTCAGCAAAAAATTCATTTGCTTTGCAAGTGCCGTTCGGAGTCGGCAAAAAACTGTAGGTCCCGCCAACTTGTAGGAAAAACTCAAAAAAAGCAACACACCACAAGTTGGAAAGAGAAGCTCGGCTAAAAATCTCGTTAGAGGTTATGATGATAACCTGTAGGTATATCGCCGCCATTAGTTTTTTTTTTTAGATATATGTGGAAATGTGGACGAGTACTGATGCAGTCAAGCATAACGTTGCCCTAACATATACATTAGCGTGATTCAAAAAAAATTTCGACTTGGTCTTACCCCCTAAAAAGTTGGGTATTGATGAGAAAATAAGCCTTGCAAAATATTAGCGCTCTAACTTAACCCTTAGGGTGGCTATTTTTTTCGCCCTTTCCGATACATTTTGCATGGGGAAAAATGGCATTTTTTTCAAAGAGAATTTTCTTTTAATTTTTGAAACTTTCTTGAAAATATTTTTACATATTCTTAAAGTTGAAGCTTTGAAGCTTCCAAAATGGTATGTCATGTGCGATTATCTTAACTATTAATATAATTACAGCCATTTGAAAATGACTGAGTTTTGCACTATTGCACACACATACACAGCAACACGTATAAAATCTAGTAAATTTTAAATGGCTGTAATTATATTTATAGTTAAGATAATCGCACACGGCATACCATTTTGGAAGCTTCGAAGCTTCAACTTTAAGAGTATGCAAAAATATTTTGAAAAAAGTTTCAAAAATTGAAAGAAAATTCACTTTGAAAAAATGCCATTTTTCCCCATACAAAATGTATGGGAAAGTGCGAAAAAAAATAGCCACCCGTAAGGGTTAAGTTAGAGCGCTAATTTTTTGCAAGGCTTACTTTCTCATCAATACCTATAGTTTCAGGGGGTAAGACCGAAAAAAGAACCAAATTTTTCTTATTTGAATCACCCTAATATACATATATAAAAAAAAATAAGTTTACATATTTACTAGTAACAGCATAGATAAATGCGCATATGCTTTCTTTTTTATATGATTGTATATTAGGGTGAAGTAGGTTTTGCTTTAGCTGTAATTCTAATAATTAAAAAAAAATGTTTGTCCTTAAAACGTACACAAATAATAACTTTTTTCAACATGAACCATGTTAAACTAACAAGAAAGATGAGATAATGAGACAGGAATTAAAGTTAACATAACAGGAAGTAATGTTAATTTAACGCGATGTCAAGTTTTTCAACATGAGCTTCATGTTAAATAACATGATCGATAGTGTTGAAAAATAATAACCCGAAAAATTGTTAAAAAGTGTTGATTTTATATGAATATTTTTCTGTGCGTATTCCGAGAAATTTAGGACTACTTGCAGCTGGCAGGCAGATGCACTCGCCACTATATTTTTCCAGCCTGTCTGCCAAATATGTACATATCAATTAATTAATTTTTTGCCCACTCTGTTTTCGGACCTGAGATTACTTTGGCTTCAACGTGTCTTAACTCTGAAGAAATTATTTAACATGTCTTCTTTCGTCTTGTTCGAAGACCCCAAAAATTTTTATTCTCGCGCAAAAGATCAAAACGTCAGTCTTCGGTGGTAAAGTCAACAGTTCAAAATTTTTCTAATCCAAAAATAAAATCCAACGTTTGAAACCAAGTTCACCCTAATGCATCATTTTAGCAAATAGTCAGAACAACGCGTTAAGTGCCAATGGGCGTTAATAACGGAAGTGTTGATGAGCAAAAGTAAGTAGTTGCTGACTCCAAAATGGCAGCATTGGCTAACAGGATACATACATAAGTAAAACGAGCGATAGCTATAAAAAGATAGTCGAACATGCTTACTTTGTATTTGTGATACTGCAGATAAAGTGATGTATGATGAGTTTAACGCCCCCATAAATGTTCATATGAGATGAAAAATAAACTGCTTAACTTAAAGGGGCGAAAGGAGTACGATGTGCTCAGCGAAATGGTTGGTTGATTGGCGTTACCGTCTGTTGAGAGCGATAATGTTGTTTATGGTTGCGCCGGTATTGATGCTGCTGATGATGATGATGAAGGTGTCGGTAATAACGTTGGTAGTAATAACCTGCACTCTTACTGATGCTATTCGCTGAGCGTTGTGTGCATACTAGTGTATTTAATACCGCAACTCATTTTAAGAATGATGGGATTTCGGGCTCACACAAATTTTAACGACGAAAAAAATACTCGAAATAGTGGTGTCGGCGTTCTTAACAACCATAAATTTGAATATCAATTTCCTAGAACCAGTGAAAAATATACGCAGTCATGACCATAATTTCTCAATTTAATCTTAAATTTTTTTAATTCAGGAATTTTTTTCTTAGTGACGCTTTCTTATTGGAAGAAATTTTCTAGGATTATAAAAATAACATACGTCTAGTGAAATTAAGAACAGCTTAAGTTTAAGAATACCTTTTTTTCAAATCATGACACACGCTTTTCGAATAGCCTATACTTATCCATTTATAATTTTTAATGAGAGGTTTCGGTACATAAAAACATTTAGGCATTTCGGGATGGCTGCTCCTGTCATTGGTTATCCTAACATTTCTCCTCTGACGTGTATACCCTGCAGCGAAAGCAACTAGTTGAAAACTACTTTACAACTAGTTGGTGCACCGGGCCCAACTAGTCAGTGTTCTGTCTTTTTTCCATGTAAGCAACTGGTATTTTTTACGTGTTGATGTCCTACGAGATGTCAATTGTCAGATTTCGACCAGAAAATACCAGTTATCTACTAGTCAGGAAATACCAGTTTCATACTAGTTGTAAAATACCAGTTCCATACTAGTTCAACCTGGACTAGTACAATTTCCAGTAGTCCACATACTAGTCCAAAAAGGACTAGTATAAAATATACTAGTCCCATACTAGTCCAAAAATCTTTCAACCTGGACTAGTATGATTTCAACCAGAATTTTCCTGGCTTACCCTTTATTTTATCCCTCGACTTCATTTTCTTGTTTATTCTTAAGAAAGCGAAAAAGTATCTTTGAATTATAAGAGAAAACGAAACGAATGAATTTTGTATTTTTCAACTGAAATTATACATCCAGAAAATTCTAGTTGTATACTGGTATGAAATGGATATTTCCTACCTAGTATGAGTTCTGCCAGAAAGTTATAGTTGTATACTAGTATAAAATGGATATTTCCTGACTAGTATGAGTTCTACCAGAAATTCTAGTTTTATACTAGTATTTTTCTGACTAGTTTGAGGTTTCACTGCAGGGTAGTCATGGAATTTGTGTTGCTATACGCTTTCGCACATATAGCGAATAATACTCTGCAAAATTTTACTGAATGATGCTGAGCAATTCGATGGAAGTGGCAGCAAACTAAACTCCAAAATTAAATAACAGCAACAACATAGTAGGCTACGTGCTTAGATAAAAAAAATTACGTACATAAATCATAAGTGCTTATTAGAAAATAGAGAGCTTAAATTGCAACCACTTTGGCTACTGTCAGTCATCATGTTGCAGTATTTCGTAATTGTGATTGCGTGTTGATAGGTTTATGTTGCGCATATTTCTCTTAAATATTTAAGGTTATAAAAGTAAACTACTTATCATCATCATCAGCTAATGCGCCGTTTTTACTTATTCATATTTTGAAGTGACATTTTTGAAGTAAAAATCCATTTTCTCGATGTTTGCATAAACCGCGATTCCCGCCAACTAAAAGTAAGGATAAAATAATGAGCAATTTTTTTCGGAATGGTTCACTTTTTTTTAATTGCTTGTTCGTATAGGTGTGAGTTCAAAACCGCTGCATACTTTTAGGCATAAAACCCAACAAACATTTTTAGTTAATCTTAATTTGAGATGCATTTGAGAGCCAATCATCTTCTCAAATCTATAACGTTCGTTGCAATTTGAGTCGAAATAACCGTTGATAGCGTTCTCAACCTAAAAGGCTCATTTTTAATATGGGATTTTCCCTGATTTCAAACGTTTCTTAACTGGGTGGATCGAAATGGAATCCACATGCTCTCATTGAAATATTTATTCAGAGATTCCAATCATGCAAAACGAATACCCATTTTAATAATAAGCGAGTTTCCATTTATACAGTTAGATTTTATTTAATTCTTTTTTAATAAATATAGTTCAACAAATAATCCTGTTATATACAAAACCCTTGTTTTCTCAAACGTTTGAGTTTTTGGTGCTCGACGTTTGTTGGGAAGAGAGTGATCCGCATTATGGAAGCTAGCATTAATAAAAATAAATTTTTGTAGCATACTTATAGGCGTTGAAATCAAAATTGTCCGGTCGTACCAATAAGGGAGCAAAGAAAATCTGTATGACAATACCGGTTTTGGCAAAAAGTGTACAATTAGCCTCAACATAGGACATGCTCAAACCAAACGGATCAATACAACAAATACTTTCAGAGGTTGTAATAAATTTTATATTTTTTAGCATACCCATAGGAGTTGAAAGTACTCATTCTTAGCCGATAGCCCTAGCAGCTAGTGCTAAATATGCTTTAAATTTATAATTACTATTATAAGTTTAATCGAACAAATAAATAAATAAATAAAGTACTCATTTGGGTAAAAGTGAGTTACTCCTTTCGCCACCGTGCGGGCTTAAATGGATGCAGGATACCAGGATGTGCTAATATAATTATTAATAACTTAAATTTCTCTGCAACAGCGCCTGTCGTTCTTCGCTTTGTCCTTTCTTCCTTTACCTAATCTTTGTAAGGGAATGGAGCCCCCCTGTGATGCCGACTCCGAACGGCACTTGCAAAACAAATGAATATTTTGCTGAGAAGCTTCTCACGGCAGAAATACACCCGGAGAGTTTGCCAAACTACTGCCGAGGGGCGACCCCGTTTAGAAAAATTCCTTTTCTAAATAATTTTTGATGTTACTTTTGTCGGGCATCGAACCGCCACGACTTGGTGTAGAAGGCCGAACTCTTAGCCGCTACACCACGGCGGCCGCCAATGTGATGGCAGAAGATAAAGGTTATTGTCTTTGAGAGAAAAAAGGGTGGAATTTTTAAGATGGTTAGGTTAGGTTAGGTTCAAGTGGCTGCCGCAGAGGCACACGTAGGCCAGTTTTGAAAGGCCCGTTATGATACCACCAACACAAGGAAAGTCAGTCCCTGGACCCAGCCATATGGAAAATCCCTGAGTTGTTGGGATTTTCCACATAGCAGAATCCCGGGACTGACACTCCTAAACCGACACCGTTACTCCTCCTCGAACCACTTAGATGACTTTATGTAGGCCATCGAGTCCTTTATGTCCAGTTACGCGATGTGGCTTAGGCTATCCAGGAACTAGACTCCCAAAAAGCGCGTTCTCGCGCCGCTTAAAGCCGGACAGTTGCAGATGAGGTGCTCCACTGTTTCCTCCTCATCATCATCTTTGCAACTCCTGCAGCATCGTCGGTAGGGTACACCTAGCCTTTCTGCATGCCTACCAATGAGGCAGTGACCGGTTAATACCCCTATCAATATGCAGATTTCCCTCCTAGTTAGGGCATAAATGCGTCTAGAAAAGTTGAATCTTTTAAGATGGTACAGAAATATCTCTCAGAAGTGAGAGAGCGATCTTCCATTCAGTCATCAAAATGTGAGGATACAACTTTATCTATATAAAGAAGGACATCCTTTTTAATCCGATTACAATGAATTCCGACCCAATTATACGACTATAATTAAGGTACTTATATTTTTGATAAACTATGTAATTTCTAATTGACTACAACAAGTATGAAAAAATTTGTATAATGTCTTATGAGAAAGGAACAATAAAACAACGCAATGATTTCCAAGCATATGTGCGTAGGTACATACTATGTAGATAGACAAAAGTTATAGTTAGAGTTAAATAACTTCAAATATGTGCAACGAATGCGTAAGCAAATAAAGGAAATGCGCCAAATTAAGTAAATACAAAAGAACAAAATGACCAGCCCAGTTACGAGTGCCTGCTAAATATGCGAGAGTAAATATAATAAAATAAATAATAATAACTCCCCTTTGGCAAAGAATTATATTTAAATAAATGGACCAAAATAATAAAGAAATAAGCAGGGGATACCCACAATACATACATAAATACAAAGCATATGCGTAACGCACGAATTCATTGCCTTTTGCATCAAACGCACAACAGAGTATTTGTTTAATGAATGGCGGTCGGTTATACATTACTCACAACAAGAATGGTGGCCGTTTGTATGTATGTCGCGTGCGAGAAAATATTGCCAACGGCCACAGTAGTCACTCTGCTATATCTGCCATAGAATTGGTTTTGTAGAGCCAATGGCAATTTCCACAAAGGACGACAATGTCAGTCAAATCAATTTATATTCAAAAGCAGTGTCGAGTGCTGAATAATGCGTATGTTCGCAAACCACAGCTAAATTGTACGTATAATACAGAGCTATATGTAATACATATTCACAGAAACATTCATAATAAGGCATTTATCAAAACAATTCGCCAGCGACAAGGTAATTTTCTATTCAAAGCATTTATTTGAATGATGATAATGCGAGAAATAGTACGCCCCCATATGTAAAGGGTGCACTGTAAAGTGGTTTTATGCTCAGCTGTGTTTGGCAGCACAGACACGATCATGAATCGACTTGGAGCGGTAATAATCCTGCTGGATATGTTGGTAAATCTCTGTATAATTTGGCAGAGCCATTTAAGTTTTTAAGGGAAGTCAGACAGTAACTTTTTGTGCTGTTTTAAGCTGCTTTAAAATCCAAAAAGGGTTGAGCTGTTTCACGGCCCCTGGTCTTAATTTAATATACCGATACCGTAACCGAAACTGAAATAAATGTTGAAAAACGAAACCGGAACCGAAAACGTAACCGAAACCGAAATAAATGTTGAAGAATGAAATCGGAACCAAAACCGAAATAAATGTTGAAGAACGAAGCCGGAACCAAAACTGAAACCGAAATAAATGTTGAAGAATGAAATCGGAACCAAAACCGAAATAAATGTTGAACAACGAAGCCGGAACCAAAACTGAAACCGAAATAAATGTTGAAAAACGAAACGGGAACCGAAACCGTAACCATAACCGTAACCGAAACCGAAATAAATGTTGAAGAACGAAACCGGAACCAGAACTGAAACCGAAACCGAAAAAAAATTTTGAAAAACGAAACCGAAACCGTAATCGAAACCGAAAAAGATGTTGAAGAACAAAACCGGAACCGATACTTAAACCGAAATAATTGTTGAAGAACTAAATCGGAACCGAAAACGAAATAAATGTTGAAGAACGAAATCGGAACCGAAACCGAAACCGAAATCGAAATAAATGTTGAAAAACGAAACCGGAACGTTATTTTAATCAGTTTCATACCTTGATACAAAGCCAAACAAACCTTTGACTTTGAAATAAAATAATGTGCAAACCCTCAGCTTCCAGCACTGTTCAATTGTAGGAAAAATAATAATTAACTTACTGGTCGCTCATTTAATCGCCTTTAGATAGAAATTCCACACTCACTCCATATAACCAACGTATATAACGGCGCGATGTGATGTTTTGATCATTGTGGCTAACATACGAAATCTTGACAATGAAGCGGGCTTAGAGAACATACCCAATACCGTAATGACGCTTGAAGTTAAACAAGTAATTAAAAAAGAAGAATTTTTTGTGTTTAATTTATTGTTAAACCAGAAATTAATTATTTTCAGATAGTAAAAAAGTTTTCCTGCAAGCGTATAGAAAATTAGCCCGAAATAATTTGCATTCAGTACTAGAAGGAGTCCACCAAATGAATATTTTCTTCTGCCCCCATATCAACACAGCTGTCAGCTAATTCTTCAACACACAAAAGTATCTAATTTCAAGTATGTCCCACGCAAAATATGAAAATCCCTTGCAAAACCCTTTTTTCCTAGCACTAACATCTCATTTTTCATTTAAAAACCTCGAATGACGCATAATTCCAACAACAACTTCCTTCAATATTACCCGCTAGTCAAATGATCAAAGTCACGGCAATCAACTTTGATTTCCGTTGCTTGATTTATGTATGCCATCCAAAAACCTTAATCCAATCGTAGTACAAGTTCGACTGCATATGCTTGCACACATTCATATTTTTGTTTTCTTCTCCACTCCTGCCTGATTTCTGCCGTATATGCAAAACAACTACAAACCGCGCCTTGTGTCACAATTCATCAAATCAAATATTATCCACAGTCCCTCGAACCCTTTTTGCTTTAACCGCCCACTGCCTTCGCACACCCATCATCCTTGACAGTTGTCACTTCACAGCCTGTCGAATAGTCAAGCAGAGGCAACAAACAATCAGTGAACAGCTGTCACTTGCCCTCGGTCGATGGGTTAATTTCATAAATTTTTGCATTGTCATAGTAGTGGGCGTGTATGTGGCGCCGCATCACCAACGTTCATATATCCTGCTGAACGTTTACGGTTTCGTTTACCTAAGTTAATGTGTGCGTTTTGTATGTTTTGGCTCTGCCACATCAAAGGCGTTGTCCATTATAAAACATTTCTTGTTTTTTTTCTACTTATTTCGCTTTTTTACGCTTCAGTTTGCATCGTTGCGGTGGTTATTCGGCAGTTTGCGGCAACCAGCTTATGACAATACCCATCATTTCACAGTAAAAGTACAAGGGCGCCTTGAGTATGTTGCGGATATCAGCGAGACATGTAGTAGGTAATAGTTGTATGGTGGGCATGGCGCTCGTTTTTGCTTAAAATCAGTGATTTGTTAATAATCCTTTTATTCATTCACAATGAAGCTCGTTAAGTTAATGAGTTTACAATGACGCAGCAAAGTGTTCCCCTCTGCAATTTATGAATATATACATAGGTACATATCTCGAAGCAATAAAGATTTACATACATACAGTACATAGAGATTGTTGAAGCTACCCAGAAAATAATACTATTTGTTGTTGATACTAACTCACAATTCCCAACTATACCTAGTGTGTCAAAGGTATTTCTACATAAAAAAGAAGAAGGATGGCAACTGTTTCTATAATACAGTTTCCAATATATTAGCTGAATCCTACCAGTTTCCATTTTACCAGCTTCCCATACATAAACTTAATTGAAGTTAATATTGCGGCATGTTCAATTGTATTAGTTTCCATTACATCAGTCTCCATTTTAACAATTTTCATTACAGGTTTAATTAGAACAGTCTCCTATACAAACTATCCATTATACCAGTTCCTTTATACCTGTTTCCATTGCAAAAAAAATCTTATACCAGCTTGCTATATACCACTTTCTCTTATTTATTTTATACAAGTTTCTAATAGACCAGTTCCATTATACCAGTTTACATTATATCAGTTTTTTATAAAAATTACCTTTATACCCGTTTCCATTATAACACCTTGCCTTTGAATAAAATATTTTATTTTCACTTACCAATATCCGGTCAAAACATACTCAGTAGTGCCCACTGTTACACAAAAGTAACGGCTCGTAACTCCAAAACGTGCAGAGCTACAAACTAAATTGTTTCATATGTTCCTTGTACGATCAAATAAATACCATATATTTAATTTATTCATGTTCCTAACCCATCTGAATCTCTCTAGGCACTAAAGGGTTAATTAGAAAGCTGGTCGACCTTTCTGAGAAGACTCTCCAACAGAAAACTTCAAACATTTCTTAACTTGCCAAAAGAAATGCGTAGGTAGGCACAATTGTGATCTTTTTCACTCTAGTTCAATATCCGTCACAAAAACTTGTCGATTTTTCACTGCAGGGTTAATGCATGAAAGCATGTATATGTACGTATGTATGTATGCATATTAGATTGGAGGCACGTGTTGATTGCGGGCATGGAAAAGTCTCCGCTTAGATGACGCCATATTGCTGTTGGTTGACAAGGCTGTCTGTTCCCTGAAACGTTTGCGTATATAATTTCAAAAGTCGTAATTTCTTGGCGGAAGTTTTCAAGTCACCCCAAAAGCTCTACGAAAAAAGCTTAAGCTTTTTTTATTTTTATATCTTCCCTGTGAACCAAATTTATAATTTTTATTTGGTTTCTGCAAACAAATTTCAGTCGGATACTACTTGTAAGTAAGAAGGAATTAAGATGTGAGTAGAGTTCGGAAAATAGGTCAAACGTCCAAAATTATGTAACATAACTGCTACAGTTTACCCAATTTTTTTTTTTTTTTCAAATAAATTTACAAAGTATTTTTCAGGCGGTTTGAACTATTTTTCCGATCTCTAGATATGAGCTAGTGAGTATTCCTTACATAAAAACCACTCAGAGATGATGAGTCTACAACACCTCTACAGGTCAGGATGAAACTTCACTGTAATCTCGATCGATTTTTTTTAACCATTAACGCGAAGAACTACAGGGAAAAAATAGAGCCTTGTAGTATGCAGCAACTTGGCAGGACCACCATCAGCTTTTTGAAAGCTACTATCGCTCTGACAGTATATACTCCAAGAAGTAAAAATATTGGAGTACATTGCAAAGTACTCTGACTGTAGGTACTCCATGGAGTAGCAGAAACAAAGCGAAGGTTGGAGTAGGTGGTCCAGTCCTAGGACATCGCAATGTTAATTGGAGCACAATTTTTATATGAAAAAGGATTACATTTGGAGTACTCTGATGCTCCAATTGGAGTACTCTTTGGATAAGAAATAGAGTACCCTCGATTTTTGCAGGGATATGCTTTCATAGCAACAAAAATGCCGATACTAGGATGTTTGAAAAAATTTTTGCATACTTTTGGGCGGATATTTTTGTAATGCAGCCCTAACCTAAAATTATTCAGTGAGAATATATTTTATAAGCCAAAAAACACTCTAAATTTCAATTATCCAAAACAATGTACCTGTTAATAAAAAATGTTCTCCGTTTGATAACTATCCGCTTATAGGTCTTTTTCTTAAACCTGAAGTTTTTGCATGACTATCGGTGTAATCTGTCAATATTTTTCTATCCTGTAACATACCTTCCCTCTACCTCCATATATGATAATCTGAAAATAAATGAGGGATTTTCCAGTAAATACCGTCGTCACGTAAAATATTTTTTTTTAATATAAAATATATGTAGTTACGATCTAGTTTTACTGTCAAGCAAAAATTTGTTTGGTTAAACTTGCTTTCAAGTTCTGAAAACTTCTGCAGCTGCAAATGAGTTCAAGTTAAAGCATTCGTCCTTCAAAACTTAATACGCACTTGTGCGCATGTGTGTGTATCCTTATTCACTCATCCACTGCTATAATGAATTTATACGTAAGCCACAGAATATGTAAGTGAGCACATATTTTACTCCTGCAAGCATTTTCGAATATTTTCTAATTAAATGTGAATGTTTTACAATATGGCGCCATTTGCGGAAATGCTTTTAATTTTGTATGCCGCACATACGCAACTACGAAGCTAACAATTTCTATCCAGCTGTGATACAAATAATCGTGGCGGTAGGAAGCAACACGCACACACACATATACAGCCATACATATCTTAATGTATGCAGCCTTGAAAAAGGAAATGCTTATATAAGGGAATACGTTTTCTCGCTCATCAAAAATAAATTCACAAATTAAACAGAACTCTGCTAAGTTAGTTCTTTTGTTTTAAGCATTTGCGTTATATCCATTCATTCTTTCCTATTTTCGAGGTTTAATTTAATTGCATTTAAAGTTTAATTTTCTGACTTATGAATGCGTAAATACACAAAACCCTTTTGCAAGAGCAACAAAACATACGATGATTCTTTGAAAATAATTTAAATAAAATGTCAGCGCTATCGTAGACAATTAAAATGAGTTCATGTGGAAATTGAATTTTTGTAGAAGTGTAATAGTCGCATAAGACTTTGCAGGCGCAAGCATTTATAGTGACATTGCTTCTCATACTTTGCATTTGCGAAGCACTTTTCCATGTTCACACACGTATGTGTATGTATGTATGTATATGAATGTTAAGAACAGGCCTAGGCAGCTAGTGGGATAATTCCAATTCTTCCGAGCCTTAATGCCGATAGCAGGCTAAGGCGGAAAGTTGGGATCAAATTTAAAATACATATCGTCGCTCCCAACGAAAACTAACACGGTTCAGTTAGCGTGGAAGGCTAGCACGGGTCGTTGTTTACGTGGAAAACTAGCACACTTCGTTCTCTGCGTGGAAGACTAACACGGTCCAGTTCTATGCAAACTGTGCTAGTTTTCCACGCAGAGAACGAAGTGTGTTAGTCTTCCACGCAGAGAGCTGAAGTGTGTTAATCTTCGCCGCAGAGAACGAAGTGTGCTAGTTTTCCACGCAGCGAACTGAAGCGTGTTAGTCTTCGACGAGGAGAACGAAGTGTGCTAGTCTTCCACGCAAACAACAAACCGTGCTAGTCTTCCACGCAAACAACAAACCGTGCTAGTCTTCGTTGGGAGCGACGATATGTGGCTGTATTAAAGACGCCGAATGGTTTCCACATATTGCATACAACTACATAAATACATACGTCTATACCTATACTTCAATAAATTTTTCCAATAGCTGGTGTCAGCTTAGTATCCATGGTTTAGTTCACTTTTACATTACATTTTTGAGCATTAGTGCTTAAAAAGAAAACTACGTACATGATTTGATGATTCCTTATCACTCCTTACTAACAAACAAATAGTCAAAGGAAGGATTATGTGCAAACTCAAAATTCTTGGAAAACTAAAATACTGACTGAAGTATGATCTAATAAGTCTGTGGGGCTAACAACTAAGAACTTTCCTTGCAACTGCAGATATAGCAATTAAAATATAACATTCTAAGTGCTTCGCATACAAATTTATATACACAAATATTCAAACTTAAATTTAAGTATGCTTTGTAAGCAGATCACACAATTTATCATCGAAAATAAACTAGATACTTTGCTACAGCGAACATTGGACAAGACATGCTGCAGTTGCTTTCAAAAGTTTAGAAGTTAAAAATTTCAAGAGGTTTGTGGGTAGTTCGGGAACAGGTAATCTTGAATATGCCCGATGTGGTATACAGCGGTCGAAAGTTTAAAAAAAATTTTTTTTTCTTGAAGTTGGTATAAATTTGACAGGATACCCGTAGATAGCCTTCGTCCTAGAAAATAGCATACACCCTGTTTCCTTACTACGATCGCCTACCGTAACAGAGCACTCGCATCAACGTCAAAAAAGTAGGAAATACGTCCTTTGAATTTGAGTTTAGGTCGTTTGTCCCACAGTGCTAACTCAGTTAGTAATTTTTTGTTGCTACTATCTCTATGTTATTGTTGCTGTAATTTTCATTTCATACAGTTGAGTTAATTTGCTTTTAGTAAATTTCATTTCAATGCTCTCCACTTTTGTTTGTCATAATAAACTAAGCAATAATTAGCATAATGCTTCACATTTAATGTAATTTGGATCCACTGATGAGAATATTTGCAATGTTTTTGTTAGTGTGCACTCTATTGTATGTTGGCAAGTCAACTGTCACAATATGTCCATTAGGGTGGTCCTTATAATCAAATGTAGTATTTTTTCCAGTCTCAGCTCCTAGATCGGTTTCACCACGGTCAACAATATCGCACAAAAATGTGTACCCCGATTGGAGATGGTTTAGGCGTGTCGAAGTTGGTCAAAGTTCAGATTGCTCTATAGAGACTCAAATCTCCCATGGAGATTCAAAAAATAAAAATTATTCTTTTTATCTAATACTGGAAATGGATAGCACTATGGTCGGGGATATCATATACAAAATTTGGTTCCGATTGGAAACAGCTTTGGTTCAGATTGGAAACACCTGAACTTTAACCCCTCTGTGGCCCGCCTTAGGCGTTACCAATCGCAGCCTGATTTTGCATGTGATATCTCCGACCATAGTGCTATCGATTTCGAGTATTAAATAAGAAGAAAATTTACTTTTATTTTTTTAGTCTCCATAGAGCAATCTGAACTTTGACCCCCCTGCGACACGCCTAAACTATCTCCAATCGGAATAAGAATTTGTGTGTGATATCTTCGGCTAGATGACTATCGATTTAGGGTTTGAGAACCACCCTAATGTCCATATCCTCCCAACACTTTCGAGACTCGTCCTGAAAGTGAGTAATCCAAGATGATTTTCTCTTTTACCTAACCGAAAAAATGTGAGATCTTAACATTTTATAAGGACCAAAGTTTTAGCAGTTGAACAAATCTGAATGTTTCCGACAGGGTAACTTTTGGAGTTACATATCTCCCAAATACTTTTCAAGGAACAATAGTTTTACCACGCTGTTAGAAAACATTTTTTTATTCACATGAGAAAAAGTTACTCATACGCCCTGGCAAACGACTTCAGTTGCTCTCAGAAATCGAGTATTTGTTGCAATAATATATTTTGTGTACATCCGTGGAGATTGTTATTCATTAGCGTTAGAGCCGGCTTGGCTGCACCAGACAGTTTGTCGAGTACAAATTTTCATATCACTGCAGCTGAGAGGTAACTTGCTTCGCTGTAGCTAGTTCCGAACCTTATATATACCTGAGGACCTGATAGGCCAACCTGATATATACACGGAAATAAAAAGGTTGAAAGTGCACATGGAAAGTAACATATCAAAACCACTTTCAAAGCGATTTTGCTAATACTGTAAATGTTACAGTATTTACTGTAAAATTGGCAGTGAAAACATGTGATTTTTGAAAAAATAGCCATTAATGATATGAGTCCACTTTCAAATTTACAGTAATTCATGTCAATATGATATTATATTCGAAGAATGATAGGGGGTCACTTTCAAAATTGATATTACCCACTGTTGGACGAAAAATGACAGGGTTTACTGTTAATTTGACGGCCGGATTTTTTTTTTTCAGTGTACCTGATGACAAATTTGATAAATATTTATATGTACTTAATTTACTCGAAAGATTGTGACAGGTTTATGAAGCTGCTAACAGACAAAGACAAATAGATACTTACATTGTCTCTCAAAATCCAAAACATATACAATGTTTATATAATGTAGTGGCTTCAAAGGCTGAGTTTGGCTATTAAATGGCAAAATTCACTGCCAGCTGCATTTGCTGAAACTCTGTCCTCCTACGCACCATACATACAAAGATGCACACACACTTTTCTCTTTACAGTCAGACGCATTAAGTGAGTGTGCCCAAAGGCATTGAACGTTCACATCATTTCATCTCGACATTTGTTCGCTCTCAACTTTGATTCTTTTTGTTGCTTTTAATACAATTACCATTTGTGCTACAATTTGTCTGCCTGTATTGTCATTTTGTGTCATGTTCGCTGTTGTTTTTGTTGTTGAACAATTAGGTACGCAAGCATGCCAACGAACACCCACTTGCTTATATGCCATTTCCAAATGAAATTAAATTACGTTTGCCTTTTTGTCTGCAAATTATGATTAACAATAACAATGCAAATTTTGCTCACAGTCCATAGAAGAGCACATAAGCATACATAGTTACATATTTGTATGTAAGTGCTTCGTGTATTTATGGTTTTGTGATAGATACCCCTTTCTTTAATATTAGATATACGATTAAAAGTCTTTTGATATGAAATCCATTAAACAAGACAAATTTTTCACATATCTTGTTGTTGCAATTTCAAGTAGCTCATAATCGACAATTATCTAATTGAGCGAGCAAATTGCTTTCAAAATATTGTATAATTAGGAAAATCTGAGTTAAGTAGTTACTCGTTAAAGTCGTCCGAGTTTTGATATATTCGCTCATTTGAGTTGTCTATGCTCTCAACTTTTTCACTCACACACATTTTACGATCGTGCAATATCATTCCGTGGACTTTATCCACCATTTCTGACTTGACTACCTACTTCTTTTGGGCGACGTGGACGTTCTATTTTAGGTCTGCTTTTGAACCATTGAAACCAGAGCAGAGTCCTCGTAGTTTCGATTGGTGGAATTTTACGTGAGCCGTGTTGAATAAAAAATGATAAAGTGAATGCATTTGCTGTACAAAATTTTGCTTCAAGCTCACTTTATCAATGCGATTAAATACACATGGACGTAGTTGTTGCATGCTTTTAGGCGCCATTAATACCTAGTTAATAAATTATAGGTTTATGCACTAAAGTGTGGCGAGTGCAAAGTTTAGAAATATTGCACTTACATGACATTATTTAGTATGTGTAGATAAGAGAGCAGCGCAACCAATAATGTTGATAATACCTTGTTTGGAATTATGGTTTGCCTGTGCTAGTATGACTTAACAACTGAAAGTAATATTTTGGAAAGTATATTTTATTAATAGACTTCGGAAAATATGTAAAAGTAAACGCCTAAAATTATGCTAATATACACAGAAAAAATAGCACTGGTAAAATCAACAGTCTCGAACTGTGACCCTGAAATTAACCAAATTCTGTTGAATTGACCCAATTTTCGTTATTTCAACGGAACTTTTGTTGAAATAACTGTTCATTCAACAGTCATAGAACTGTCAATTTTTACCCAAAAAATTTGGCAAAACTGACAGAATTTTTGATTAATCGAACAGCGAAGGAACTGTCATTTTAAAAGCAACCAATTTTTGCAGTTAATCCAACAGCGAAGATACTGTCATTGGAAAAAACCTCCATCTGCTTACGCAATTATAGAGTATATTTTATTAGATAGAAAATATGTACGCCTAAAATTATGCTAACGTACAAATTTACAAAATAATTTTTAGGCGTTGATTTGACATATTTTTTATAATTAAAAAAAAGCAAGCATAAATAATAGTCCTTGTACTTCGTACGAAATTCGAAGTATACATGTAGGCAATTTCCTTATTAAATAACGATATTTGCTTATCCTTCTCTTCGCCACTGAGTTCACGGGACTCTACCCAGTATAGCGCCTTAAAATGAATACAACTTTTCACTCAAGGTACATGAATCTTTTGCAGTCCAAAATTAGAATAAGTAAGCGCTGAGAGTATGTTACAAAAGAGCAAAATTTTCGAGACGACAAAATATTTCAAACATTTTAAGATATGCAAGAATGTATAACGATGTAAGAAACAAAGATGTGTGGAGACTAAACAAAATTCCGAAAATTTGGCTATGGGGATACTGAAAGGGTTTAAAACAGTAGCAATCATATTCATAAAAAATAGGATATATTTATAAAGCTTTTTTTAATGACATTTCAATGGAAGTAGGTATTTAACCCTTAACTGCATACAACCATTAAATCCTTCGTACACTCTAAATCACTTTTGCTGAAAATTAGGTCGAAAATAGTCGGCAACAGATTACCAAATATTATCGACCTAAAATTAGACAACAAATTTTCTAGACATTTTTGTTGGTTTTCAAACAAATGAAGTGTAAACTTTTACACAAATTATGTCTAATATCCGCCTATCTTTTGAACAGAATATGTTTAATTTGGAACATAATATGTTTTACTTTAACTTACCTTTTGAACAGAATATGTTCAATTTTAAGTTGCCTTTTGAACATAATATGTTCAATAAAAAGAAATAGTGATATTTATTTATACATATATATTATATTTATAAATATATTCACATATGGAGCAAGATATTTTGTGCTAAATAACAAAACAGAAATTAAATTTGTATCGCCTTTGGCAAATAATTTACGAACTATGACCTTTAGTTTACAAGAATTTTTTACATAGCTTGGTCTAGTTTTCTCTAAGTGTATCTATTGATTTTTCTTAAATTATTTATGTGTTGTTTTTTGCCTCTCATTTGTGCGGGGTAAAATCTAAAAAAATATCTCATAAAGAATTCAAATGTTTGCGATATTTCTTTGGGATAAACTAAGTTAAATACATAATAGTAGCAAAGCAGTTGTAATACTAAGTCCATGATATTAAAATTTTCCTCCTTCCAAGTTATTTCCCTCTCAAACCACATGTAAGCTACGTGGGCATTATTTTCCTGTGGTGAAGTTGCTAGGAATTAAAAAATAAAATTATATTAGTGTATAACTAAGGCAGTTTATAGAATATTATATTTACCAACTATAGATATCCAGGGAGTTACTTCCTCTATGTCGTTTTTTATATCTTCAATGGTTGAGCCAAACTGTAATAAGAAAAATATACATATATTAAAGAAATTTGTAATTTTTTATAGCTTTAGGGTTGGAATACCTTGTAATCTTTGAAAATGAGCGTATCTTTTTCCTTAAAATATTTGCAGATAGATTTTAAGATTGATTTTTCATCTGTGTCTTGTTCTATGCCAAAAAAAGATTTCATTTTGTCACACGATGCATAAAAGCGTTCCTTAAATGTTTCAACCTGCAGTTCCATCACTTTGCTGAAGTGATCATAAAGGCAGTCCTTTCGAAAAATCATCGGCCAGTCACTTAAAATATTTTTATCAAACACTACTAACTATGAACTTATATATTTATATACATATATATTATAATACATATAATACCGCAACCAGCACTGGATGAATCTGCTTGATAAATGATGACGGAATATACTGCAAAAATTCACTTTCGATAGAAGATATTTTTGTTTCAATTTGACGCGCACTTGTGCAAAGAAATTCTGCGAAGGTAAATATGGCGGCTTCGTCAGCTGTTTTGGACGTTTTTAGGCAGGGATGTTAAAAATTCAGCATCATTTGCCCAAATACAAATACTATTGGTTCAAATTTGAACAATTACGGAACATTTCGCAAATTATGTTTAAAATTCAGCATTACAAGCCTAATAAAAAAACTTTATGCGGTAAATTTGTGCTTTTAAAAGAAAATTACACAGATTGAGTTTATTTATTTCGATTAGAGCGAAAATGATTATAATTTTAGACAAGGTGCATATTTTCAACAAAAAATTACACTTAAAAAGATCATAAATTTCAGTAAAAGATTTAGAGTGTAGTTCCTGTAAAATAATATGCATCGGACTTTTTTTAACCGAATTACGCGGCCGCCGTGTTGTAGCGGTTAAGTGTTCGGCATTTTACACCAAGTCGTGGCGGATCAATGCCCGGCAAAAGTAGCATCAAAAATTATTTAGAAAAATAATTTTTCCAAACTGGGCCGCCCCTCGCCAGTACTTTGGCAAACTCTCCGGATGTATTTCTGCTGTCAGAAGCTTCTCAGCAAAAACTCATTTGCTTTACAAGTGCCGTTCGGAGTCGGCAAAAAATTGTAGCTCCCGCCAACTTTTAGGAAAAAACACAAAAGCTACACACCACAAGTTGGAAAGAGAAGCTCGGCAAAAATCTCGTTCGAGGTTATGATAACCTCTTGGTATATCGCTGTCATTATTATTATAATTTTTTTTTTTTTTTGAGAACTATAAAGCAGTGACGAACATTACCTAGCCCGCAGGCGGCCGACTTTATTGCTCTCTCATAGATTTGCTCACACGTACAAGTCAAGCGCTCTCTATATATTGTGGAAAATTAAAGGGCGTTTGCGAATCACTTGATTAACGACTGTTGACTGCTACGCATGAAAGTAGTTTTATTCTTCAAATATATATTTATTAACGTGTTTTTAATAATTTTAATTTCAAAAATGGTCAAATCTTTAATAGAAGTAAATTAAAGTTAAAAAGCTTGTGCAAAGTTTTGTTCTCTAAATTTTTTTCATAATTTTTTTTCTCTTATATATTTGTATTTAAAAAATGCATTTTGTTGCCTTACTACTTTACTAATACCCTTTTAATTTTTATTTATTTTTTTATACAAAATTTTTGTTAATTGGGTATTTGGAATTTTTTTGGGTGTAGTAAGAAGCTCTCTCATACTTCAACACAATCGCACAGTTTGGTAGTGTGCGTTTGAGCATCGCTGCTATAAATAAACTTTTTACAGATTTCTGACGTCGGCGAGTTAAAGAAGTCAAAATAAATGCATGACCTCAGCTCAAAAATGAAGGTACAATTTTTCTCGTTTAGCTCGCCGACGACTAAATATATTTCCTCCAAGTTTTATACTTCTATAAACAACTTTAAATTAGTTAAGTTAAATGTATTAAATACGCTTTAAGTATAAACTACTAATTATGTATATATATACCAGCATTTCCCTCACTTCATTCTACTTCAACCTTACTTTGTTTATCCCTAAAAATGAACTCCTTTCACATCTCAAATCATCTTTTCATTACTAAAAATTTCATAGCTACATATATCCACTTAGCCACATTTTTCGCCTACCTAATGCCCAACACTTCCATTTTGCCAACTAACCGCTACCATAAATTTCAAACATAATCAATTAATCAAGTGCTATTCCCCCTCATCCATATAGCATGTAACCACGTCCACCGTTAACCATCACCATAATGTCACACAATATTCCCTTAATGCCTTTACTGTATGTACATATGTACGTATGAAATAAAGGAGTAGCTCTTAATAGAAATACCTCAACCACTAATCTATTTTAATACTTTCACTCTTACTATGCCAACATCTTCCCACTTAGAGCCCACTAATCCATACTTACTCCTACATACAAACAGTGGCATGCAAAAAAATAGCAGCAATTCTGGAAAAAGAACGAATCACGTAAAAATTTGTTAGTTACAAATACAGTATGCTGTATTTCAATGCAATATATTTTCGCACAACTGTACATATTCATATGCATTAGTAGCGTCCACTCCGTTATAACCTCCTCCATTCTAAATCATCACTATTCTTCATCTTTCAATCACCTACTTACATACATGCACTCTCTCTCTCTCTCTATTTTCTTTAAAATTTCTCAACAACTAAAGCCATTCTGTTTTACTTTTTTTTACAGGATGGTCAGCGTGGTCATTTAGAGGGTCTGGCATCCGTCTATTGTGAATTGCTTATGGCTCCCTTTGGCGATATTTTAAGTGCTTTAGAAACCGCTCGTCAAGCGGCGTGGGCGGAAAGAAGTCCCTTAAATCCGGCCGGTGGAAGTGGGAGTAGCGGTAGTTGTAGTGGCGTCAGTGGCATTGGTCCCAGCAGCAGCACACACCACCGATACCATGGGCACCGAGGTCATTCGAGCCAAGGTGGTCTACCAAATAGTCATAGTCAACCAATTTATGTGCCAGGAAAATATTCGGTATGTTAATACAAAATATGTACATAGCATGCATAAAGAGAAATTTTTAATTTTACATATTAAGTAATAGTATATAACAGGCCCGTGCGCAGGAATTTGCTATAGGGGGGGTTTTGAACTTTTGGATGCTCCGAAGGTTGTGACTTTTGACAGTTTTTAAGAAAAAATTCAGTCGTTGAGAGCTAATAGGGGGAGTTTGAACCCCCAAAACCACCCCCTGCGAACGGGCCTGGTATATAATATTTAATTATTTATTACAAGAAGGTGAAATATGTGCATATGTATTAAAAACTAGACTCTATATTCAGATTTTCTTAAATCTTGAAAGGCTTTTTATAGTCCGGTAAAAAAGTAGGTATTTGAAATAACACAAATTCCGACCGATACAAATTTTTGTAGACAGCTGGGTCAATGGTAGAAATTTTAGTTTTATGGGGTTTTTCTTGAAGACGGTACGTTTTTTCGAAAAATTACCTGAGACTAAGTTGCAGACCTCTCTACCATTATCTACAAAAACAAAAGGAATTTTTTCTCTCAGAGTCACCAGACCTGAGGTAAAATTAGCTCAATAAATTATATGGATATATATGCCACGTATGGACTTTCCAGGAAGTGATAAAAATTTTCTTTTACAGTTTATTTGTCACGAACCCTTAAAAAATGGCAAAGTACTCTAATCAATTCTCTGTAGAGTATTCCAATACCGGAATATCCAATAGTAGTCCAATTTCATTCTAAGGTGCTCCAGTTAGATAACATGACGATGTCCTAGGATTGGACCACTTTTATATAATTAGTAATACATAGAGTAATCCAATGTAAAGCGAGAGTTAGCGTAGGTGTTCCTCTCTCGCTGCGCTTTCTACTCCAACTGTAGTAGTCTAGTTGGACCTTTTTTGGAAAATACTTCTGAGTGCGTATTCCATGGAGTACGGGATGGAATGCTTCTAGTTGGATTAGGTGGTCCAGTCCAGACATCGCCATGCTAATTGGAGCACCTTTTTTATATGGTATTGAATTTTTCTTGTAGTAGTATCGGTACTCCAACGTTTTTACAGGGAAGTTCTCCATTGACAACAATGAAAATAGTTATGCGGTCTTAAAAAGGTATTCCGGCATATATGATTGATTAATAATAAGATTGATTTTTCAGTAACTTCTCGATAAGCTAAAACATTGAAACTTGGCACATGAATGGTGGTATTTCCACAGATGGTGCACTGATCGAGATAGCTGAAAATTATGGAAAAATGATCCGTTTACAGTACCCACCGGGTGAGCTAGAGACTTGAAACTTGACACATGACCAAATATCTTGAAGAAAACCAAATTCTCTGAATAATGGGCGGTCGAGTTTGGAGTAACTTCCCAGTGTGCTAGACTTGAAGCTTTAGTCATCGTTCAATGCAACAACTTATCGAAAATATTCTGTTAAGTCAATTCGTTTGAAGTAGGCAATTTTTACTTAAGAATCAACAATTTTACACAAAGTTGAGAAAACCATGACTATACATCTTGGAAAAACAACTAGGTGAACGATATTACTTAAAATTCCTAAAAATCGAGGCGAACTTTGCGATCGATTTTGAGTAACTTTCACGGATCGAGATATTTAGAAGCATTATTAAGCGAACCAACCATTTTAAAAATTTTTATGTGTCTGTCTGTCCGTATGTTTGTGGCCGTATCACTCTGAAAGTAATGAATGGAATTGAATGAAACTTTTTCGTTGGATTGCTCGACGCTCAACTTAAAATTTAAGATATTACTTTTTTCTATATTGTGGACCAGGGGTGACCAAAAATGTCTTAGTATAATATGGGTGTCAAAGGAGAGGTGTCAATGAGTGCTATAATATGAGATGTGATTCATTGAAATATCTGATATGGTTTGGGAGATATCTTGAAATTTCGATAGCCCGACCGGTTTCGGAGGTATCTATTCGTCCATAAAAATATGTTAGTACATTATGGGTATCAAACAAACGGTGTTTATGAATGCTGTCATAAACCATTTAATTATTTTCAATACCTAAGCTAGATCGGAGATATCATATTAAGGGAAATGTACTAATTTCTTACCTCATAAGAAATAAAAATTAGTTTATAATTTGTAATTTGGGTAGAACAAAGAAATTCTATAATTTATGTTCTTTATATTGGAAAAATAAATGGCTTTAGGGTCGTTTTTTATTAAACTTTAAGCTTTTATCGAGCAGACAAACCTTAAAGCTTACATGGCAACACGACCCTTAAGTGCTGAACTCCAGTCTTTTTGTTGGATTTTATTCTTTGCTAACCCAGCTGCAAATAAAAAACAGAAATTATACGCATACGAAGTCGCGGGCACCCGCTGCATCATCTTTTCCAGAGTTCCGAACTGGTAGAAAATTCAACAGTTTGGATTTACTTAATTCGTATATGGGTACTGGGACTCAAAGAATAAAAAAACTATTTTACAGAGTTCTTACATTTTCTCAGCCGAGAATCGAACTCACAATATTTGGAAAGCTAAACTAAGGTGTCTAATGTGATGCCATCGTATACATCGTACGCGACGCATGCCATGACGCTAATTACTAACTAAAAACGGGTACACCGAACATTAAATACCCAGCGGTAGTTTTCAGTACAGGATAAAAACTTATATAAGTTTAAAATTTTCCATATCGAAAGTGGGCGTGGTCGGGAAGCGATTTCGTCCTATTTCATCAGGTATACTCCCAGCGATACTAGTATGCTTTGTGTCAAATATCATCGTTTAATCGTAATTAGTTTCAAAGTTACGACCAGTATAATTTTCAAAAATGGGCGGTGTCAGTTCCGAACTGGTAGAAAATTAGACAGTTCAGACCTAGTTCGTTAAATATTACCATTTCTATAGCTCTATATTATAAAAATTAGTTTAGGTTAGGTTCAAGTGGCTGCCGCAGAGGCACACTTAGGCCAGTTTTGAAAGGCCCGTTGTGATACCACCAACACTAGGAAAGTCAGTCCCGGAACCCGGCCATATGGAAACTCCCTGAGTTGTTGGGATTCTCCACATAGCAGAATCCCGGGACTAACACTCCTTAACCGACACCGTAACTTCTCCTCGAACCACTTAGATGACTTTATGAAGGCCATCAAGTCCGTTATGTCCAGCTCGGCGATCTGGCGTAGGCTATCCAGGAAGGAAGCTCCCAAAAAGCTCGTTCTCGCGCAGCTTAAACCCGGGCAGTTGCAGATGAGGCGCTTCACCGTTTCCTCTTCCTTATTATCTTTGCAGCTCCTACAGCATCGTCGGTAGGGCACACCTATCCTTTCTGCGCACCTTGCAATAAGGCAGTGCCCAGTTAAAACACCTATTAATATGGAGATTTCTCTCCTTCTTAGGAATGTCTCTAGATCTTTTATGATCCCATATTGGCCAGGTTTGTTTCAATGTCCGGCACCCTGGGGATTGTTGCCATCTTTTGTTAGCTTGGCGGAGTGTGTACTCCTTCAGCATTAGCTTGCATGTGGCAAACAGCATACCTAAGCGTGCTTTATCCCGAAGAACCTACTTGGTCGCACCCTGCCTGGCAAGTTCGTCTGCCTTACAGTTTCCCTCAATGTCCCTCTGTATCGGGACCCATGTGAGGTTCACGCGGTTCTGTTACAAATTATCTAGATCTAGTTCTTTTATGGGTACAATTTCGTTGGTTCCAAACCAGCCCAAAATCAAAACACATTTAACATCACAGCTCCCCACATTTGACACAACATCAACCGCTAGTTTCGAACTAGTGAAAATCTAGTCAGTATCACACTAGTTCTTTTAAGCCAATTTACCTCTAATTCTGAACCTGTAATTGGTCTCACTAGTGACTGACTTTCCTGCAGGGTATCCATGGGAATTAAGTGAAAGTCTAACCACAGGAATTTATTAAAAACCATAATCTGAAGGGATTTGCTGGTATGTTGTTGAAACACTTTTCAATACCAATAGTGAAATAAGTCTTCAACCTAATATTTATGATATTATTCACATGCATATAAAATCTCACAAGCAAAAGAAAATAACATAAAAGGCTATCGGCATTTTGTGTACTCGTCTCATTTTTGGGGTTGCTCTTTAGTTATTATACACTTTTTACATTTTACTTTTCCTTATGGTCCTCAAGTTCAGTGAAAGCCACATTTGTGTTTCTGTGGTCCCAAAGCAATCCTGTTATGAATTTAAGTCGAAGCAGCTCAGTGCAAATTTCCTTTGGCAAAATGAACGGGAGCTTGTGCAAATGTGTACACATCACTATAAACAAAAACATAGCTCTTATTTGTATAGCAAATTTGAATTGTGTAAATACATTACAATAAACTTGGTAGATATTTCTTTATGGTATAACTCATTCTATCATCACAGAATAAAATTGACTTTTTTTCTTGAGTACAGAAAGTGTTTGCTAATTTTCTTTGTAATCAGCACTGATGGCTCGGGACTTAAGTACTTTTGGCCCTTTTTTTTCGAAAAGAGTTGCTTAATGCAATTCATTCGGCTTTCAAAAGTTTTTCTTTTGCGGCTATTACTGACGTTCTCACTTAGTTATTTTAAGTTTTTTTTTATCCCCAATCACGAACTAAACTTGTATTGCATCGTTCTTTCACTTCTTGTTGTGTTAACATTTTATTCGAGCAAAAGCAACTCCCAAAGGTGTTAATCCATTTTAGCGTGAAAGTTGCTTGGCAGCATGAGAGCTTCTCAAATTACATTTTATCCATGTTTATGGTAGACAAAATAAACGGAAAGAGTTTAGCCTCACAACTTAGTAGGTTATCTATTCTTATACCCAGTTGTTCTAGAATAAAAAACCGTGTTCCCAAAGAAAGAGGAAATCGGCGTTTTGTTCGATTCAATGTTCCTCGCGAATGCTATACCAGTACGAAACTCAACTGCAAAAATTTAAATATCCTTCCATCTATACCTACCCACAATAATGATTTTATTTTTTTTACGAAGAAGCTACTCACTGGTCTCACTATACTTACCACGACATTTCGTTTTCTCGTCTTCAAGAAAACAAACACATATAGAATTAACTTATTTCAATATCAAATTGAGTTCGATTCGGAAAGCTGAACTCTTTAAATTACGAAAATAAAATGTAAACGGGTGTTCTTTGTGAAAAGGCTCTACTCTTACTCGATACTCGAGAGCTCTTGAATAATCTTATTAGAAGTCAGGGTTATTGAAATAAAGAAGGGAGTTTTTGTTAGGAATTGGCTTAAAAACTACATAATGGACTTTTGCCAAATTTTGACAATGTATTCCTGGGATAGTACCTCCCGACATACACAGAAAAAATTAGCTGCATTAAAACTGTTCCTTAACTGTGTTTTAACTGACAATTTTTATAAATAAGGTTTTGCTCTATATATAAAATAAAATGAGTATTATTTTAACACCATAAGGTGTCAAAGTAAAAAAAAATTAAAAATAGAATTATTTTTCAGAGTTCTTATATTGAGTTCACTGAGAGTCGAACTCAGATGTCTTGAACGCTCAACCCAGGTGTCTACTATGATGTCATCGCCGTCTAATTACAGCTTAGTCCTATGACAGTAATGGCAGTATATTCGCTGTGGGATTTACTGCAGTAGTTGGTGGTTTCAACACAAAATTTTGTTTAAACAACAAAACGTCTGTCAGTTCTACTCAATTAATTGAATAATGCAATCAGTTTAAAATGATTGTTCCTTCGCTGTTGGATTAACTGCAGTAGTTTGCTGTTTCAACACAAAAGTTTGTTTGATCAACAAAACCTATCAAAAGAACTGTTGCATAGAAATTTAAGAATATTTCTTAGAATATAAGTAGTTGTTCTTAAAATATGTAAACAAATTCTCAAAAAGCACGAATTCATTCATAAATTGTAAAATAATTTTCTTAGAATCTATGATTTTTTTTTATTCTAAGAAATAACAGCTTGAACTTCTATGGAAGGTTTTTCTTAAAATGTACGTTTTTGGTTTGGTGTAGTGTCATTTCATTCATATTCGATTTCGGTGCTGAGGCGGAAATATTGATAAATCCATAATGATGGTTATTTTTTGCAAGTTTCTTTTTTTTTCAAATTTAGATTTTGTCATTTACAACGTTACTCACGATGATGCTTTAATTTTAGGGGGTTTTTATGTGACGAAGTTTCTAAAAAAGAACTAAATGGATTTTCGCCAATTTTAGACAATTTATTCTTTAGATAATTCTTTTGGGAATAGGCTATATCAGCTAGGTATATAGTTTTGAGTTTCTCACTAACATTTTATATTTTCCCATTTCATTCTACTGCTCACTTTATTGCCACTTTTTACTGTTTCTCGCTACATTCAGTTTTTCCCGCCTAGAAACTTTACGTATTTTATTGCACGAAATGTTACTTTTAGTTACTGCATTAAAAATGCACTCAATTTAATTTACTAAGTTTTTTCAAATACATATATAAATACTCACCCATTACACAAAAACATTACTTAATTTTCACTTCCTCTCCTGCTCTTTACAGCCCTCGAGTTGTCTGTCGGACAAGGAGGAGGATGAAATATATGGTTTTGGTTATGGTGTTTTTGCGTCACGTGTTGCACGTGGCGGCCTCACACAACAACAGCAATTATTGCAGCAGCATACACTGCAGCAACAAAAACAGGCTCAAGCGCTACAACAACAACAACAGCAATTGCCATTAGTGCCAGGTACCAGCCAACAACATATGCAACAGCAACAGCAGCAGCAACAACAGCAACAGCAACAGCATCAAGCGTTGCAAGCCCATCAAACTCTCCCGCCAAATGTAGCTCATCTGAATTTCCTGCAACAAAAGTAAGTTATAGATTTTTGAACATAAAAAATGCCAATTGTGTATACACAAACAAGTATTATGTATCTAACAATTATTATTTCTTTCATTTCAGTTGCCTGAGTCCAAGATCAGCGTATTTCTACGAATTTCCACCTAGTGCAGGTAAGTTGTTTTGGCTTAGTAGTTTGAAGAGTAAAATTATGTCTTTATGTATTTACAACAAAGATAATTTTAATTTAAAGTTTTTTAAATTACGGCTCTAAAATCCTTCGAGAACGTTCTTCTTGTAGTTTATCTTCAAAAAGATTTAATATGGTTGCGTGAAGTATTCACGGAATGTTGGTACTAAAAAATTTTAAAATTACTATTTATCTTAACTGGTTGCAAGGATATCCACCGAAAAGTGAACAAAAAAGGTATTTTGCAGGGATTAAAAACTTATTTTTATTCGGGGTCAATGGCGATCTTTTTGGGCTCCGTTTGGCTCTTTTATGCGCAATGTTGATACATTTTTCGTGATCATTTCGGGACTATTTTAAACAATTTCGGGACTTTTCCCGTATACGTTAAGGACTTTTCCGGGATCATTTCGAGGCATTTTCGGCATTTTTTCCAAAATATTTTCACTATCCTCCCAGGACAGTGGCGAAATAGATTCGGGACTATATTATAGATATTAGGGTGATTCAAAAAAAATGTCGACTAGGTCTTACCCCCTAAAAAGTTAGGTATTGATGAGAAAATAAGCCTTGCAAAAAATTAGCGCTTCAACTTAACCCTTAGGCTCCAAAGCTTCAACTTTAAGAGTATGTAAAAATACCATTTTTCCCCATACAAAGTGCATGGAAAAGGCGAAAAAAATAGCCACCCCTAAGGGTTATGTTAGAGCGCTAATTTTTTGCAAGGCTTATTTTCTCGTCAATACCTAAAGTTTCAGGGGGTAAGACCGAAAAAATAACCAAATTTTTTTTATTTGAATCACCCTAATATATATGTATGTAGTATAGACTTACATATATTATAACACTCTTGTTTTCTAGTTTAAGACTAATTTATGTATCTATGAGATGACAGAAAATTAATTCTGCTTTTAAAACTTGTTTCTCTTTCACAGAAGGCCGCGAGACCAAAAAGCGTACCACCTTAGCAAGACTTCTGAAAGGTCTGAAAACTGTAAATCGGCGAGACAGAAGCAATCAACAAAACGCTGCACAAGTAAGAGTAAGTTAAGCTAATACTATTAATGGAGAAAAGCAGGCCATGTCCTGAAAAATTCTTTATAAGGATTCGAAAAATACCAATTATCTAAAATTGTAGCCTCGGAACGTAATTCAAAGCATTTTTGTAATGACGTTTTTTCGTTCGTCGTCGGAATAATTTGTATTTAAAAAGGCTTTTTTAAAGTCCTCAGCTTTCCATATGAAACCATCATAAATCTCGTGATCAGCTTTTGGGCTGAGAAATTCCTCTAGGTATTTAATTTATCACTTTATACCAAGGTATGTAACCGATTAAAATAAAGTTCCGGTTTCGGTTACGGTTTTGTAACGTGTTTCGGTTTCGGTTTCGTTCTTCACAATTTTTCTGGGTTTCGGTTACGATTTCGTTCCGGCTTCGGTTTCCAAATAAAAAACCAACACAAAAAAATTGTGCTACTACAGAACTCAAATATGTACCTAAATAATAAATATTACTTCCGCTATTTATGGAAAATTTTTTTCTTCAATATAAGTATGTATGTTATAAGTTCATTATGCGAAGTTTGTTAGATCTTTTCGTCTGTCGCATAAATGTTCATATTTTTGTTGTCTTTCTATAAAACAGCTTTATTGAATGAGCCTTGAGACAATTTTTTCCCAAATGCGGGCATAACCTCTGTCGTCCGAAGTCAGAGGTCGATTGACATCAAACGTTCCTTGCAATTAAGGTGCATATCCAAAGATTATATACCCAAGGGTGTAAATAATATTTACCAGTCTACAAATAGTGCTAGGTATGCACATTTTCGTGAATAACTAATAAAAAATATTTCTCTAAATTTTTCACTAACTTTGTCTTTACTTTTTTCTTATGGGAATAATTGTTGCCCTCCTACCTTTACTCAAACTCCTTTGGGACTAGTCTTTAAATCGTTATTATACATCCTTTTTTATCATTTTCTATGCATTTAAAGTTTCTTTTTTTTTGTGCCGTTATTACTGTTTATATTGCCACTGAAACCCTAACAAAATATTTCTATATCCTTACTTTGCGCTTATTCTTTTGTTGTCATATTTAATCTGCACCCTTGGGACATGTAAATTTTTTGCATACCCCTAAACATACATACTTATCAAAAAAACTTTCTACTTGTTAAAATTTCCAAAGAGTTTACAATGTAAAGGTTAAATGCGCTAACTAAGCTTTTGCTGTCGCCTTCCATTTTTATCTGAAATTCCAAAAGGATTCATTGAAGTTTTACACTTTTTCTTTGCTTCTTAAAACAACATTTGCAGTAGGCGGGCGCCATAAGAAACTTAAGAAGACTGAAAAAATGTCTTGAAAACAATTTTTTAAGATTCTTTGGCAATGAAATAGTCGCTGTGTTGCTTACTTTGGTGATGGCATTGACGGTCGAGATAGCGCACAGCCAGGTAAACAAGCGCTTAACACTTCCGAGCGCACACATAAATAACACTAATAAATAATAAATAAGTTCATACATACACCTGCAAAAAAATACGTTCGTTAATGTACATACAGTAGTGGGTGAAAAAGTAGCACTGAAAATCAAAATTACTTATCATTATTATTTATTTGATAGACTAACTCTTGACTCCTAGTGTTCCTTGAAACTGGAGATATACAGCTCAATTTTTAATATTCTCTCGGAATTGTTTTCCCTAGGATTTTTTTTTTTTTGGGTTATTTTGGGGATATTTTGGGATCATTTTAGGGTGATTTCGAAGTCATTTTGGAATCATTTTTAGATCATTTTGGAGTAATTTTGAGGTTTTTTTGAACTATTTTGGGGTAATTTTGGTGTTATTTTAGGATAATTTTGACGTGTTTTTGCGGTAATTTTGGGGTAATTTTGAGGTCTTTATGGTGTCGTTTTGGGATCATTTGGGGTCATTTTGAGGCAATTTTGGGGTAATTTTAGGATACTTTTGGGGCCATTTTGAGGTTATTTTGGGATCCTTTTAGGGTCATTTTGAAGTCATTTTTTTTGGTCATTTTGTGTGCAGCTTTGTGTGGAATTAAGTGTTTATGTACGCAAAATAGCAATTTTTCATTTACATTACATTACATTTTTATGCTCCTTTTCAATTTGCTAATAGCTACTTTTCTTCCTTCACCGATTTTAAAATTTTCAAACATCGTTTAAAATGGAAAGAAAGGAAGAAGTGAAAACTCTCCCAATAATTTTTTTTAAATAAAGCATTTTTTTTGTCAAACCTATCCTACTTAGGACTTGGCACATTCTTGACTAAATAAAGAAAAAAAATCAGTGTAAGCCACCAAATATGAAAACAAATATGAGCTAGCACAAATGGTACTTCTTAAATGCAGAAAAAGTTTGTGTGCTACAGCGTGCTACACCTTCTAACTATTAATAAACGAAAGTTTGGAATGACCTCTACCGATTCATGAAAAAAGATGTTTCGCATATTTGCTCCACCTTGATTTAATGACTAAAAATCACTTCAAATATTTCATAAAATTGAGATGACGTATACGTAACATATTTTTGGTAACGAAAGTGATGTATTAGAAGTGTCGAGGTGGTTTTTTCCAATCCCACTTTTCGTATTGCTGAGACACTTCATGAGCGTAACTTTTTTGACAAGTTTTGAGAAGATCTGTTTTTTTTTTTTTTTTTTGGTTGGAAATAAAATGTGTGGTATAATTTTTGGTATAGGCACCCCTAGCGAAAAGACGATTTAAATTTTTTTTGAAACAGTCAATATTCTTCATAACATACCGTATGCGCCAAGTTTCTTGGATATATCTTGCCTTTTTGAGCTGTAATTAAAATTTGTATTTCAATTTGTTCTTATTGGTCCAATAATTTGTATACGTCGAATTCTTAATAAATAGGAATTCCATTAATTAAAAAAACCTGTTCTGCAACAAAATAGTTAATAAAAAATAAATTGGTAACAAACCCTTTTCAAGTACACTGCTATTTTTTCGACCACAACTGTACATACCCATTGTTCTCAATGTGCACGGGGTAAAATCTACATTGCCAGCTCCCAGCTCAGGTGTTTGAATGAAAGAAAATGCGGAAGCCAACAATCTTAATGCAAGCGAATAGCGATTAAGCTGCCACAAACAGCTGTTCTGCGTGCATAATTTTTTTTTCTTCCCTTATTTAAATTGTAAAACTAAAATATGAAGGCATGGTCTAGCAAAAAAGGGCAAGAAATTCTGCAAAAAAATTCAAAAGAATTGCGATAAAATTTGTTCCTAAGTAAAAGTAAATTATTTGGCCATTAAAAAGGTTAAACGTTTCACCGCATCTTAGCTTGATAGCCCATTTTCTGTTTTACGCAAAATAAGTATTTTAAATAAAATTATTCTGGACTTGAATTATACCCAATGGGCACATTACTTCTTATTTGCTAATCAACGCTTTAGTTCTACTTCATATTTAGAATTTTAGATTATTAATTTATTCATTTATCTTAATGAAAGTTCTATACATTTTGAACTAAGATAGGGCGTTCTTGAATAAAATTTTAAAATAGAGTGGTATTGAGCTGACTTTCCTAGTGTTGTTGGTATCACAACGGGCCTTTTAATACTGGCCTAGGTGTGCCTCTGCGGCAGCCACTTGAACCTACCCTATTGAAAACCACTCTGAAGTCGATCATTTTGATTGCGAAGATAGGGTGAAAAAATTTGAATTTTGGTTTTTGTTCATACGATATATTCGTAATAATCTCAACTAATAATATGCATTTTTAGGCGGCAAATGAACGACTGAGACATTTTCAAACGATGAATGGAGGAGGAGGAGGACAACAGCAAAGTTTTGAAGAAACAATCCATAGGGTAAGTCTTTAATTTTTTGATTACACAAACTTGAATCCGAAAGTGCATTTAAATAAAATATTAACTCTGGTTTTACATATTTATGGCAAAAACTAAAATTTAAAATTTTGTGAAAGGAATAAACTTTCAAATAAGATTTCCCAAAAATTAAAATTTTGGCACATTCATGCTTCTGGCAAACGAGCAACGATATGTTTCCAATATTCGCAGAGCCAACGCGATCTAAGAATCATTACATGCCTTGGCTCTCTATACTTCCTGTTTCATCCCCATCCCTGCTGATACTGTAAAGGTTACTTATGAAACAAAAGTCACAGTAAAAAAACAGAAAGGGAATAACCTTAGCTTAAATGTATCTTTTTAAATAATGAAAAAAACCAACTATCAAATGTTAGGTTATTAAAAACCTTAAAGAAGTTTTTACTGCAACATTGTCATATGCCATAAAGGGAGTTAAAAGCCCCAACAATACCAACAATTTAAAATGCTACAAACGGAAATTTCTATACAATATGTAAAAGTTCGTTGCCGTCGACATCCATTATTAATGTCAACGCCAACCAAAATAACAATAACATGCAGCATAAAGCATTGGGATAGAGTTTACAGGATAGCAGCATCTCTGGTATGTATGTTTGAAAAGTATATAAAACAGGTTTCAGATTCCTGGGGTACGAAAGTGAATTTTTCGAAAAAGTTTTTTGAAACAGTAAATTTTTAGATACAATATAGGCCGGAGTCTTTGTTTATTCGAATAAAATTACCTAACCAGGCGTTGGGCTAGCTTTTCTGCGTAAAGCTGCGCTAGACTCAGTAAAGTTGAAAGAAAAAAAAATAAATTTCAAAACTCACCGTCAACTAATTCAGCTTCTGGTGCAGCTCAAAATTCTTACCTTTTCGGAATTGCCTGGTCTTGGTTTGTTTTTGCCACTGTACTATAAAATCCATAATTCCTACGGTCCCTGTTAAGTACACCTGTAGTAGCACTGCCACAACCGCTTTGTGCCATATTAACAACTTTTCCGACTGAGACAATACGATAAAGAAATGAGAATAAGAAAATGTGAGAGTAAAAGTCGCGCTTTTGGGAAAGTGCATTCCCTGAAGCAGCATTTGTTTGCGGACATATTTATATAGACTCTTGTTGGTTTCTACAATTGTTTGGTTTTTATTGCTATTGCACTATGTATATTGTACGTAATAAAATATGTACATATATTCTCCTAACGCACAGTGGTATAGTGAGTTCGTAAATAAGCTGGAATTTAAAGTCAACTTTGAACTTAATTTTGCACAAGAGTATAACTTAGTCCTCTAATCTAAAGCAGACACCGGCAAACCTTTTCACGGCAATTGAGTATCACTCTCAACGCTCGTATTCTTATGCTCTAAATTTTAATCGGTGATGAATCTTTAAGACGACTGATATGAAATTTCTGCTCGCTAGAACACTGTAGCAGAATCACTTTCCCGTTTACCAATATATGTACCTTCATGTTTCAAATTGCCGATCTCTGAGCCAAAGCCTACAAATGTGCTACATGAAAGCAAACTCAAAGGTAGCCAATGTGCTTACTCTGTGTTTTGTTACATATTCATATCACCCACGCTGGCGCGCTTTCTATTTATTTTATTGCTTTTCTTTAACACGACCAAATTTAGTTTTCCCGCCCCGTGTGGATCAACAAATTTTCAAAAAGTTTTTTTAATAGCTGGCACGGCACACCATAATTCAAAAACCGTCACAACTCAAAAATTTTTTAGGTCGCTTTCTTTACATAGATCGTGTAATAATAAGTAGTACAGCCAGTATATACAATCTTTTTGACTATTATCGAAGGTGAACTGAAATATATAAAAGTGCCTAAAGTATATTCAGCAGGGTTACAATTTGCAATTCTTAGCAATTGCCTCTATGCTTTATATAAGTAGCTACATATACCATGAAAGGTAGAACTCCATAGACAGCGTCAATTAGATTTTAAAATTTTTTTAAAATTTTCGTTCTGCCAGAAACATGAATGTGTTGCACTCAACAATAGCCACCATGGCGTATACGTTACAATTTTTGGTTTTTAATTTAAAAATTCAGTTCTTATGCATTTTTTTTGCGCACATTCGTTTTTCTGGCACAATTTTCACAGATTAAACTACACATCAATGAAAATGGTATTGCAAATTTCCGGGGGGTTCCTTGTACTTTAGTAACCCAGGATTTGCGTGAATCTTAGAAAAACAAGAGGTTAATCACGTGAGCATATTAACTCAAAGCTGCAAAACTAGCACATTCATGCCTCTGGCAAGCGAGCGATGGTATATAATTTACAAGCCAAAAAACCAGCTGAAGCCTAGAACGCCAGTAACGCCCAACAGTGTAGTGATAGAGTCAAAGTTTAACATATGTCTACTCTTTTCGTCGACACTCGACACTCTTTGTAGTTGTTGGTTTTAGCTTTGTTGTTTTTGCTGTTATTACTTTCTTTTGTCAATTCATGTGCGGAATTGCGCTAGTTAAGCATATTCTTGGTACTAACTTCCATCCAACACGCCGCCCTACCAATTGGTGCCATTAAGGTAAACCAAACCAACCAACGATACGTGCAGGCACCTTTAGAAGCTTTTGCACAAACTTTCTGGTAAATTTAAATATTGCATTTCCCCAAAAAACTTATGTTATAAACCGGTTTATGGAATGTATGCTGATTGTAATGTTGTCTGCGCCTACACGGCGTATGAGTGTTTTTTCCTGTTCACCTTTCTTGCCTCGTTACTTAGACTAACGAGTGTTACGCATACGCCATGTTGTCGCTGTTCAAAGTTTGTACAGTGTTTTGTTGTTTTTGTTTTTTGTGTATACATACATTACACTTGTACACTTGTAGCTTTTTCTTAGTTAGCTCAATTTGCCGCGCATATTAAATGTATGCACATAAATTTGCTCATTTTATTTGCATACTTTTAAGTTCACCAAAAAAGCGCGGCTTTGCATTTTATTACTTTGTTCTGTATTTTTTATTTTATTTAAGTGCTACTTTCGCTTTCGAGTGTCATTCAAATATTGGAATTTTAAATTTATTTATGTGTTTGTAATTTTGCATTATTTTCTTTTCAGCTAAAAGTACAAGAAGCGATGCGCAAGAAAGAGAAATTCCAACGGGAGCATGAGGAGGTAAGTGAATGGTTTATTTATTTATTTTTAAAGTAGTTGCTGTGTTTTTACGTATTTGTGGTAATATTAACAAATTTAAAGACATAGAGATATTTTCTTGATATTCGGTGAATCTTCAATGAACTAAAACAAAAAGCAAGAATTTATTTGTGCACATTAAAGCTGTATCCCTGATTTCATTAAATAACAGTAGCTGGGTGGCCGAGCTTGCTCGGTGCTATCAAGTTAGCGCTAACTTTACTTACCCAAAATGATCCCAAAAAGACCCTTAAATGTTCCCAAAATGATACGAAATTGAACCGAAAACGACCCAACGATCCCAAGTGACCCCTAAAACACCCTTAAATGTACCCTATAATGATCACAAAATAATCCCAAAAAGTGCTTCAAATGTTCCCAAGCTAACCCCAAAATAATCTAAAAATAATCCCTAAATGACTCAAAATGATCCGAAAATTACCCCAAAATTGTCTCAAATTAATGCAAAGTTTAACCCAAAATGATTACAAAATAGCCCCAAAATTATACCGAAGTGGCCCCTAAATGATCTCAAAATGATCATAAAATAATCAAAATATGATCCCAAAAAAATAAAATACAATTATAATACGGTAAAATGGTAACTCTGGGCTGCTTTTAGTTGCTACGTCGGCGATACCCCACAATTTAAGATAGGTGGCAACCCTGTACACCCCCTAAGTGACAACCTCCAAGTGGATAGTCTTAGAATGAATCATACTATCTATATGCCAAATTTCATCCAAATCGGTCAGGCGATTCCCGAAATAGTCCGGCTATACAAATATACTGCGGTAAGGTGGCAACCCTACTTGAAAATATTTTAATTGGCATGTCGCTGAAAATACCTTTCATTTGATATCCATATTGGCATATGTTGCTCCATAATTTTAAAAATGTCTTTATTAAAAATTTCTTCCAAATCGGTCAAGCGGTTCCCGAGATAGTCTGGATATACAAATATACATAAGGTAACATAAATAAAACGCGCTCAGGTGGCAACTCTTGGAGTTACCCTGCTTAATATTGTCATATTTGGAATGCGGTTGAAAATACCTTTCATTTGATACCCGTATTGGCGCATCTTGCTCCATAATTTTAAAAAGTAGATAGGTGGCAACCCTGTAACGCAAGTTGCAATCCCCAAGTGGTGCTGTACTATCTATATTCAAAATTTCATCCAAATCGGCCAAGCGGTTCAAGAGATAGTCTGGATATACCAATATACAAATGTACAAATATACAAATATACAACAAATATACAAGTTTAGCTCGTTTAAAGTTATAAGATTCTACACCACTTGGGCGATTTTGACCATTTCATAAGAAGTAATAACATCCATACCCTCAAAGGGCTGACTAGCACCAATTGCAAATACAAAGTGGTTTCAAGTCATCCTAGACGCTTAGTAGTAGCCTCACTTCGAATTTTATGATTTGAAAGTGACATGACGTATACGTAACATTTTTGGGTAACGAAATTGTAGACATGGAGGAAAGGTGAAAAAAGTTTTAAAGCGTCGTAGTAGACGTTGTTCATCTGGTCGAGTTATACACGAAACACCCTACAAACGTGTTTATAACCCCAAAAATCTGGTTTTAAGGTCAAAACACCATTTTTCAGGGTCTTCGTTAAAAAAAAAATCATTAAAAATTAAATTTTCAACCGATTTCCAAATTCTTTACGTGTATAGTGTTTTGTTCTTTTGGCATTAATTGGCAATTGATTTTATTTTTTGTGAATGTGTCATCGAGAACCACTCACTACTCAAATTATTTTTACTGGAAATGACTCAGGGCTACTGAGTGTCGGTCGGTCTCAAAATCACCCAAATAAAAAGGCAAATCGTATTTTAGGAATAAAAATAAGACACTTTGCCGAAGGAAGCATACCTTTAAAACGAGGTTTGATGTTCCGATTTAGTAGTTTTTTGGAATTAACTTATAAATTCCCAAAAATGAAGAAGATTTGAGCAAATTTGAGAAACCCAAATTACAATTTGACCGTTACTGTCACCGATAAATAAACAAAAATAGCAAGAAATACTACAGAAATTACGATTTGACCGCTGCTGGAAAATTGTTTATTTTTTGGCGACATCTAACCATAAACGGTCAGAAATTCGCTAGAAATACAATAGATGTCACCAAAAAATTAAAAATCTTCAACGACATCTAGTTTAAAGCCGGAAGAAATACAACCAACCCTCACTAACTTTGGAGGGCTGACTCCCCTATGCCAGTGGCACACTCCCAGAGACCCCTAAGACGGGCCAATCAAAAAATCACCATTTTTGGGTCTTTATGTATATCGTCGCCCGGATAAATGATTGTCGTATGTGAGAATTTGGTCGAATTGAGTTATAAATGTAGTTATACTAAACTGATCGAGATCTTTCGAATGGAGCCATCGGGGTTTTGATATCTCTTTTAGTTTCCGAGATATTGAGTGAAATTTTTAAATTTTTTATATTTAAGATACATTTTTGGTTTGGTTATAAGCAGAACGTGCTTATAAGTGAAAAACTGTTTATTTTATTTTTATAAAAAACAAAATGACATATTTACACCTTAAATTTAGACCAAAATCCGATAACTATCCCTAGTTCGGCCGACGAGTCACCCGGGTGACTATTTCACATTTGAGGCACGAAAAGACCAATTTTTAATCAACTCAGTTAGCTTATTTTCCCTGACATCTAAGAATAATGAATTTCAAGTAGAAAAAATACAAAACAAAGTTTAAAGAATTTATTTATAGCCAAATATTAGAAGTTGAAAATTTGTTTTCTTGTTCTGGCCGACGTAGTCACCTGGGTGACCAAATCAGAAGCTATACAGATATGACTATGATATACTCCACTGCACTATTTCCGCATACTTGTTTTTACCTGTTGTTCATTTACATCTGACTTTGCATTTTATTAAATACAGTCACCCGGGTGACAGCGTTGGCCCAAATGAGTTATAAAAATCGTCGGCCGAACTAGGGCTATTTGTCGTACGTCATACATTGTTCCTACAAAACTGTTGCCAAATGGAACATACGACAAAACTTTACGGAAGAAAAGCCATTATAAATTCTAAAATAATTACCAAAACCCGTTAAAAAGTAATTAATTAAATAATTTCTTGGACCAGTAAAATTCTCCCAAACTTTGGACTAAATGCAATGAAGCGTTTTTGAGCAATTGAACTTCAAACTTCCAGTCTCATTTTCTAAAAGTCGCCAAATGTCGTCATTTATCCGGGCGACGATATGAAAAAATCAGCGGAATAGCTATGCCTTTGAATGTACCAAAGAGAAAAGTTAACGCCAAAAAACGACGTTTTGACCCTAAAACTAGATTTCGAGGGTGGTACAAAACTTTTAAAGTGTGTTTTGTGAACAATCTCTACTAGGTAGCTTCAAAAGTGTAAAATCCCTGTAGCACTGTATAATTGATGCAATACTATTGGAAGGCTTACTACAAGACTGGGAGAACCATGGAAAAACTTATGGCGAAGTCAAAAAGTACTTTTCATAGTGGCTTATTCAAATTAATGTATTTTTCCAAAGAAATCACAAATTTATAGCAAATTTTTCAGACTAAATTTTTTCTTTCTTTGAGGATAATTGAAACTGTTAATCTTTTACTAACTTGAATATTAAATGAACGTGTAATATTCTTTTCTACTAAGTACAAAAATTATCGTACCAATATTTATTTTGTTACTCCATCCTAACAAATAGACACTTTATGTATGTATTACTTTCCTTGTTGCGCAAGTGGTGAGGCAGTAGCTAACATGTAATTTTGTTAGTGGTTGACCATTGCTGTAGTGCAACCAACACTTGAAGCTTGTTATTTATTTGTGTGCAAGGAAAGTGAAAATTTGTCATTTGTCTTTTGGTAGAGTGAATTAGTCTAAATTAGTCATGAGGCTAAAAAAAGTATAAGAACTCAGCTAAATAAATATTGTTAGAACATTTCGGCGTAGTAGCGCTTTCGCAGTGGGATAATGTAATTATACCTTTCATTTTTATTGTTTTTTTTTCCTCATCCGCTTAGTCGGTACGCCCACACATGTATATTGACTAAGCAAGCTTAGTCGACGATGCTGCAGGAGTTGCAAAGATGATGAGGAAGAGGAAACGGTGGAGCACCTCATCTGCAACTGCCCGGCCTTAAGCGGAGCGAGAAGGCGCTCTCTGGGAGTTCCCTTCCTGGTTAGCTTAAGCCAGGTCGCGGAGCCAGACATAAAGGACTTGATGGCCTTCATCAAGTTATCAAAATGGTTCGAGGAGGGGTAGCGGTGTCGGTTAGGAGAGTCAGTCCCGGGTTTCGGCTATATGGAGAGTCCCGACAGCACTGGGATATTCCATATGGCCGGCCCCGGGACTGACTTTCCTAGTGTTTGGTGGTATCACAACGGGCCTTTTATTACTGGCCTAGGTGTGCCTTTGCGGCAGCCACTTCTATCTACCTAAGCAAGCTTATACTTCACTTACTTGATCGAAAATTATTACCAGGTAAAGTACAAAAGTAGAACTGAATCTCAACTATTTTAGGTATAGGAGTTGGAAAGGCGTAATATGAATGATATGAATTATAGCATCTTTTCGTAAGTGTATTGAAATATTTCTCAAGCACCTTAACGTTTTGTTTTTATGCTTTTATTTTTAACTAGTATATACCCGCGGCCTTACCCGCCCCTGCGAAGTACCCTTTCAACATTTTAGATACAAATTCGGTCGTCGAAGTTCATCAAGTTGGGTAGATTGGTCAAATAAAAAACTGTTGGAAGATCAATTATTTGTCTACGTTCCTAGAGTTTTGAAAAATAGCATTTTCAATACATACGGGTTTCAAAAATTTTATTTTATATACATATCCTTGAAATCGATTGAAAGTGAGGTTTCTAAAGTTAAATATTGCTTTGCCTTTAAGTATGGATATAAATGTCTCAGAAAGCATTCATTTATATAAACTTCAAACTTTAATATTTATATAATATTATTGAATACTGAAGCATTTATCAAGGGTATTTAAAATTTTCCAAATTCCCATCAATGGGGAAAGGTAGATTGATTAAATAATTTGAGGTTTTGGGGCGATCACGTTTTGACCGATAACTCAGTTATCGATTAATATATCGAAATACATATATCGATGTCCAAATGAAACCTGGGGCCATCCCTTTTCGTTTGATACCCATATTGTTGGCCAATTTTAAGGCTTTTGAGCCATCTCGTTTTCACCGATAACTCAGTTATCGATAAATTTATCGAAATATATTAAAGTCCAAACGAAAACTGGGGCCATCCCTTTTCGTTTGATACCCATATGGTAGAGCAATTTTAAGGATTTTTTCACCGATAACTCAGTTATCGATAAATATTAAAGCCCAGATGAAACCTGGGGCCATCCCCTTTCTTTTGATACCCATATTGTGAGGAAATTTTAAGGTTATTTGGCAATCATATTTTCACCGATAACTTAGTTATCGATAAATTTATCGAACTATATCGAAGTCCAAATGAGACCTGGCACCTTCTAGTTTCGTTTGAAATAGATATTGTTCGAAGATTCTGCACCTGTATGCGAAATATCATAAGTTTAGGTCAAGTGTACTCAGAGTTATATGGAAAAACAAAAAAATCGAAAAGTATCGGTCCCTAGCATAGACGGACACCCCAAAATTAAAAAGAAAAAAAAATAGCCTATACCTCCTTCCAGACTATTAGCTGTCTGCCTACCAAATTTAACAAAATCCGTCTTGCCATTCTCACGTTATTGAGGAACAGAAGTAAACGTCTGGACATCCAAACATCCAAATATCCAAACATTCAAACATCGCTACATTCACATTTATAATATTAGTAAGATTAAAATATAATTATTCCATTGTAAACAGAGGTATGTACATTAGAGCGTATCACCAAAAAAAGTTGAAAATGAGGTTTTCAAAATTTTTTTTTTAAATTTTTTTGTCACCCTGTGAAAACAGCGAAATTTGTTTTTTTTTCTATAACTTCTATATTTCTAGTTCGATTTTCAAAAGCGATACATTTTTAGAAAGGTATTCACTAAGGCAATATTTCATCAATATAAACTTTTAGCCCTTCATGCCAAGTTCAGTTTTTATTTCATTTATACTAAAACCAACACCCTGTATTAAAAAAAAAATTAGTAGCGGTGAAGCAAGTGTCTACTTAAATGTCATTCACGTGTCATAATTTATTTCATAAAAGTCTCTTATTAACATTATTTAAAAATATTGTGACGAATTCGATGATTCCTTGATTATTTTCCCTGAGTTCGATCACTGTACGTTAAATAAAACACTCAGATTCTGCTTAATAAGTAGTACGCTTTATTCAGTACTAAAAACCGTAGTATAATATCGCGGGTTAATTCACTGTTCAGTACTTCACTGTACAACACTTCAAAATAAACTGATTGATGTGAGTTGTCTTTGCGCGGTTTATATACCCTAGCCAACCGCAGCTTCACAACCTAGAAATGTCTACACCTTTCTGGTTTATTCGTGCAACAGTGTTCTCGAAGCGTTGCCTTGTTGCCTTTCCTAGCGCAGGCCACCATACCACGACTCCATACAGCAAAATTGGCTGGATTATCGCAGTGTAGATCCATCTGCAAATTTTGGGGCTGAGCCCCCATTTTTTGCCAATGGCTCTTTTACACGTGCACTTTACACGTGTAAAAGAGCCATTGGCAAAAAATGGGGGCTCAGCCCCAAAATTTGCAGATGGATCTACACTGCGATAATCCAGCCAATTTTGCTGTATGGAGTCGTGGTATGGTGGCCTGCGCTAGGAAAGGCAACAAACCTAAATCTGTTAGGAAAAGTCCACAGATCGAGCATGATCTGTATAAGCGGGGCGTTAAGAACAACGCCCAATGAAGCTCTCCAGGCCATTCTTGGCTTTTTGCCACTCGATCTGGAAGGGTACCGGGCAGCAGCGGCATCGGCTCTGCGTCTAAGGGAAACGTCCGTCTGGGGCGCAAGCACTATTGGACACTCCTGTATTCTAAGATCTTACAGCTTTCTCCCTCTGAGCACAGATCGGTGTGCGACCACAACAGTCGGAGATTGTTGTTTTAGAATAAACATTCCCAGCAGGGAAGACTGGGAGAACATAGATCGGTGTCCCGCTACTAATGGCGGCACTTTTATATACACCGACGGCTCGAAGTTAGACGGCAGAGTCGGAGGAGGGGTTTACTCAAGGGATTTGGACCTAGAACTCTCCTTTAGACTACCTGATCACTGCAGCGTCTTCCAGGCTGAAGTTTCTGCAATCATGGACGCCGTGACTTGGATAGGTAAACGCACCATCGGACAGGATATCTGTATTTTCAGCGACAGCCAAGCGGCCATCAAATCCCTTGGCTCTTACTCGTTCAACTCTGAACTGACGCTCAGCTGTCGTCGATCTCTTCAAGAGATGGCCCAACAGAACCGCGTGAACCTCACATGGGTCCCGGGACACAGGGACATTGAGGGAAACTGTAGGGCAGACGAACTTGCCAGGCAGGGCACGACCAAGCAGATTCTTCAAGATAAAGAGCGCATAGGTATGCCGTTTGCCACGTGCAAGCTAATGCTGAAGGAGCATACACTCCGCGAAGCCAACGAAAGATGGCTACAAGCCCCAGGGTGCCGGATATCCAAGCAAACCTGGCCAAAATGCGATCTTAAAAGATCTAGACACATATACGCCCTAAAAAGGAAGGAAATCTCCATATTAATAGGTGTTTTAACCGGGCACTGCCTTATTGGTAGGCACGCAGCAAGGCTAGGCGTTCCCTACCGACGATGCTGCAGGAGTTGCAAAGATGATGAGGAAGAGGAAACGGTGGAGCATCTCATCTGCAACTGCCCGGCCTTAAGCGGAGCGAGAAGGCGCTCTCTGGGAGTTCCCTTCCTGGTTAGCTTAAGCCAGGTCGCGGAGCTAGACATAAAGGACTTGATGGCCTTCATCAAGTTATCAAAATGGTTCGAGGAGGGGTAGCGGTGTCGGTTAGGAGTGTCAGTCCCGGGTTTCGGCTATATGGAGAGTCCCAACAGCACTGGGATTTTCCATATGGCCGGGCCCCGGGACTGACTTTCCTAGTGTTTGGTGGTATCACAACGGGCCTTTTATTACTGGCCTAGGTGTGCCTTTGCGGCAGCCACTTCTACCTACCTACCTTTATCTATCTCCTCTTTGTGCCACATTCGCAAACACGCGAGCTGCCTCTCCCTCTGTCGCTCTCACGTCATGTATCTAAACAGCTGTAGTTGTGGTAGTGACGCTAGTGATGGGAGATGAGCGGTTCTTGAGAACATTCGCCACACTGCCCTCCACCTAAGTCTGATCGTCCCGATCAGACACATTTCCCGATCCAAACGTTGCCAGCCTCTCCAGCGGAACCACCTTCATTTTGTTCCGTGGCATTCCAACAGCCTGTATGCGGTAAACAACGTCGTTGATCCGTTTCACAACTCTGTATGGTCCTTCACAGTTGCACTGAACTTTGGGAGACACTCCTTTCCTCCGTTGTGGCCCGTATAGGAATACTAAATCTCCTTCCAATAACCGGTTTATTCGTGCAACAGTGTTCTCGAAGCGTTTATTTATCTCCTCTTTGTGCCACATTCGCAAACACGCGAGCTGCCTCTCCCTCTGTCGCTCTCACGTCATGTATCTAAACAGCTGTAGTTGTGGTAGTGACGCTAGTGATGGAAATACGCTAGAGTTGGGAGATGAGCGATTCTTGAGAACATTCGCCACAATATATATATTCGCTAAACTAAGTAGCCGAGAACGTTACAGCAAATTGGAGTCAAGGAAAGATTTAGCATAAGTGCATTACATTTATTTCCTCATTACATGCAGGTAATAATCTTTTTTTCTTAGTTTTCCGGAAAAAAAAAATTTTTTTTTCAAGTACAGGGTGTTGGTTTTAGTAAAAATAGAATAAAAACTGAACTTGGCATGAAGGGCTAAAAATGTATCACTTTTGAAAATCGAACGAGAAATATAGAAATTATAGAAAAAAACAAATTTCGCTGTTTTTACAGGGTGACAAAAAAAATAAAAAAAATTTTTTTCAAAACCTCATAAGGTAAGTGTTCAAACTGGGGGAGAACATTTTCAACTTTTTTCCTCCATACACCGTGATACGCTCTAATGTACATATCGACGTGCCATACGAAAACTAACACTTTTCAAATTTCTTACGAAAACTAACACTTTTTAAATTCTGTAAGAAGACTAACACTTTTATTTTGTGTCTGACGAAAACTAACACTTTCAAGTTGTGTCTGACGAAAACTAACACTTTTATTTTGTGTCTGACGAAAACTAACCCTTTTGGCTAGTACATTATCTTCAGAGAAAACATAAAAAATAAAAGTGTTAGTTTTCGTCAGACACAACTTGAAAGTGTTAGTTTTCGTCAGACAGAAAATAAAAGTGTTAGTCTTCTTCAGACACAAAATTTTAGTGTTAGTTTTCGTATGGCACGTCCATATTTCAAAATGTAAATTTTTTGGGAAAAACTATTTTTTTTCATAGAGCTCCATTTTAAAAATTAAATTCAAAGGCATCCATGATCATTCCATAATTTCCAGTACAATCCCATCAATCGGTTATTTATGTTATGTCTTTACTTTGAAACAGGGGATAAAAGGATTCAAAGCTATGAACATTATTTGCAATTTAAAAAGTTGTTGCTCCAATCGTCTTAAGACCGCTTTCATAAAATCTTAAGATAATCGGCGATTATTTTGACAGCTAACACCACACAAAATTCGTCAACTAAACCCCAATAACCGTAAATCGCTTTTTAATGAAAGCGGACCTTAGTATCTGAAAAATGTTGCGTGTACGACAACAGTGAGAAAAATTATGCTTTAATATTTTTCGCAGGGCCTGGATTCTCTAAGGATGAGTTTTGAAATGTACACTGAAAATTGTGTACACTCTAGCATTCCAATTCAGTAACAATGAGTGCGAGTTTTTTCTATCAAAATAATTTACACAGTTTGTCAAACATTTTCACTGACCTTTTTTCAGTGAGTTTTAGAGCATGAATATTTTAAAATGACATAAAATAAAAACATTTTAAAAGTATTGTTTATAAATGTCATTTAAGAACTGAAAATCAAAACGTCATACATTACCTACTGTACACAAAATAGCTGTAAAAATTTACATGGTTTTGACCGCCACCACTTATTCACCCAATGGAAACACCCTTTTTGTGTTTGTCAGCGCTCATTCAGCACAAAAGTGTACACAATAGTTTACAGAATCGCATGAAAATCTCATGTGTAAATTTTCGGTGCAAATGGGTTTTGAATCAGTGTACACTTTTAATTTCTACACTTTTAGAGAATCCAGTCCCAGGTGGTTATTTTCAACCGATTTAAAAAAATGTTTTTGTAATAATTTTATGCAAAATTAAAACAATCGGTAATATTTTTAGAAGATGAAAGGGACATATTATGTATCGACAAGGATTACAAAAACAAGTAAGGAAGTCTAAGTTTGAAAAAGGGGGCGTTATGTGAACAAAATTAATATACCCTTATACTAGTACTACTACGCTGGGTATAAAAATAGTTAAAACCCAGTTTTATCAAAAAAAAAATTGTTGGTCAGATTTTAAGAACAATTTAAATCAGTGTCAGTGTGATTTTTTTATATTTTTCTTCTATCCTGCAAAACGCTCCTAGGTCCGCCTGCCTAGTAAGTTGTCCAATCCTTTACACTTTTCTATATTTTATAGTTCATCTACCACTTGATTTTCATTACGGTTGTTTAACTTTCTCTTAATTTGTTGTTTCTACTCCAATTTATGTTTGTTTGTTTGTTTGTATAAAAGGACAAAGTGCAGTAAAACATTGCTAAAATATATCTTAGTATTGTTGTAAGAATAATGAAAGTGTTAGCAGGATTAAATCTAAGCTAAACTTTTTAGACATGAAACAAAAATTAAACCAAAATAAAACCAAAGCAATATTTATAAACATGCCACTGCCTGGAGCCATTCCTTAGATCGCTTGTGTCTGTGACAGCAACTAATCCTGCAGTGAACAACCAAACTAGGCAAAAAGAAGACTAGTCTGATAAAGAGACCAACTTGAAGCGGCTATAAATATAACGTCTTGGGAAAATTATGTTTAATTCGGAGGTATATAGCAAGAAAGCTGTGGAGGTACTTGTTCTATTTTTGCTGGTACTTAAGCCAGAATACTATATCATCACATCTCCTCTGCCAACCGATTACTTGTATGGCGCAAAAGCCCCTTTGCAGTTAAGTTATCTTGGTTTGAACTAAGATATTTCTTGCTCTACTTCATGGGTCGGCAGATTTGCAAGTGCAGGTGTATTAGTGAGAGCGCTTATACAAGCGCTCTGACTGTCCGAAATATATTTTTAACATTCGCTGACCAAACAAACGACACCTCCACGCGATGTGGTTGCGCGCCTTGCTCAGCGACGACAAAATCATTTGGTAAATATAGAGCGCAACGTGTCTGTGTGATGAATCCAACTTGTTTGACTGATCTTAAGATCTATGGGGCGCCGATGCTTGCTCTACTTGCATCCCCTTGGCTGGTATATTTTAGTCCTAAATTTTACATTTTATATCCCGGTGGGCACTTCCAGGTTCATACTAGTCTTGAGGTGATTGGGAACTAGTCTCTTTAACATCAAGGATAGCACTAGATTGCATTTTTGGTTTTTATCTATAAGGAACTGTTAAGCAAATATATAGCCTCAAGTTACTTCAAGAGCACGTAGACGTAGATGAAAGACAAAAATTATAGTCATACAAAACGGCGACAACAAAAAATAGATAAAAACAAGTAAGGAAAGCTGTCTTCGGCTGTGCCGAAGGCTAAATACCTTTCATGAATAAGCATAACGATTTTCACTGTTTGATCCCAGTACAGCCTGTGTGAATTTAACTTCCGCTCATACCGAAATTATCGGTACTATCGATTATATGGGGGCGATGTGTTATATTGGTCCAATCTCATTGATTTTTAACATCGACATTTCACATTCTAAAATAACAATAGTTACGAAATTTCACGTTCCTACCTATATAATTACAGGAGTTATCTGCCAAAATCCGTTTATCGGAACAATCGTTTGTATTGTGGCTATGTAAAATATTTATCCCATCTCGATGATATTCAGCATCGATATTTCACATATAAAAATAGCGGTACTTCCAAAATTTCACGTTCCTACGTGTTTAATTACAGGAGTTCTAGCCCAAAATCCGTTTATCGGAACAATCGATTGCATGGCAGCTATGTGAAATATTTATCCCATCTCAATGATTTTCAACATCGATATTTCATATATAAAAATAGCTATACTTACAAAATTTCACATTCCTATCTCTTTATTTACAGAAGTTATAGCCCAAAATTCGTTTATCGGAACAATCGATTGTATGGGAGCTATATGTAATATCGGTCCGATGTTGCTGGTTCCGACCAATGATTCCTACATTGGAAAATAGTGGCCGCATACAAAATTTCAGCCAAATACCTCAAAAACTGAGGGACTAGTTTGCGTTCAAACAGACAGACAGACAGACAGACAGACGGACAGACGGACATGGCTAAATCAACTCATCTCGTCATCCTGATCATTTCGGTATACTTATTGATGGGTCTATCTCTTCTTCTTCTCATACTTACAAACATCGGACCAAAGTTATAATACCATTTCATGTTCATGAAAGGTATAATAAAATAATCAAACTAAAAACATACATAATATATATGTACGTATGTATTCCCACAACTGTATATGCACAGAATGTTTGTTGTTGCACATGCATATTCTATGAGTTATTGTAATTGCTCTTGTTGCTACTACTGTTTCACATGTTGTGGCCACTGGCTTGGTTACGTTCGACTGCAAAGCTTCTTCTAGTTCCTCAAATGTACAAAAGCACGATGTAGGCACTGACATATGCACAGGGTTCCTTGAATATTATTATTTGTTTTCTTTTTTAATTTTGGTTTTTCTTCATTTAAATTTTAGTTTTATGATATTTTATTTTATTTTATTATTTTCGTTATTTTTATATTTTATTAATTTTGTTTTATTTTAATTTTTTTATTTTGTTTTATTTTTATCTTTTTTATTGTACTTTTTTTTATTATTTTTATTATTTTTTTATTTCTTTTATTTCTTTTTTTACATATTTATTTTATTTTATTTTACATATTTATTTTATTTTATTTAATTTAATTTTTATTTTAATTCATCTTATTTTATTTTATTTTTTATTTCTTCTTTTTATTTTATTATACTTTAAATATTTATTTTATTTTATGTTATTTAATTTTTTTTTTTATATATTTTTTGTTTTTTTAAATTTTTTTTTCTCTATTTTAATTTATTTTATTTTATTTATTTTTATATTCTTTACGATCCCTGCATATGCATGAGGTTGTGTTTTTTTATTATTTCTTATAATTCATATATATTTCTTATTGTAATTTTTGTTTATTGTTTTTCAACTTTTATTTGCTGTTGTAAGACTTAGCAGTCTCCCATTAAAATTGTCCTTTATACAACTGTTTGTTAGGGAACCTTTCCTCTTCTAAATGTATAAGTACTTCAAACGCCTACAGAACTCTAAATAGACAAGAACCCTTTCTCTACATTTCATGTTCTTACTCACAAACAATATCTCGAGTCATTTATTTGGCAGCAAAGCAGTAGAGCTCACTGCACATAAAGCATTCATATTCAAACAAATGACTGCAATTTACTCCACTCTTGTTGTCTAAACAAAGGTGGGGTGGTACCTACATGGTGCACATACCGTAAGGTATTTTTATGTTTAAAGTTCTTTATATTTTGGCAGTAATTATGACTGTACATATGTACGTGTGAGTATATGAAAGTTGACTGGCCACCTACTCACTCTGATCTACATATCTTGATGCAAGTACGCAAGCTCTACAGAGACAATAGGGGGATTCATCAAAGCTTATAAACACCTTATAAAGCGTGTAAACGTATAAAATTATAAAGTGTGTAAATGAACTGTCAAAATTTTTATGGAACGAAGTTTATACAAATCTGATACACTTCCGCGTCGATTTTGGTGTGTAAAAGAGTTCGAAACGCTGTTCGACTTGTATTTTTTTAAATGCATTCAATGCCATTTACACAAAAAAAAAAGAAAATGCTTCAAGTGAAAAGTTGCTTTTTTGATGGAAATTTCGAAATAAAAAGTTTTTGTTTGACATCAAGTACACATCAATTGATCTCGGGCGTTCCTCTAACTGAGCTGGTAAATTTATAAATTTGCACATTTTGTAAACTTATATGGTTTGATGAATCCCCCTAATGTTTTCACACTAGTAGAAGAATGATCTTATCAAAGTTATGAAACAAAAACGAGGTGTTTCAAATTTATACCACATTGAGCTTTCATATTCTTGTTGTTCCCATAGTTGTCGAAACTCTCCTCCTTTGCGATCGGTTTCATCAGCTTTTCAGTGTGGTTTCTAGCTAAGAAGGCTGATAAGTCTCTAAAGTACAGCGTATCACCCAAATCACGCTCTCATAGTTGAAGTCTGTAAGGCCTGTCGAGCTTCTCAGTTATTTTAGCGCAAGGGTGTAAATATGCTTCCATCTTCTAAGTATTCTTCAGTATTTTCCGTTGGCCGAACTGGGCATCAGCTCCAGTTGCAGTCACGCTACATCAACTAAGAATTATTTATATAGCAGTACCATATATTTTTAAATTCTTGCTTAGAAATCAGTTGCATCAATAGTCACTTACTTACTTATTATTCAATGCACAATCTGCTATTATTTTGTACGTTGGTTGTAATGCACTTAAAAGTATGGCAAGCACTTTTACAAAATGCGCAAAGTATGGTTTAACTTAGCCGAAAGCGCTATAAAAAGTAGGAGTAAAAAAAAAAACTTTCTCAAATAGAATTTTTATATGTATATATATTCGAATATTTACAGTACAGAACTTAGCTAACAGCAGTTATAAATGTTTAAGTGTTAGTAAGAAATGCACATCTACAATACAGCTGGGCTAGTCCTTCTTTTGTATTAAAATATATTCAATGTATATTTTATATATCTACTTATATGCATACATAGATACACATATTTAAACGCAACGGTAGAACAAAGTACTCGAACAACAGTCGATTTTTATATGGGGTAAACTCATTGATATCGTCAAGTTATCTCCTTTCCCTTTTAGCTGAAGTGACTTCAATAAAAATCCACTCATGATTTTCAACTGCAGCAATTGCGTTTCTACTAAGTTTTCCATTTCTTACGTTTAACTTTTTTATTATTATTGAGACAACAGCTGCCCACAGCCATCTGATTGCTTGCATTACTTTAATAAGGCATGGTCTATTTTAGAAAAAATCTTGTTTCATTTTACTAGTATTTTGCAAAGCTACTAATGTCTATACGTACATATGTATGTATGCTAGAGTGACTAGGAAACATCAAAATATTTTTAAGCGTATGAATTTTAGTTTAGATTTTAACTGTATCCAATCCTTTGTTTCATGGAATATGTAGAAAAAGTTAGGTTTTGTTAGTTGAGCCAATTTTAAGGGTAGTTCAATCTCTGAAAATTGTGCCAGAAAAACGAATGTGCTACATATGTTTCTGGCGAACAAAAATGCTTAAAAACGGAATTTTTTAATTTTTTTAAATCTTCGTTTTGACAGAAACATGAATGTGTAGCAAAGTTGATACGTATACGCTATGGTGTCTCTTTTTGAGTTCAACACATTCATGTTTCAAAAATCTAAAAAAATTTTGGCCCGTAATCATAGTCGTTGCGTAACACGCGTATTAGTTAATATCTTCACTAAACTTAAAAAGAAATTTAAAATTTTGGTCAATCATAGTCATGCTAAACAAACATATTAGCTGAAAAGAAATTTAACAGGGACCCCTCACAAAAAATGAAATTAAACAGAAAACCCTCATGAAAAGAAATTAAGTTGGTTGGTGGTATGAAGAATTTTTTTAACTTTCGCAGGATCACCCTGTGCCTGCTAACATAGCATATCTGTGTCACAAATCATTGCACATTTGTGCTAATAACCGACAGAGGGCAAACTCATGTCACCCACACAACCAAAGACACACACCACTTTATTAAAATGATAAAATGACATTTTCTTCATTTAAATTTTAAAACTCCATATTAGACATATAATGTATTTTATGTTGACTAGTACAGACATAGAACGATGTTTATGTTGGAATCATGTTAAAGTAGATTAAACTCTATTCTAATTCGACTATGACTACGGGCCTTTGGTTTTAGACATTTCGTTTCTGGCACAACGAAATTTTTTTAAATTTTCTTTGGAAATTTTTAAAAGATGAATATTAACGTAGAAACTACATATATGAGCAGAAAGATTATAATGAGAATATATATTGCAAAAAAATATTTATGTCAAAAACTCAAAATTTAAAACTTTTCGAGAGGAAAAAATTTTCAAATACGATTTCAAAGCTTTAAATATAATTAAGTTATTGTTTAAAAACTAAAATTTCCATAATATAATAAAAAAATTTTTTTTCAGATTTTGCGTGACATACGACAAGGCTTGCTGCAAATGAGTCGTGAAGGTCGAATAGGTAAGTGAAACTTTAGATCTACTGCAAAAGCTTAAATCACTTTTTTTGGTTTTTATTGTTGGACCAAGCATAACTAGTAAGTTTTTTTACTGGGTAGAAGTTTTACGCCCGGTAAAGCTTCTTAAATTCTTTCAATATAAAACTAAACTCCCTGATGAAGAGGGGGAAGCGTTTAAACGCGTAGTAGGGTAAAAGAAATCTTAATCTGTTTTTTTTTTTTGTAGCATGCCGATAGGAGATAAAAGTACCGATTTGCGATATATGGGTACAATCGGTCTCTCTATAGGCCATCTGGAACCGTCTGTGAACAACGCAACCCATACACGATCAGAACTGTCATTCGGTGCTACTCATCCTGGACATGCCCTAAACGAGTCAATTTTGTGTAGCGCTTTAACTCGATTTTTAAATAAACATGCCCGAAAATTCTACTGTGGTGTATATGAATCCCCTTTGGAAATCTTAAATGTTTCGAATACTCTCAAGCACCGAAACAAAACAGGTTTTGTATTTCACTTCTTCTATTTTTGGCTGAGCTCGCCAAAAATATTTAGCGCTTCACCTGTTACAGCGTTAACTAACAAAAACAAAAAGACTTCCCCTATAATGTGAAGGCAGCTGTAGGAACAGCTCACATGCCCAAGTGAGTAGAAAATGTCCGCGTCCGTTACCAACACATGTGTAAAGGAAATGTACCCACCAAAAAATATATTTATAAACATCTTATTTCTTTTGGTGGAAAGGATTATAACATAAGTTCTAAGGTCTCATACAACAGGAACTTCTTTGGTTGTTATGTTTCGATACTCACCGTCATAAAAGAACTTTTCTCTCGAATACCTCAAGGGTCACCTGATCTGCTAGAGCGTAATATTGTTATTTGAGAAAGGAATTTGGGAACTTAAAATATTTTTGTTTCTTTACCCGGTCCTGAAAACCCTGAACTTCCTGGGCGAGTACCCACGCCGATAAGTTCAATATCAGCAGCTCCACGGTATCGTGTATGTTCAATTTTTTGGTGGGTATTAAAATGAGACCTATACAGAATGTATCCCTTGGCATATGCTTGAGTATGCCTAAAACTCAAGAAGCCATATTTTTGTATTCAAATACTCAAGTATATGTTTACATACAAACAAACAAAAGTGCAATGACACTTTTCGGCTACCCCTTCTTCCACGTCTACTAATTTTTCTTATGCTTTCAACGATGCTTGTGTGACTCAATAGTAGCACACTTGAGTGGCGAAAACTTTTCCATGTAGCTGCACCTGAAATGCTAGGCATCTGTGTGCGCAAAAGCATGCATATGTAAAAGTCGTTGCATACTTGGCGGCGCATTTAAATTACAAACAAACAACGTTTTTGTCTAAACAAAAGTGGAGTTCGGTCGTGGCGCCGTTTCTATGGAGACAATTTTGTGCAGCTGTAAAATTTCAGCTTTTTTAGCTGTAGTGTTTTTTTTTATTGTTATTTTTCCACTACTTAAATTTATTTAAAACAAAAATATGTTCACTACCTTTTTTCGTTCTCCCCAGATGATACCTACATGTATGATGACGCATTGCGTGGACCACACTATGCGGTTAGCGGTTTACACCATCAAGGCCATTGGTATGATGAACCACCATATGAAAGTGATCCCGACGATTTCCTAATGTCTGGAATTAATTGTGGACCAGCAGCTACAATACAGGTAATACTTACTACATCTAAGAATAGAATAGATACTTATTTGAAGAAAAAAAACCGTAAAGTATTTGAGTATTTAAGATATGTATAATTATAAGCTTCTGGAAAAAAAATCGCGTGTAGCATAGCACACGTGAAAGAAGTTAAGTTAACTTACTTACTTACTTAAAATAGCCTTTAACCGCCCATGCGATTAGAAGAACCGCTCTGGACATTACCAGTGGAATGGCGGTCTGAAACTTTCCCCACTTGCGTGGACTTCTACACACGCTCCCATCCTCCAAACTAAGGAATAAAAAATTACCGTTAAGTGGTAATCCTATGTGGCAACCCTGACTGGAAATATCTTCGTTGGTATAGGGCCGAAAATGCCTTTCATTTGATACCCATATTGGCATATTTTACGCAATATTAAAAACAGGTGCCAGGTGGCAGCCCTGTCAAACGCCCTAAGCCACAACACCCAACTAAATGTCTTTGAATGAACCATGCTACCTTTGTGCTAAATTTGACCCAGATCACTTAACCAGTTCCCGGGATATTGGCCGATATACGAAGAAATAAATAGAAAGGGGTATGATTTGATACCCAAAAATTAGATAGGTGGTAACCTTGTAAATGCCCCGAAGTGGCAACACTCAAAAGCATATTATCTATATGGCAAAATTGACCCAAACCGCTTCAACCATTCCCGAGATATTGGCCGATATATGAAGGAATAAAATAATTGGAGTTAGGTGACAACCCTAGATAGGAGCCCAGGTTATCATAACCTCTAACGAGATTTTTAGCCGAGCTTCTCTTTCCAACTTGTGGTGTGTTGCTTTTGAGTTTTGGCGGGATATACAGTTTTTTGCCGACTCCGAACGGCACTTGCAAAGCAAATGAATTTTTTGCTGAGAAGCTTCTCATGGCAGAAATACACCCGGAGAGTTTGCCAAATTACTGCCGAGGGGCGACCCCGTTTAGAAAAATTCTTTTTCCAAATAATTTTTGATATTACTTTTGCCGGGCATCGAACCGCCACGACTTGGTGTAGAAGGCCGAACATTAACCGCTACACCACGACGGCCGCCTAAGTACATATGTATAAAATATTCAAGTCCATTGATACTACTCCTTGCCTCAAGTCCGAACACTGTGCCACTATTGGTTGCCTCAAGTCTGAACACTGTTGCCACTATTTTTATACCCAGCGTACTAGTCTTGGCAAACCACGCCACTGTTGGCGGCCATAATATCGGGATAGTAAGGAATTTTGTATACCTGGGAAGCAGCATTACTACCAACAACAATGTAAGCCTGGAAATCCATAGAAGGATAAATCTTGCAAACAAATGCTACTTTGGGCTGAGTAGGCAATTTAGAAGTAAAGTCCTCTCTCGACGAACAAAAACGACACTCTATAAGTCACTTATCGTACCCGTCCTGATATATGGTGCAGAAGCATGGACACTGATAGCATCTTATGAGGCGGCTCTAGGAGTATTCGAGAGAAAAATTCTTCGAAAGATTTATGGCGCCAGTTGGCACAACAAAGAACCGACTGGCGTAACATGTTGGACGGCCAAAATCGCCTAGGCGGTTAAAGGCTATTTTAAGTAAGTAAGTAAGTACTAGTATTAGTACAAGGGCATAATAATTTTTCCACATAACGGTACTACGTAACAGCTCAAAATATTCGAGATAGATATAGAGTTCCATATATGAAAGTTCTTAGGGTGGCAAAAAAAGTTCATTAAGGCATGTCCGTCCGTCTGTGTGTCCGTTCGTCAGTCCGTGTACACGATAACTTGAGTAAAAATTAAGAAATTTTCATGAAATTTGGAACACAGGTTACTTTCTGGCCAAGGTAGGTTGCTATTGAAAATGAGCGAAATCGGATGATAACCAAGCCCCCTTTTTCGGAAGGCATTTTTGAAAATTCGACTGGTCGTAACTTTTAAACTGATTACGGTAAAACGATGAAATTTGGCACAAAGCATACTAGTATCGTTGGGAGCATACCTGATGAAACTGGAAAAAATCGCCCTCCAACCGCGCCCACTTTCGATATTGAAAATTTCGAAAATGACCTAGTTCGTTAAGATAAGTAGCTAAAATAGTATAAACTTTTAGGTAAATCCTGCTGGGGCCTATATCATTGTTATCTCGTCCTGAAAACTACCGCTGGGTATCTAATGTTCAGCTTTCCCGAACTTAGACTTCCTTACTTGTTCCATTCAAATTTCACTCTCCGAAAAACTGTGCATTGTCCCCTAAGAAGTTAACTTCAAAAATATAGAACATTGGTCTGTGCTTGGCATGTAAATAGCCGCTAAGAGTATCGCAATGGAACACACTAGGCCTAGGAGGTGACCTGGTAGCTTTTTCCAGTCTCTCTAGCCCTTGCGACGTAACGTAAAATGTTTTAGGATTGGCTTCCCATTAAAAAAAAAATAAGGTAATACGATTTTTAGACATGTACTTTATTAAAATGTTTTTTTTTTTTTTTTTTTTCATTTAAATTATTTGAATATCTTGTAACTTTAAACGAGCTAAACTTGTATATTTGTATATTTGTACATTCGTATATTTATATATCCAGACTATCTCGGGAATCGCTTGACCGATTTGGATGAAATTTTGAATGTAGATAGTATGGTTGATTCTAAAACTATACACTTGGGGTTGCCACCTAGGGCGGCTTACAGGGTTACGACCTATCTCACTTTTTTTAATTTTGTAGCAAAATAAGCCAATATGGGTATCAAATGAAAGGTATTTTCAGCGACATACCAACTAAAATATTTTCAAGGTTGCCACCTAGGGCTGCCACCTTACCGCTGTATATTTGTATATGCTCTCTATTTCGGGAACCGCTTGACCGATTGGGTGCAATTTGGCATATAGGTACACGGCTAAAAAAATGAACCTAAATTTTAAACCTGTATAAAGGTTAATCAATTTTTCAAACTTTTTTGTACAATATTTCAAACCGTCCAAATACCTACAAAGATTTTCAATTTCTTTTGGTTTGGATTTAAAATCTAAATGAAAAAGCAGTCTAAATTTTTTTATTTTTGGTTTGTTTGAATGTAATTGAATTTTGCCCAAAAAAAACTTCATGTGCGTCATAGCACAACGGTAGAGCAGTCGGCTGTGGCTCCTGAGCGTTTTCGTTCGAATCCTGCCAGCTGCCACAGTTTTGTACACGGCTAAAAAAATGAACCTAAATTTTAAACCCGTATAAAGTTTAATCAATTTTTCAAACCTTTTTGTACAATATTTCGAACCGTCCAAATACCTACAAAGATTTTCAATTTCTTTTGGTTTCGATTTAAAATCTAAATGAAAAAGCAGTATAAATTTTTTATTTTTGTTTTGTTTGAATATAATTGAATTTTGCCCACAAGATTTTCATGTGCGTCATAGCTCAGCGGTAGAGCAGTTGGCTGTGACTCCTGAGCGTTTTCGTTTGAATCCTGCCAGCTGCCACATTTTTTTAGTTTTATTTTATTCTTAAAACTTTTCGGTCTAAAATGTAAACTTTAGTGTTTGAACATTCAAATTTATTTTTGAAAGCTTATTCAAGATTGAATTTTGACAACAACATTTATGTGTGCGATGTAGCTCAGTGGTAGAGCAGACGGGCATGATGCGGGGAGTCTTGGTTCGAATTCCCGCCAACGGACAAAAAATTTATTTTATTTTTAAAAAATTGTTAAAACATTTCTTGTTTATAATTGAAACCCGATTCATTTAGCCAATTTTCATGAAAAGTGGTCTATATTGAATTTGAATCCAAATTTGGTTTGCTCATATATGTAGTTCAAAAAGTTTAAAATTTAGGTTCAAATTTTTAGCTGTGTAGTTTTATTTTATTCTTAAAACTTTTCGGTTTAAAATTAAAACTTTTAGGTTTGAAAATTAAAACTTTTCGGTCTAAAACTTAAACTTTTGAGTTTGAAAATTCAAATTTATTTTTGAAAGCTTATTCAAGTTTTAATTTTGCCAACAACATTTATATGTGCGATGTAGCTCAGTGATAGAGCAGACGGGCATGATGCGGGGAGTCTTGGTTCGAATTCCCGCCAACGGACAAACAATTTATTTTATCTTTAAAAAATCGTTAAAACATTTCTTGTTTATAATTGAAACCCGATTCATTAAGCCAATTTTCATGAAAACTGGTCTAGATTGAATTTGAATCCAAATTTGGTTTGGTCATATATGTAGTCCAAAAAGTTTAAAATTTAGGTTTACATTTTTAGCCGTGTAGTATGATTGATTCTAAGACTATCCCCTTGGGGTTGGCATCTATCTCAATTTTTTTAAATTACGGAGTTAGATATCCTAATATATTTTCAAGTCATTTTGGGATTATTTTGGGATCATTTTGGGATATTTTGGGTCATTTTGGGAACAGTTGAGGGTCTCTTTGGGGTCGTTTTTGGATTATTTTAGTATTATTTCGGAACATTTTTGGAAAATTTTATGATCATTTTAGGGTACATTTAAGGGTGTTTTTGGGGTCATTTGGGAATCATTTTAGGGTCATTTTGGGGTCAGTTTGGTATTATTTTTCGATGATATTTGGATCGTTTTGGGTCCCATTTCGTATCATTTTGTGAACATTTAAGGGTATTTTTAGGATGATTTTGAGATTATTTTGGGATTATTTTTGGGTCATTTTGGAACATTTTGGGTAAGTAAAGTTAGAGCTAAATTGATAGCACCAAGCAAGCTCGGTCACCCAGGTACTTTTTTCTAAATTTAGTTATTTTACCTTATGTAACTGAGATAAATGCCTTGAATGTTTTGTCAAAATAACTATTGGTAGCGACGAACTCCATGCAATATTCATTTAGAATAAGCAGGTTATCAAATGTTATAAAATTCCAAGTATCACATTAAAGCTAGGCGATTATTTACTATTATCGTATGACTTTATTAGCCCGCGTTGCCACGAGCGCATATATTTTCCAAAAATGTATACCACTCAACCCACAAAATTCCTCATATATTTTAGCTTTAGTATTTATTTTACGCATTGCCAACAAACGACATACACCACTTTACTTCAGCTGCATTCATTTCTCTGTCCGACAACTTTGAACTTAAGTGGGGTGCGCCCTTGCGTGTGGTTTTAGTTCAAGTTCATTGAAATTTCGTCAGGCTTCACTTCTTTGTGAATTTCGTTCTATCGTATCCTTTTTTAAAGTTGTTTGTTTTATTCGCCGTTACCACTCATTATTTGTACAATTTTCCATTTCCATTTTTTGGTTTTCATCTTTTATTTGTGTTTTGAGTGTCTGCGTGTTTTTGCTTTGGCAGCATCGCAATTTTCTTCGAACTTATTTGCAATCGCTTTATTAAATTACACGCTGAATATATTTTACTTTGATTTTGGGTTTTTGTTCATGGAATGCCATTGGTCTCGTTTCCTTGTTGGCGCTTTTTCGCTTTTATGTTTATACCATCCATGGACATGAAATTTTATATGGACTTTTGACCGAAAATGCTAAATATGTGCAAGATCAAGAAAAGCTTTTCTCCATCAGTCATCTTGTATGTATAAAATTGTGAACGGGTTTTGTGTGACGAATTGCTTAATGTGACCTGGATAAGCCCTGTTGACAAAGGGTACATTTTCCCCCGCTAGATGGTGCTATAATATCAAAATCCGTATTTATGATCCAGTTTTGTTCGTTTTCGGCATACATGTTTGATATACATACATATAATCAAAAGCTGTAACAAAAAAATTCCGCTAGGTGGCGCTGGAGTCAAGATATATCGATGAAACCTATTTATGGACTAGTTCTCTAGTTTTTGTATAACTGGGTGCTATTCATGAAAGGTATAAGACCTTCCACTACCGAAAACAGCCCTTACTTGTTTATTTTATTTGTTTCCGTTCGTTATTTTTACTTAGCTCGTTTACTTTCTTTTATTGCTTTGCGTTTTTTTTAGTGAAATTCTCTTTATGCTCATTGACATCGCGGAAATGCATAATTCTTGTGAAATTGCACCACCACAAAAGTCACTCACCAACAAAAACCGAAAAAACTCCCCCTACAAACATAATTACTTCTACAGCGATTTATGCTAAGAGCATTACCAGGAAGCTTCGCTGTACAAACGCAGATTTCAATAAGCAGTAAGCAGTCAGTTTAGCTTATTTTGGATCCATTTGATTTTTTCGGAGTATTTGTATTGGCGCCTTGGCCTTCGGCGTAATCGGAAACCGCGCCTGGCAATTCATCGATGCGGCTGGCTACCGAACCGTATTAAAAGCAATGCGTGGGTCTGTGTGAGATTTTTTTTCACAAATTATTGTATGGATTTGTTTTCCTTTTGATTTATGTGCTTTGTGGCTTTTCGCAAGTGGTTTTTGACTTCATATCAAATCTTTCGATTTCCATACTGTTTGCTTTGATGTCAAATTTTGTTACTTTTGCAATGGCTGTGGTAGATACGCATTAGACGGCGATTGAGCAATGAAACAAACAGAGCTGGAAGTATTTGCACTTTTTCGTGGGAAAAATATCAAATTTTATAGAATCCATTTGAATCAACAGTAAACACAAAGAAACCCTTAAATCGTAAAAAGCTCAAAACAAATTGAACTTGGATTTGTCGTTAAAGCAAATTGTTATAATTTTATTAGAAAAGTTTAACCAAATGGTCGTAGGCAATAAATGAAACTTTAGGTTCCAGAGAAGAGTGGAACTACGCAACATACATTAATGTGATGCCCACTTCGTCCACGAGTGATGACAAAAAAGCTAAACAGATATTTAGAAAGCTACACCGAAACATTTGCGTGGGAGCGAAAGAGATAGCGATAAGTCCACGAGTATAAGATAGAGAGAAATGCGTGGTGTAGCGTATATAAGTTAGGTTTAAGTGGCTGCCACACAGGCACCCTTAGGCCAGTTTTTAAAGTCCCGTTGTGTTACCACCAACACTAAGAAAGTCAGTCCCGGGACTCAGCCATATGGAAAATCCCCTGTGTAATTGGTATTCTCCACATAGCAGAATCCCAGGACTGACACTCCTAAACCGACACCGTTACTCCTCTTCGAGCCATTTAGATGACCTGATGAAGGCCAATATGTCCTTTGTATCCAGCTCCGCGATCTGGCGTAGGCTATCCAGGAATGGCGCTCCCAAAAAGCACGCTCTCGCGCCGCTTAAAGCCGGGCAGTTGCAATTGTGGTACTCCACCGTTTCCTCCTCCTTATCATCTTTGCAACTCCTACAGCTAGGCACACCTAGCCTTTCCGCGTGCCTACCAATACGGCAGTCTCGAGTTAATACACCTATCTATATTGAGATTTCTCTGCTTCTCTGCGTGAATGTGTCCAGATCTTTTATAATCACATTTTGACCAGGTTTGCTTGGATATCCGGCACCCCGGGGATTGTAGCCACCTTTCGCCTAGTTGACGGAGTACGTACTCCTTCAGCATTGGCTTGCATGTGATAAACGGCATACCTAAGCGCTCTTTATCCCGAAGAACCTGATTGGTTGTGACCTGCCTGGCAAGTTCGTCTGTCCTACAGTTTCCTTCAATGTCCCTGTGTCACTGGACCCATGTGAGGTTCACGCGGCTTTGATTCAGGTCAGTGGCCTTGCTCAGCGCAGGCCACCATACAACTCTTCCATATAGCATAATTGGACGGATAATAGCGGTGAAGATCCATCTACAATGTAGATTCTACATATTTTGGGGCTGAGCCCCCATTTTGTGCCAATGCATGTGTAAAGCGCAATGCACGCCTTCCTCTGGCGCTGAACAACGTTCTCCTACCAGTTTAGTTTCCTATCCCAAACTTTGCTTTATCAGCCAAGTTCAGTCGCACGCCATTTAGTTCTGGTACGCTTAGCGGTGGTATTTTGTACCGGTAGGTAAAAGGAACGAGTTCCACTTTTCCCGGGTTGATACCAAGTCCGCTCCGAGGGGACCATGAGGAAACTTCTCGCAATGCTACTTGCATCAAGTCACATACAATTTGTTGGAATTTGCCCCTATATATAATGGCTGAATCGTCTGCATATGCATATTTTAACCAACTTTTTAACTTTGCCATCTTTTATGTCCTTGTTATTATCCTTGTTCTCTAACAAACCTCAGCTACCGTTTAGAGTGTATACATTTATGCATACATATTTATTTTACATATATACTGACGAATAATTTAACAAAAATTTAATGCATTTGTTGTTGCTTTATTATTTCTAATTCACAGGGTGGCCGTGTACGTTTTACTTCCAATCGTGAAAGTGTTGGTGTAATTTCACTAAGATCCGCCGGCGATATTTCACTGCCACAACGAGGACCACCAAGGCGTGGGCTGATCGTACCACAGCAGCCGCCAAATCCACCGACAATAATACCATTAACGCATGCCAGGTAAGTTTATATAACAAATTACACGTTTACGTATAGATTTAGTACAAACGAAAAGGAAATGAAAACAATTGCTAAGCGTTGAGAAGTCAGTACTTCTTTCGAAAGGAATACACAATTTTGTATAACGTTTTGAAGGTCCACGAAAAAATATTTTGGAAAAATTTCATGATTTAAGTAAACACAAATCTGAAATCTTATCTCTTACTCTCTTACTAATATATAAACACGTAAGTCTGTGAGTGACTGTGGATGTTTGCGGTTCCTTAACGTCTGAAACATGGCCCCCATTACGAAATTTTGCAGACAAATTCTTAGGAGTATAAAAACGGTAACATGCATCATGAAATTTCGATATATTTATCGATAACAGAGTTATCGGTCAAAAAGTGGTTTCGCGTAAACTTTGGAATATTCGAGCAGAATAACAGGGTTCAAATCTCACTAAAACCAGATGTCAAATTGTATGAAATTTTGTTTTCTAAACTATTTAGAATTTATCAATAGTTTATATGGATACCACTTTAATAGTGATTTATCAAAAATGCATTGATGGAACATCCATATTCATTGATGGGGCAGGATTATCAATTTTTATTTAATGTGGTATCAATAATTATGGATCTTCGATCCATAGATTTCCCTCCGTGTAGATATTGATCAACACGTGGACAAGGAGTGAAGTTAGAAGGTTTTTGTGAAAAATGGGTCTAAAATTAAAGGTGTTGATAAGAGTTTTGAAGGGGAGTCATTTTAAGTAATTTTTCGAAAGGGATTGAGAAAGGGATAGGAATATGGATGACAATTAGAAAAACAATATGAAAAGAGAAAAGCATATAAAACGTATGAAGATGGGGTGGACGGGAAGAAGGTTGTGGAGCTGAAATGAGGAGGGTGAGTCTTATTATAAATGAAAACAAGTTAACGTTTGGGCAGGACAAAGTCTGCCTAGTCTGCTGGTACTGTAATAAGCTCTAGAAGTAATAAAAAAATTGAAAAATGCGGGATCCACGGTCGTCACAGTTGGTAGTTTTCTACCAAATTTGGTAGTTTTTTTTTTTAACTTTTCCGAATTTGGTAGTTTTTTTTTCTTAGAAATCATTTCGAATCGATGGAACTCTGGAACTTTTGTTAATCTTAAATCTTACATGTATGTAATACTATTTTGTATTAAAAAATTTCTTTACAATAAGTGCCCGAAAATAAAATTTGGTATTTTTTTTTTGCATTTGGGGAAAAAATGAGTTTTGGCTGAACAATTTTTTATTTTCAAAAAGTTACCAAATGTTCATACTGAGGCTGCGGTTATACTTACATACATAGCTTGACTTAGAAGCCTGTTCACCTTTGCTACCTTTATCTGAATCTTTTTTGTGATTTCGAGGAAAAAATGTATAATTCCAGCGTGTATGTTCTAGGTATAAAATACTTCATACTAATTTGTCAAGTCAAGTTAAGTTTATGCAAGGTAAATATAATTGCAGCTTAATCCCGTAGGTGTTCTGGCGCGACTCTCCTTAGCATAGAATGTCCCATATACTTACATGGAAAATACGAGAACCAGCATCCGAGAACTTAAAAATCCGATATTGTGACGGGAAACGGACTTCAGATTTAAATTCAGAGCACAAAAATACAGTTGCAACTGTTTTAGTCAACACATTTGTATTACTTAACCTTAACACGAAAGCTAGGTACCAGCTAACGGTTAGGCGTTCCCGTCATTCAACAACTAGTATATCGATATACTAATATTACAATGTTGATGCATAGTTCATGAGTTTCTGAATGCATCTTCTGTATCAAAAACACCACTTTCATTCTTCATTTTTTTCTTAAAATATATCTTGTACACAAATACAATTCCTTTGTGCCAAAAAGCGTTGCCCAAGGGATGAAAATATATAAAATTCAATTTCTTAGATGATCACACAAATGCGTGTATGTATATGCGTACTGACCTACTTTTCCTTCAACTTTCTTTCAAGGCAATGATTTAAAAAGGTAACCGTAGCCAATTGTTTAGTCCAATTTTTATTGTCAGATTTTATTAGCCAGTTTTGCGTTTGTTATTGTGGTCTCCCGCACACCTAAATAAAAACCAAGAAAAATGTAAAAATGTTATTTTATGTGGAAAGCATTTGGTGATTTTTGTTTATTACCAAAGTTATATAATTTTTCATGCTGTTTAGTGTTTGCTCACTGGAAAATGGAATTTTTAAATTATGCTTTTTATTAAGGTCATTTTACGCAAATTATTTTTACGCATATATACAATAAAATATAAGATTTCACCTTAAATTTATTGAGCAATAACAATAGTCAATTCTAAGATTTTTGCAAAACTTTTAAGACTGTAGCGAGTGCGAAAAGAATACTCGCTTATTCACCGAATTACTTTTAAAGCAACAATAACAACTCGTTTTTATACCCAGCATACTAGTAATACATAGTACAAGGGTATTATAATTTTGTGCACATAACGTACTGTGTAACAGAGTTCCATATATGAAAGTTCTTAGGTTGAAAAAAAAGTTCGTAAAGCATGTCCGTCCGTCAGTCTGTCCGTGTACACGATAACTTGAGTAAAAATTTAGATATTTGCATGAAATTTTGTATTACTTCCTGGCCAAGGTAGCTTGCTATTGAAAATGGGCGAAATCGAATGATAACCACACCCCGTTTTTCGATATCGAAAATTTCGAAAATCACATAAATTTACATAGGTATCTCGGTATCTGAAATGGCTACAATGATATAATTTTATAGGTGAATCCCCCTGGTCATTCTCTTATGATTTTTCCATAAATTTTTTATAGTGGGCGTGGTTGGGCGGTGCCAATGGAAAAGGAATATTTCGAAAATGATATGATCCCTGGGTATTTAATGTTCGGTTTGCCCGAACTTAGACTTCCTTACTTGTTGGTGGAGCAATTTGTTTTCCTTTAGGTAACATATCGTCTCTCGCTTGTCAGAAGCATGAATGTGCCAAATTAAAATTTTCGGATATCGTATTTGAAAGTTTATTTCTCTCGCAAAATTTTAAATTTTAGTTTTTGACAAAAATATGTTTTTGTAGGTTATATTCTTACCATACTCTTTCCACTGATATAGTTTTTAATTCCTCCAGATTCGGCACATTCATCTTTTAAAAATTTCCATTGTTCTGGCGCAACGAAAAGGTTTAGAAAATGAATTTTTAGTTTTTTTTTTAATTTTTGTTTTGCCAGAAACATGTGAATGCGTTGCACTCAACAAGAGATACCATGTCGTATAAGTAACAATTTTTCTACACATTCATGTTTCTGATAAAACGAAAATTTAAAAAAAAAATTAAAAATCAGTTTTTAAACATTTTTGTTGCGCTAGAAACATGAATGTGTAGCACATTCGTTTTTCTGGCACAATTTTCAGTGATCGAGCTAAACATTCATGAAAATGGCATTGCAAATTTTCGGGGGTTGTTGTTGTTGTAGCGAGGTGTAGCCCTGCCTAAATGTTAGACAGGGTCACCCCGAGTGTATTGCTCTTGGCCGGGTCGATGTAAGAAACCGGCCCGGGTCGTTTCGGCACGATGGGTACAGCACAAGTACTGGTACCGTTCTCGTAGAACCGGCAATACAAGAAACTAGTTCCTTGTAGGTACTTCGAAAACCCAGGATTTTCGTGAATCGTAGAGAAACGAGAGATTAATCACGTGAGCCTATTAACTCAAAATTGGAAAATTGGCACATTCATGCCTCTATCAAACGAGCGAGTATAAATTTTTGAATTTGAGCCAAATCGGATTTAAATGGGATTTTTTTAGGCATGCTTCACATTCTTAATGGGAACAGAAAGATATATTCATACCTTATTTGGACATTTGGTAAAAAAAACCTCAATTCAGCCCATTAGTAGTAGTGTTGTAAAATACACGTAGGGAAACTTTAACCGAGCTAGGGGTTTTATTCACGCTCGTTATTAAGAAAAAATTAAAATGAAGTTTATCACAAGTTCGAGGAAAAGTTAGAGAAACAAATCTCTTTATAGGTTCAAATAAAAATCTGTAGGTATGTATATCGCCGCCATAAGTATTTTTTATACACGATAAATCGTTATTTATTTATTACTTGTAAAAGATACAAGCTAAAATGCAATAAAAGCTATTCAAAATGAATCTGATTATCATCTAAATCGATAACAAAAATGTTAAACGATTTTATAAAAGGATTTACTCATGAAATAAACGTGCATAGCATAAATATGTGATTTAGGTTTTAATAGCTGCCATTCAAATTCATCACACAGTTAATGTAAGCATCTTACCACAAACGAATTCACTCAACCTGAAATTGACTATTTATCCCAAAAGCTTTTATCTAGACCAATTCAAAAACCTTCTACTACTTTTAATAGCGCACAGGCAACGTAATATACTTAGTTTTAGCACCATTTAGATTTGTATCTAAACACACACTCGCAAATGCTCCTGAGTATGTGCAAGGTGAGGCAGAAAAGGATTAAAGTGCCTGTAAAGCTTACAAGAAAAAAATTGCAAACATTTTTTGCTAAGCGGACTAGACAAAACGTTTTTGCTTTACATTTTAATGCACCAAGCAAGTTTGGATTTCACTTGAACTCAAGAGGCAAGTGTGAGATTCACTTTTGATTAATAAGATTTGAAAGAATGAAGAACATCCACTTGATAAAACCAATACTTGCTGGCATATCAAATGACTGAATAGCTTAAGGGAAGCTGATCAAGATAGTAATAATAACCCAAATCAACTGTCGACAAAGCACTTGAAGTCATCAATTTCATATTGTTACGCACGAAACGCATACAAACATTTCGACAGTCGGAAATTTACTGCATTTACTAAGATAAGAACATTCTAAATGAAATAAAAGAAATAACAAAGTCTATGTTTGAGTTAGTCGTAACATTGTATACCCAGTGGCGGGTGTTAGTAACAGTTCGCACTTTTAAAGAGATTTCTCTTTCCTGCTGTTGTTAAAGGCAGTGTCCGAACGAATACCTTCTGTACCTTTTTTTCTGGTGCGCCCACGTCCTTATCCGTGCTGTTCAAGTCTTCTGTTGACAAAACGTGATAGACGATATCGAAGGCTGAGTGAAAGATCACAATGTCTCAAAAAATGTCTTAAAAATGCCCCATCTCACAATTTTTGTAATGACGCCCGTTGAAAAACGAACTGTCTAATTTTTTTTTGCAGCGCCCTATTTGAGCATTTTATTTGAAAAACTCCCTATGGCTGCGGAAAATGTATTGAAATTTCGATAAGAAGTTTTTAAAAGCAGGCATAACCACGTAGTGGCTCTTTTGGCCCGCTAATGCAATAAAATACGAAAAATCATTCCCATATTATTTTTGGAATACCGTTAGCATCACTGCGTCTGCAGTTTTATTGGTTTAGTTTCTGTCTTAGATCCCTTTTACACTAGGCAATTCCTGTATTCAAGTCTTTCGCGACATAGGCGAAGGAGGTGAGAAGAGAGGGGAAGATTACACTTGAAAACGTGCAGTCAACTAATTTGAAATTTTTCTTGCTATCTCTTTCACTCCTCCTTGTACTCCCGTATTTTGTTTCATAATTTCTTTCAAGAAGATCTGGAAAGTGTAGACACGTAAAGAAAACACAAAAGGGAACGCCAGCAGAGTTGAATTCACAAATTTTCTAGCGTAAAAGGAGAGTATGGCCCAGTAAGCTGAAAGGCCTGGATACCCCTGCTTTAGACCACCGAACTCTCCGTTATTTTCGAGCTGACCTTTAATGAGATTATTCGCTTAGTGTACTAGTACAGCTGGGTATAAAAATTATTTAAAAAAAACAGTAAAGCACAAAGATGAAGGAACCATAGATAAAGTGTGAAACTAATGAGAAAACGAAATTGTATATTGGCACTTCTGTGGCGTACAGTAGAGTAGGATATCTTGCTTAATTTTGTTGGCAACCTAAAAATCGAAGTGAAAGTCAAACTCTAATAAACACCCTTTCGTTTTTCACTTCATCAACAATCCAAACGAACTCTTGCGAACGTGAGTGCAGTTTGTTGAACGCCAAAGATTTTGTGTGATATCCAACCGACAATTCGATACACGAAATCATACACAGAAGCAAAGGCACATACGCTCAATCAAAGTTGCTCGAGTGTTTTGGGGTTGTGTCTGGTGTTGTCTATAGTATGCACTACTGGTCATCATGGCTTATCCTTTTTCGTAGTTTTCCACACGTACGAATTCGAATAGACTATTTGGCAAGTTAAGAAGGTGAGCGGCATTGGTGGCAAAACGTGTGACAAACGAACAAACAATGCAATAGACACTAAGCAAGACAGTTATAAATAAAAATTTGTACGATACACAACGAATCAATAGTTGGTCGATGTATACTTATGTATCTATGTATGTATGCACATAAGTATGTTTGTATGAAAAAAACCTATCGATGGATATTCTCACAAGTGTGATGGAGTTGGTCAAATCCAAAGAGAATATGGCTACGACGCCGAAGTAATCAAAAACTTTACACTTTACTTTTCATACATTTTTATTCGAATCGATGAAATGAATGGCATTGTGAATTCGTAAATTTGAGTTTTATGAGAGAAAGAGAAAGAGAAAGAGAAAGAGAAAGAGAAAGAGAAAGAGAAAGAGAAAGAGAAAGAGAAAGAGAAAGAGAAAGAGAAAGAGAAAGAGAAAGAGAAAGAGAAAGAGAAAGAGAAAGAGAAAGAGAAAGAGAAAGAGAAAGAGAAAGAGAAAGAGAAAGAGAAAGAGAAAGAGAAAGAGAAAGAGAAAGAGAAAGAGAAAGAGAAAGAGAAAGAGAAAGAGAAAGAGAAAGAGAAAGAGAAAGAGAAAGAGAAAGAGAAAAGGAAAGGGAAGGGAAAGGGAAAGGAAAATAAAAAGGAAAAGAATAGGGAAACTAAAGCGAATGGGAAAGGGAAAAGGAAAGGGAAATGGAAAAGTAAAACTAAAAAGTTATGAAATTAGAAAGGATAGGAAATAAAAAATGAAATTAAAGGAAAAAACGAAGAAGAAGAAGATGAAGGAAAGAAAGAAAGAACAGTAAGGCATAGTCGAAAGGAAAGAATAAAGGAAAGGGAAAGAGAAAAGGAAAGAGAAAGAAAAAGGGAGAGAAAGAAAAAGGGAGAGAACAAGGTAAGAAGAAGTATAAAATGAAGGGAAAAGCGAGAATCATAAGGAAAATAAAAGGAAAAGGTTAATAGAAAAAGAAAAGGGAGGAAAATAAAACAGGAACAAAATAAACGCGAAAGTAAAAAAATTTCCTTATTTATTATTGAAAAATTGAATGGAAAAACAATTAAAAAGAAAAGAAATAGAAAAAAAAAAAAGAAGTGAAGGGAATTGGGAAAAGAGAAAATAATAAGGAAAAGTAAACGGAAGATAAAAAGAAAAAGGAAAGCGAAAAAAGAAGGGGAAAAGGTAAAACTAAAAAGGAAAGAAAAAAAGCACAAAGACAACTAAACGGGAAATTAAAAAGTAAAGGAAAGAATTAAAAAAGGAAAGGGAAGTTCAGCTGGAAGAGGAAACTTCCAGAAAAGTGAAATGGAAAAGGTAATAAGAGAAATAAAAGAAATATGCTAAAAGGAAAAAATAAAAAGGTTTAAGCTCTCCTGCATTTTTCCCCCCATAATATATTTTCCTCTTGCTGTAGGCTTATCAAAATGCGATCAATTTATTAAAAGGGTATTGTTCAGTTTCTCATCTTTGTATATGGTAGTTTGGACTGCGCTGCTCTCCTTGAGAAAAAATACTGCATTTTATCTTCAGTTACTGTACTTACATATGTACATAGCTATAGAGACATGCTAAAGAAGGGCTTTGCTCAAAAAATGTAAATTTTATGTTTATGTATTAACACTAACATTTTGACTTTCAATGAACTCTACATAAACTTGCTCCCACATCGAGCCATAACCATCAAAAAGATCTAAGCGAAAAATTTCTCAAATTTTCATTTTTGTAGGACTCAAATCCTGTCACTATATGTCGATGCCTAAGTTTCAAAGCTCAATGTTAAACCTTTATTATATCTATTTTACTAAAATTACATACAAATTGAAGTCTAAACCTTAAAATTTTATTTTCAGATCGCACGATCGCGAAAGTGGCGACTATGCGGGCTCCATATCAGATCTGCAGAGTGTCACCTCACGTCTGAGTGCAGTGTCGGTAAGTAAACATTAAATATAATTAGGTATGTAAATACATAAAAAGTTTTAAAATTTTTAAAACTTTTGAAAAACAAACTTCAATTTTAATGCCAAAATTAGTTTGAGTCAAGAAAAACATGCCAAAGATAACAAGCAGCTGCGACGCTATAAAAGCGAACAAACTCTATAAGACCAACTAAAAACAAAGCACTCAACCAACCTGTGCGCACACTTTTTTTGCATTTGCGCTAATAGCAAAAGAAAATATTGAGTTGTCATTTAATGTAACGCAAGTTTAGTGTAGCCGGACAGCAGTTGATAAGCGACCAACGCTGCGCCAATGAATGGCGACAACTGTTGGCAGCCGCTAAATTGATTAAGTGCACTTTAAAAACAAACTTTTACTGCTGTTTTGCCATTTTACCATTTTACAATTTTACATTCATCTAGCAATGATTTGTCCATTCATGAGCCATTCATTCAATTTGGCACAGCCGCTGTGTCGCATTGCAAACTGCAGCAACAACGATATACAAAGTAAAGCTGAAAGCAAAACAAAATTGAAAAGCTAAAAAGCAAAGCAATAAAATTGCAAATAGAGACTGCATACATACATATGTACAATGCACATACATATATATATATAGTATATATGTATGTGTTTTCGAAAAGCTTTTAAAATAACTTTGCAAATATGTTGAGCTACTATGATTTTTGTCGCAGCATCGTTCCGCCAGCGCTACAATTGCACTTTGCAAACTACCATACGCACATACATACACGCATACGTATGTATGTACATATAATTTCACAATTATTGCTGCAAGCTTTATTTTTCTTTATGAACTTTAATTCGTTTTCTCTTTGCCAATCGCTTTGTACCGCAATCATCATCAGAGTTGGCTCATTTATTTCCATTTAAAAGTTGCTCATACGCCATGTGCCACCTTTAGGCTTCAATAATGCATACATGCAAATGTACATATATCATTAGAGCGTATCCATTACGGACTATCGCCACAATGCATAGAAAAGGCGTTTAAATAAAATAAAACGATCTCTGACACCCCCCTAAGGAAAAAAAAATTTTGTCAAAAATTCCTTGGCTCCAAAAAACACCATATATACCCCTTATCATATTTATAGGACACCTCGTTTTGACATGTTCTTAGCAATTATGACATTTGATTTTTTAAAGTTAAAAAACTGTTTGGCAAAAGTTCCAAATTTTTTCAAATATTTTTAGTCAAAAAATCGAAAAGGCCATTTTACAGCCCGTTCAATTCTAGGCTTACAAAGTGTAAGTTTTAAGTGTCTCAAAGTTGACTATGCTGCGCACTTTTCTCCATGTATCCCAAAATCAACATTTTTAGTTCTATGGAAAAAAAATGTTAACAATTAAAGGAGATTTTTGAGATACTTAAAACTTACACTTTGTCAGACTTAAATTGAACGGGCTACAAAATGGCATTTTCGGTTTTTTGATTCAAAATATTTGAAAAAATTTGGAACTTTTACCAAACAGTTTTTTAACTTTAAAAAATCAGAGTAAACGCTTAGAGCAGAGACTTTTACTGCTTTCAATTTAGAATTCTATAAGCAAAAAATGAAAATGAAAATAAAATGACATAAGGGCTTACAACATGTCAGAACGAGGTGCCCTATAATTATGATAAGGAGTGTATTATATAAATCATTATTTTAGTTACTTTAAGAGTTGAACCACTTTTTGAAAAAAAATAATAATAATAATATAACAAAACTAACTTGTTCGAAATTCATTTTAGACCTTTGGTTTCTTGGTTAAAAATGCTTGAGTTTACCAGAAACGCCAGAGTCGTGATGTGCCTTTGATGAAACTATTTTGATTCGCCCTAATATGCATGCAGCATATGAGTGATGTGCTCTTAAATTTTAACTGTGTTATTTCGTCAATAAACGAATTATTTCCTTTGCTCTTTAAACTTTTTAATTCTTTTAACGATGTGGTTATAGATGCAACATAGTTCGGTCAAGTTCAGGGCCCAGCAGAATTGGATGTGAGGTTGCTTTAGTGAAAGAGCTCTCATCGCGCCAATCGAATTATGTTATGCTCACTAGCAAGTACCGAAGCAACAGCGTATGTTTTTGAGTCATTGCTTGCAAGTGAGCGAGTGAGCATAGACAATGAAAACCAGTCTCATTCATTCAAATATCAAGAGCTCTAGTAACATTATTGCATAAGTATGTTTAGATCGCACAAGAATTAGCAATTTTATATTAATATTGGTTATATTACTACTAATGGCGGCGATATACCAACAGGTTATCATAACCTCTAACGAGATTTTTAGCCGAGCTTCTCTTTCCAACTTGTGGTGTGTTGCTTTTGAGTTTTTCCTACAAGTTGGCGGGACCTACAGTTTTTTGCCGACTCCGAACGGCACTTGCAAAGCAAATGAATTTTTTGCTGTGAAGCTTCTCATGGCAGAAATACACCCGGAGAGTTTGCCAAACTACTGCCGAGGGGCGACCCCGTTTAGAAAAATCGTTTTTCTAAATAATTTTTGATGTTACTTTTGCCGGGCATCGAACCGCCACGACTTGGTGTAGAAGGCCGAACACTTAACCGCTACACCACGGCGGCCCCATTGGTTATATTAACCGTGCTGAAATTAAACCACGAACGTACGTGACGACTAATCAGTACAAATTACTGTTCTATCTACAACAACAAAAACAAATTTCGTTACACCACCTACAACCAATGTCTGTTGATAAACAAAAATTTGTCTAAAATTGTTTAACCAATAAACGAGCGTGCCATTAGTTTCCTCTCACAATTATCTCTCTACGACTAATTTCAATTTCGTTTCATATTTATACGTTTTTTTGTTATTTCAGATTGGCACCAACAACTGCACCGCCCGCTATCGTACACTGAGCGGTGGCATTGGTGAATCGCCATCGCTTTCACCAAGCCCGTCATCCGATTATGAGGATATTGCGGCGACGCGCGGTCTACCACCCAGTCTAGCGGCAAAGAGCAAAAAGAATGGCATGCCCCACAAAGCCAATATCATCAGCCAGAAGGCTACAGTACATCATGTAAGTTAATTACCGTTAGAAAAGTTAGAACAACCCGTTATGGGTAGCAGTGCAGCATATTAAAAGCAACTAAATTAGAGTTGGGTACGTTTGTGTGAGTGTAAGTGGATGTGTGTTTTATGCTTCAGTATGAGTATTGACCAACAAACAAAATTTTTGCAATTTGCTGTCGTAAATCTCATGAAAATCAAAAAGTTTGCTCTCCAAATGCAAATCATGTGTTGAAATGTGTAAATGGGAAACTAGTAATCGAGTAATAATGCAAACAATGAGTACGAGTACATTAGATTATAAGTGTAAATCGCTTGGTTTGTGTGTATCTAAATATCTATTTGGTTGGGTATGTTTGTGTGTGTATATTTGTGTGCGCTTCTGATCTCGTGCTCTTGCATACAAATTACTAAAAACCAATTGGCAACTAGCACTGACCAGCGACCAGCGCGCCTGTGGTTTCCATAATACACAAACGAATTTTCGTAAGTTGGCAGCTTAAGCAAATGGTCCAACAGTAAGGCTAACCAGCAATCCAAGTGCTGCTTCATGCCTTCTTCTGCTGCCTGTAACTTGTCGAGTCATTTTAGTTATTCAACTTGTTTGCAGCTTGTCAGCTTCTTGTTGTTGCTGATTTTGCTTTGCAATTTTGTGTTTACATTTGCAATCCGATTTTCTATCTGCATAAATCGTTTGGTTGATTTATGTGTGTGTGTGTGTGTTTGTGGGTGTATGCTTGCACATTTCTTTTTAATCGCATTATAGACTTTTCCACTATTTGTTAGCATTTTTGCATTTGAGCTGCATTGAATTAGCTTGGGGTTTCTGTTCGTTTGATTGGAATGCAAAATCGTAAATATTTTTTCTATCAAATATTTGACCACGAATTTTCGGGTGAATTTTGAGATTACACATGTACATTTGGTTGGCAAATAACTTTGGAAATAGGCATGCAAAGTGGAGTATCAATTCCAAATAAATATTCATGCAGCCTCATTAAAAGTCTTGAAATGTGGTATCATCATTTTTGCTTATGCCAAGAAAATTGTAGCAGGTCTTTTTCAAAAGAAATCGAGCTTGAGTTTTTACTTTTTTGATTTAGCAATAACATTTGCGACTGAGCCAAATTTTTATAGAGAGCTTAGGTTCACTTTCAGAAAGAAAACTTCAAAACTGGGTTAATGCTTCGAACCGTTCAAGGCTGCCGGGCCAGACGGGATTATTCATAAACACGTTGTAGACATCAGCCAAATGGCTGGTATTTCCTGGCTCTTAGTTACATTCCGTGCTTCTGGAGAAGTGCCACGGTAGTGTTTATTCCTAAGGCGGGGAAGGCGTCGTATTATGAGTCCAAGGACTACAGACCGATCAGTCTCTCGTCCTTTCTACTCAAAACCTTCGAGAGGATAATAAACGACTATCTCTCCACTAATATTGATAACAACCTTAACTCTAGCTATCAACATGCATACGCCAAAGGGAAATCTACGGAAACTGCGCTTCACAGCCTAGCGACTTGATGCAAGTAGCACTGCGAGAGGTTTCCTCCTGGGCTTGCACCTCTGGCTGAGCAGCAACCCGAGAAAAGTCGAACTTGTCCTTTTCACCAACCGGTATAAGACACCAACGTTAAACCTACCAAAACTGAATGGCGTGCGCCTGAACTTGGCTGACAAAGCCTAGAAACTTGGCACAGTTCTGGATAGGAAACTAACCTGGAAGGAGAATGTTCTTCAGCGCCAGAAGAAAGCGTGTATTGCACTCTACACGTGCAAAAGAGCCATTGGCAAAAAATGGGGGCTCAGCCCCAAAATATACAAATGGATCTACACTGCAATCATTCGACCAATCATGCTATATAGAGTTGTGGTATTGTGGCCTGCGCTGAGTAAGGCAACAAACCTTAATCTGTTAGGTAAACCTCACAGATCTTGTATGATCTGCATAAGCGTTGCGTTAAGAGCAACGCCCCAAGAAGCACTCTAGGCCATTCTTGGCATTTTTCTACTCGATCTGGAAGGGCACCGGGTAGCAACAGCATCGGCTCTGCGTCTAAGGGAAACGTCCTAATGGGGCGCAAGCACTACGGGACATTCCAGTATTTTGGGATCCTACAGTTTTCTTCCGCTGAGCACAGATCGTTGTGCGACCACAACAGAAGGAGATGGCTGTTTTAAAATAAACATCCTGACCAGGGAAGCATGGGAGAGGACTGAACGGAGTCCCGCTACTCAAGGCGGCCATTAAATCCCCTGGCTCTTACTCGCTCAACTCTGAACTGACGCTCAGTTGTCATCGATCTCTACAAAAGATGGCCCAACAGAACCGCGCGAACCTCACATGGGACATAGGGACATTATGGGAAATTGTAGGGCAGACGAACTTGCCAGCAGGGCACGACCAAGCAGGTTCTTCGGGATAAAAAGCGGTAAGGTATACTGTTTTCCACATGCAAGCTAATGCTAAAAGAGTACATACTCCGCCAAGCCAACGAAAGATGGTTGCAATCTCCAGGGTGCTGGACATCCAAACAAACATGGCCAAAATGGGATCATAAAAGATAAATACACATTTATGCCCTAAGGAGAAGAGAAATCTCCATATTAATAGGGGTACTAACCGGGCACTGCTTCATTGGTAGGCCCGCAGAAAGGCTAGGTGTACCCTACCGACGATGCTGTAAATAGGAGTTGCGGAGATGATGAGGAGGAGGTAACGTTGGAGCTCCTCATCTGCAACTGCCCGGCTTTAAGTGACGCGAGATAGCGCTTTTTGGGAGTTCCCTTCCTGGTTAGCCTACGCCAGGTCACGGAACCTGATATAAAGGACTTGATGGCCTTCATCAAGTCATCTAAGTTGTTGGAGGAGGATTAAGAGTGTCGGTTTGGGAGCCTCAGTCCCGGGATTCTGCTATGTGGAGAATCCCGATAATACAGGGATTTTCCATATGGCGGGGTCCCGGAACTGACTTTCCTAGTATTGGTGGTATCACAACGGGCCTTTTAATACTGGCCTAGGTGTGCCTCTGCGGCAGCCACTTGAACCTGACCTTCTAAAGGTAAAATCAAACTCTCTACAAAAATGTAAGACTTTTCTAACAAAGATAACCTTAGCCCAAAATAAGTCCTTAACGCTAAAAAAAGTAAGAAAATGTGTTAGCACTACAAAAACAATACAGCGAAATACTCTCTAAACATTAGAGTTTTCTTATTTTTTGCAAAATGTAATTGCAAACGAAATTAAGAATTTTCAGAATACTTGTTGTACGTGTCAATGAAAAATTCAGCATGGAAGTGGAAAGAAAATTAGTTTGATGCAATGAGTTTCTTTTTCGCACATCAAATACTTAGCAAAATGTGGTATACACCGTGGGAGCAATAGTTCTACAACTCACAATCATGTTTGGTATGTGTAAATTTGGCGAACACACAATATCTATGTATGCCCTTCGCTGCCTGTGCCTTCAAGTTTCTCTTCAGATGGCACGTTCGAAACTACTATGTGTTGTTATTTCGCATACCTCAAAAACGTACCAAAAGCAAATGCATTAGTTTATATGTTCCTGCCGTATCCATGTAACATGTTCTTACACTCGTGTCATGTATTCCTCTAAATGTTTTGAATATATCACAAAATTATGTATACCATATCTTCGAATCATGAATTGGGTCATAGGAGAGGCTTTTCTTAATTCGGATTCGAGCTGAAGCCACTGAAGTAGAAGCTAGTTCCCCCAAAATTTAAAGGAGCCATCATGTGCACTCCAGAACTCACAGAAAACTCTCAACCCATTAAAACAGAAGCAATAGACCCAACAATGAATATACATATGTACTGAAATAATCTGTACGTCTGGTGGTATTTATTTTTATTTCCTATATTCAAAAGTGTGATATCTTCAAAGTTTTGGAAGATATACGACTTTTCCTTCAGTATACATATGTCGTATGTGACGTCTACTCACAAATATATTTGACCCATAGCACATACGACAAAAATCTTCAAAATTTTCCACTACATACGATAAAAAGCATACACGAATTGTTATATTTTGTAGCATACGACAAATCGTGAATTTTCACATACATATGCCATTCGTTTTCTGGGGCGACGAAATGTTGTGTGCAGGCAGTTTAGCGGCACTTACGATACATTTTTCTAATGATAACAAAAAATGAATTTCTATGGAAATTTGTCGTATGTGATATATTTGCACTACATACGAAAAAAATCATACCCGAATTGTTATATTTTGTAACATACGAAAAAACGCACACTAAATAACTCAAAAACTAAAGAAGATAAAACTGATTGCCCAAATGAAAAGATCAGTCTCCAATTAGTAATTCTGCATCAAAATCTGAAAATCGTTCGTTTCCTGAGGCGACGATATCAATTTGGTGCATTCAATTCTTTTTTATTAATAACAGTTTTATTTTCATTTCAGGAATATATGTGTGCTACGAATTGGGTGCGGCGTAAATTAGGCGCGACGACCCAAATATGTCAAAAAAACGTCATCAAAATTTGTATTAATAGTAAGCTAGTTTCCTTAAGTTAGTTGTCAATGAGGGGCATAATTCAATAGCTTTATCGTCCCACCAAAGCTGTGCGACATACAGCCAGCCCCCATCCCGAACTGTAACAAAACTAGCTTGTTATTAATAAATATTTGGATGACGTTATTTTGACCAAGGAAGTCGCTCACAAAAAATTAGCTTGTTATTAATCAGCAGCCATATTCCTTTAATACCAATATGTATATTTTTAGTGCAGATCAAAATATCGAATCGGCGCAGCTGCGCCTTGGCAGCCAGGTCACCGTTGATAGCTACAAGTTTGAAACGGTGAGAGACTTCGTCTATTTGGGAACCAGCATTAACACCGAAAATAATATCAGTCAAGAAATCCAACGGAGAATCACCCTTGCCAACAAGTGTTACTTTGGACTAAGTAGGCAATTGAGAAGTAAAGTCCTCTATCGACAAACAAAGATCACGCTCTATAAGTCTCTCATAATACCAGTCCTGATGTAAGGCTCGGAATCTCGGACAGTGTCAAGAGAAGATGAGATGGCCCTTGGAGTATTTGAGAGAAAAGTTCTCCGGAAGATTTATGGTCCTTCCCGTGTTCTCAACGGCGAGTATCGAAGGAAATTTAACGATGAGCTGTACGAGCTTTACGCAGACCTGACCATAGTTCAGCGGATTAAAGCCCAAAGGCTCCGCTGGCTGGGTCATGTTATGCGAATGGACAAAGAAGCACCAGCACAGAAAGTTTTCCTATCGACACCCGAATTCGGCAGCAGAGGAAGGGGGAGACCTCGACTGAGATGGAAACAACAGGTGGAGGATGACTTGAACTCCCTTGGGGTTTCCAATTGGCGTCAGTTATCGCTAAAAAGGAATGACTGGCGTGCTTTGAGACGAAACGGCCAAAATCGCCTAGGCGGTTAAGCGTCATTATAACGCAAGCCAAGATTAGATTAGATGAAAATATCTAGCAAATTTTCTCAAGACATTTAAGTTTTTTGTTCGGACAGGTGGGAGGATGGGTTAATTTTGTATGTATTCTCTAATGTTTGTGAATATTTGATCAAATGTTTGTATATTTTATTGTTGTAACGCGAAGCAACTAACTAACCAAAACTTTTCCCATCTCGTTTTTCTTTTTCTCATTTTCATATATTCATATATACCAACTGCATCAACTGAAATAAATGAAAACGACAAAATCTTGCGGTGACACATATCACGTACTGCTGTCCACCTATTTTTTTGTTTTATCTGAAAATATTTAAATATAACCTGCTATTATTTTTTTCCATACCCCAATTTTTCTCGTTATACTTTTATTTATAATGATATTTTTAATTCTTTCATGTTTTCCTTTATTCTTTACAATTAAACAATGTCTCATTTCGTTCTCCATTATCTCATTTTATTCTTACTCTTCTTTGTTTCCATTCTTTTTTTATTTGATTATCTTTCACTTATTTCCTTAACAACCCTTTGTCATCGCCGCCAAATCGTCACGCGTTGCTTGTTAATATGCAACACAAACATTTGTAAAAACCAAACCAACAAACCGCCATTACCATCATCTGCAACTTTTGCTACTCCAAACGCTTTGTCGCGCGTCTCTACCTTCTTCGTCGCCAACAATGAATTAACGAACTACTTTCCGTTTTTACTTTTTGGGTGGCAGTCGAACGAAATGCGAAACTCACCAAAGGAAATTGGCGTATTTAATGAGAACGGAAGGAACTTTGTAGCCACAAAGGATACTTCAAGGGATTTTAGCAATTCTCAAGATAATACAGACCGCGGCAGTATGAGCGACCAGGCTTTTGCATGCTCAGCAAGTTCAGTGGAAAGTTTACCGAGCGCTTCCGGTTCAAGTAAGTAGAATGCATAGCCAACATACATATATTTTTACAAACATATACACAGAGATACATACATATATATAAACATACTTCGTTAACTTTCCATTCATGTACCAACAAATCGGAAAATTCACTTTCAATTTTTTACAAATTTATGTTTAACCGCAACTACAACTAACTTCTCTACGTGCCGCTCTGAGATCCCAAACATCACTTTACTCTTGCTTACTTCATTTCCTTAGAGTATATGTTCTATGTAGCTGCAAGTGCGTCTATTAACTGTTTAGTTGTTTTGCTTTTTTCTTTTCTACTAAACCAAATACGTACAATGTCGTACATTCAAGAGCAAAACTACAGACGCCTACTAGCTATCAACGAGTGACTATTACTATAAAGCACAATGGTGCTAACGCTAAAAATAAGCTCCACAAATTAGTGCGGTCAATATAGACATTTGAAACAACAAAAATTCCCACAGAGCTGAATTTTCGCATACAGCTTAGGTTCAACCTTAAAAAATCCCCATCGTTGATCGGGGTCAAAGATCCAAATTTTAGATAAGTTTTTTTCGAAAAATTACCTGAGACCAAGTTGTAGACCTGAAAGTTCTCCAGAAATATGGTCCTGACATTTTTTCTCTAACAGTAACTAGTACTGAGATATCCATCCATAATATAAAACAAGTAAGGAAAGCTGTCTTCGGCTGTGCCGAAGGCTATATACCTTTCATGAATAAGCGTCACGATTTTCACTGTTCGATCCCCAGTACAGCCTGTTTCAATTTAACTATATTTACTATACACATTACACATCTTTGTTATAATTTAAAAAAAACTTAGAAAATAATAGGATCCGAGTTATCGGAACAATCGATTGTATGGAGGCTATATATTATACGTGTTCAATTGTACTGACTTACACTACACATTACATATGTAGAAAGTACTAAAGGTGAAATATTTTACGTTCCTAACTTTTTAAATGCGGAAGTATTGGCCAAAAAACCTTATATCGGAACAACCGGTTGTATGGGGCTAAATATATGTTATATTTACCCGATCTTCTTGATTTTCCTCTACACACTACATAAATTGAAAGTACTCAAGTTGCAAAATTTTATGTTCCTAACTTTTTAATTGCAGAAGTTTTGGCCAAAAAACCTTATATCTGAACAATCGGTTGTATGGGGGCTATATGTTACATTTGCCCGATCTTGTGGATTTTCACTATATACACTACATAAATAGAAAGTACTCGAGATGCAAAATTTTACGTTCCTAACTTTTTAATTGCAGAAGTTTTGGCCAAAAAACCTTATATCTGAACAATCGGTTGTATGTGGGCTATATGTTACATTTGCCCGATCTTGTTGATTTTCACTATATACACAACATAAATAGAAAGTACTCGAGTTGCAAAATTTTACGTTTCTAACTTTTTAATTGCAGAAGTTTTGGCCAAAAAACCTTATATCTGAATAATCGGTTGTATGGGGGCTATATGTTACATTTGCCCGATCTGGTTGATTTTCACTATATACACTACATAAATAGAAAGTACTCCAGTTGCAAAATTTTACGTTTCTAACTTTTTAATTGCAGAAGTTTTGGCCAAAAAACCTTATATCTGAACAATCGGTTGTATGGGGGCTATATGTTATACTGGTCCGATCTTGTCAGTTCCGACAAATGATTCCTATATTACAAAATGGTGGCCACATACAAAATTTCAGCCAGATATCTCAAAAATTGAGGGACTAGTTTGCGTTCAAACAGACAGACGGACAGACGGACAGACGGACATGGCTAAATCAACTCATCTCGTCATCCTGATCATTTCGGTATACTTATTGATGGGTCTATCTCTTCTTCTTCTCATATTTACAAACATCGGACCAAAGTTATAATACCATTTCATGTTCATGAAAGGTATAAAAATACTAGTCCGGTAAATTTAGTTTATATTGTATAACAAATATTCCCACAGAACCATTTTTTTTTTTGTTGTCGTGAGCTTAGGTTCAGCCCCAGGAAGAAAACTGCAAGTCCCCATGCTCTTGTTGTTGTTAAGACATAAATACTCCCCGAATTTTTTCGGGAGTGATGTCGAACTTGACAGTCCTTGGCCGGATATGCACCCGGTACATTTCGATACTTCCTTGCGGTACTGCCCGACTGCCACAGGAGTGATTTGATAAGACCATTGGAACCTTCTACATAGGTCATGTCATCCCTCCATCCAGAAGATGGGAAATGGGAGGTGAGAGGCATCAATCCGTAGAACAACAATCGAGTTAGCACGTCATTACCTATGTGCATATTACGACCGGTATGTCTACATCGGGAACATTCTAAACCCCTAACCCGCAGGGGTAAATCCCATTTGTACTAAAAAATTTATTCGGGGTCAATAGATTGAGAAAAATAAAAAAAACACAATGCCTAATCTAAGCTATCACACATATTTTTGCATCCCAAGTCTGAATATAAAAATTCAATAACTACATTGAGTAACGAACAAGCGTCATAACGTACCACAGTGCATCGTTTAGCCTGCCCGACTCCTTTGACGCGCTGTTATTTGATTGGGTTTCCAGCTAGCTTACAAAGCGTAGAAATTCTTCGTACTTAATGAATTTTTGATGTGCTGCCGAAAGTGGAAAAGTTTACGAAAAAAATTATACGAGTGAAACAAAACAAAATTGCTGAAGGGCTGCATTACAACGGATATTATATCGGCACATAACGGTAAACCGAATCAAAGCAGTGTAGTTCACATGCGTTTCTAACTAACTGTACTACAGATGTACAGTGTCAGCTCTTGGCTGGGCACTGCTTGATAGTTCACTTCTCTATTTTTCAGGCATAAATACATATGTATGTTATTGCCGACATCAATACTTTTCCGCATGTTTATTTCCGGCAAAATTTTGACTTTTTGTTGAACAATTTTAATGAAGAAAACTTTGAATTTTTGATGCAGAAAAAACTGTTGGAAAATGCTTGAAATGAGTAGCAAAACAATAGCAAGCAATCAAGTTCGAAAATCAAATATTGCCAAAGATTCTTTGTGTGGCAAATCATCAAAGGCTTTCCCCAATTGCGTAAAATATTATTTAGGAAATTTTTCCAAGTACCAACAAAGTTTTTACGCCTCAAACGGGTTTAATTGCAGTTTAGCAAAATATTTTGGTGATTAATTAAATTAAGCCAGCTGAAGCATGTTATAATAGAGTTTAACAAAAGAATAAAGTTTTAGCTCAAAGGAATGGAGCTTAATTACTTTTTCTGACTGGATTATACGACAATAAAATGTTCACTTTACTCTTGCTGACAATACGAAGTCATTAACAAATATTCCCAGACCTCGTATGCCTCTCTTTACCAATAACGCTGTAACTTTTTTTGAAGAGATTGAGCCATGCATAAAAAACTACGTACCCCATTTTTCGAAGTTAGCCTCCAAAATTTAGTTATGAGCTTTCGAAGGTAAAATTAGACCCTTTTGATTTTGCTGTTCCAATTGCTCCATTTAAAAAATTAAAAAATAAATAAAAAATGTTGGCCTGGTCTGCTTGACTTCCTCGTTCGATTGTTTACTTTTTTTGTTTGACAACGGCATGAAGTTTTACGAAGATCTAACTTTTGACTCCTCTTTCAACTTTTAAAGCAAAAAGTGGTTACCAATCGAACAAGGAAGTCACGCAGACCACGCCCACATTTTTCCTTTTATAATTTCTAAAACGAGGTTCGTAGTTTTTATGTACGTATGTCTCAATTTATTCAATAAAGTTAATTAGAACCCAGAAAAAAAAATTTGATTTTGCTGTATAGTGCAATGACACTTTTTTTAATGTTCTTAGCCAGTGGTTTAATCAAAGGAAAAAGTTGATTTTAAAAGAGGTATGAAATAAAATATCTTCTAACTTTAAACGAGCTTAACTTGTTAAATATGTTTGTATACATATTTGTATATCCGGACTATCTCGGGAACCACTAGACCGATTTGGAAAAAATTTTGAATATAGATATTATGATTGATTCTAAGGCTATCTACTTAGGGTTGCCACCTGGGCCGGTTTACAGGGTTGCCACCTATCTCAATTTTTTTTAATTTTGTAGCAAAATGTGCCAATATTGGTATCAAATGAAAGGTATTTTCAGCGACATACCAACATAAATATTTTCAAGTAGGGTTGTATATCTGGATCATCTCGGGAACCGCTTGACCGATTTGGATGAAATTTGGCATACAGATAGTATGATTGATTCTAAGACTATCCACTTGGGGGTTGCCACTTGGGGGGTATACAGGGTTGCCACCTATCTATTTCTAGCCTCTCGGGATTTTCGGGATTTGAAATTTCCCGAATTTTTTTTTTTTTGCTAAAAATGGCACCCCATATCTATGTAATAAAGTAGACTAAATTATAGTAATTCATTTAAGTATGTATGTATTAGGGATTCCAATCCCGGGATCCTGGGATCCCGTTGTTTTTTAAGTCCCGAAAATCCCGGGATTACTAGACCTAAATCCCGAGTTCACCGAAAATAAATGTTTATATACATTTAAGCTATCTTGTATTTATATATGCAACGAATTCAGCTCCAGGTTAAGAGATGACACTATTAATGCAATAATTTCTTTAAGATCACACTTCAAACTTCAGAAAAAGTAATTTTTCTCTAAGTCCATTGGAATTCCTTTTTATTTTTATATACAATGAAATTTTTATTATTACTATCAATACCTAAATTGTCGGAGACCAAATGGAAAAAATTTAATTAAAAACAAGTAAGGAAAGCTGACTTCGGCTGTGCCGAAGGCTAAATACCTTTCATGAATAAGCGTAACGATTTTCACTGTTTGATCCCAGTACAGCCTGTGTGAATTTAACTTCCGCTCATACCGAAAATATCGGAACTATCGATTATATGGGGCCAATCTCATTGATTTTTATCATCGACATTCCACATTCTAAAATAGCGATAGTTACGAAATTTCACGTTCCTAGCTATATAATTACAAGAGTTATCTACCAAAATCCGTTTATTGGAACAATCGATTGTATGGGGGCTATGTGAAATATTTATCCCATCTCGATGATTTTCAACGTCGATATTTCACATATAAAAATAGTGATACTTCCAATTTTTCAAAATTTCAGCCAAATATCTCAAAAACTGAGGGACTAGTTTGCGTTGAAACAGACAGACAGACAGACGGACATGGCTAAATCAACTCATCTCGTCATCCTGACCATTTCGGTATACTTATTGATGGGTCTATCTCTTCTTCTTCTCATACTTACAAACATCGGACCAAAGTTATAATACCATTTCATGTTCATGAAAGGTATAAAAAACATAACTATGTACGTAGTTTTCGCCACTATCGCTTAAGAATTTTTATTCATTTATATACATAACTCGTTATCAAACATGATTTGTACCTGTGGTACCAAATTTCTGAATACATATATTTTATTTACAAATTTAATGTAAACTTTTTTTTGTTCTTACATATCGTCGAAAGTACAAAACCGCACATCGCAATTCTGCAAAACCGCACATCGCAATTCTGCAAAACCGCACATCGCAATTCTGCAAAACCGCACATACGTAGCCGCACAAATTTTACAGGAGCCCCTGAAAACTGATTAACTTTTGTACGAGCCACTATGTGGTGGGTCAAATTCAACTGTCGTTTTTTTCGCATTCTTTTGCACAAACCCCTACTTCTTTGTTACTAATGAATGGATCAGGGTACCCAGAAGCCCTGTTAGGCAAATCTCATTTTTGACAGAAATGTCGAATGTACGGGTTTGCAGAAGTGCAATGTGCGGTTTTGTACTTTTTCCGACGATATGTAAGTCGTTTTTAATCATATATGTATGTATATTTGGCTATGTTTACCAGTAGTACAAACAACTTATGTTTCAAGTGCCTGAATAGTAACTTTGAATTACAAATTTAATGTTACTTTTCGTTCCTTATAAAAATGACTGCCTTAATAAATACATACAGACATACTTAAATGAATTACTATAATTTAGTCTACTTTATTACAAAGATATGGGGTGCCATTTTTAGCAACAAAAAAAATTCGGGACAATCCCGGGATCCCGGTATTGAACTTTGAAATCCCGAAAATCCCGAGAGGCTAGAAACCCCGGAAATTGGATTCCCTAGTATGTATGTATTTGTCAAGGCAGTCATTTTTATAACAAACGAAAAGTTACTATTCAGGAACTTGAAACATAAGTTGTTTGTACTACTGGTAAACATAGCCAAATATACATAGGATATATTTGATTAATAACGACTTACAAAAAAATAAAAATAAAAATGAATGCCATTTGACTTAGAGAAAAATTACTTTTTCCGAAGTTTGAAGTGTGTTCTTAAAGATATTATTGCATTAATAGTGTCATCTCTTAACCTGACCTCTGCCTTGTTGTTGTTGTAGCGAGGTGTAACCCTGCCTAAATGTCAGACAGGGTCACCTCGAGTGTATTGCTCTTGGCCGGGTCGATATAAGAAAACGGCCCGGGTCGTTTCGGCACGATGGATACAGCACAAGTACTGGTACCGTTCTCGTAGAACCGGCAATACAAGAAACTAGCCATGTAGGCCATGTAGGTCATTTAGCGTTACCCAGGGTGCACCAACGGGTAGGCGACCTACTCTTACACCCCTCTGCCGCAACACTGGTGGGTTGAACAGTTGACAAAAAGTCAAATGCTTTCTGAATATAATAGCCTTTGTTGCCCCCATTCCAAAAAATATCAATTTCTTTCCCCAAACCTTTTTTTAATTCATATTCGTTTCTATTGGTGGAAATTTCGGAGCTACTAGTCAAAACTTGATGCAACTTTTCTTTAAGACTAACGGGCTTGTCAACTTCAATCACTTCGTCGTTGATATTAGTATGGGTTTCGTTATGAAGCATGTTTTCTGTATTACGAAGGATGCTCTCGAGCTCCCCCCCAATGACTGATAAGACAATTTCTTTGGAAAATGCATACTTTAAATCATATATATTACTCGGATTAATTAAAAAGGCGTAAAAAAGCGGTGTTGCAAATGTTGGAGTAATAGTTATTTTTACAACCAAAGGGGGATGTTTTTGGTAGAAGTTTAGAATCATTCAGAATCATGTTCTACTTAAAGTACATATATACAAGATTACTTAAATGTATTTAAAAATTTATTTTTGGTGAACCCGGGATTTAGGTCTAGTAATCCCGGGATTTTCGGGACTTAAAAAACTACGGGATCCCGGGATCCCTATCTCCTATGCATACGATTAGAAGGGGATCTACTCCCCTAATGACAACGATACATATAAAACTATTTGGAAGGGATCTACGTCCCTAAATAAATACTAAGGGCCACTTGCATAAAAGCCGATTAAGCATAATCGGTGATTAACTTGACAGCTAACCATACAAAATACGTCAATTAAACTCCGGTTAGTCGTTATCAGCTTTTATGCAAGCGGGCCTAAGTGTAAAATAATAGAAAATGTGGGTAAAGAGAGTGGCATTCAGCTTTAGCTGCTAACTGCCTCTGAGCCTAGGGCTGAGTATTTTGCTGCCAACTGTCTCGTTAGTCCTAGCGCTCACCCTCTTTAAATAACAACAATAAAGTTTAATAAAAGGATTTCACAGTCCACTAAACTAAATTAAAAATTAAAATAATTAAAAAATAAATTGAAAAGGTTTGAGGTGGGATTCGAACCGGAACCCCCGGCCAACTCCCTCAACCACATAACACACTTAAAACAATAATATAAAGAACTGTTCGCCGCCCAGCAATTAACTCCACCTTAGACAAACGTGTTAATTTTTTTATACCATACCTCTATTTTGATTCCTTTTAAAGTTGATTCCAGCTATTTCAAATCATCCTTACCATACACATTTTTGTTTACACATTCCATAATTCAACAAAGGTTTAATAAATTACAGACCTAGCTAAACGTTTATTTTTCATTTTGCTATATTACAGGTACGCAAGCATTAGTACGCCCAGGCAGTCCACAAAGCTCTATCTCCACCGAGGATCGTACTTCGTTAGCACCAATTTGCAAAGCCAAAGCACTTGTCGATAGCATGCCGAATCCATATGATAAGGATGCACTCAAATTTAAGGTAAGCAAGCAAGTATCTAGACCGGAAACGAGAACTTACAAAAAAACGAACAGAACTACTAAATGCAAAAGTTAAATGGCAGATTGGTGTTGATTGCTGGCATTTGAATGTTACCCTTAAGTTAACAGGGCAAGTGAGAGTGTCATTATCAATTGCCCAAGCACTAGTTGCACGAGAGCAGCAACGTGGGGTATTGTGTGCAATAAATAAAGATATAAAAAAAATCACAAAAAGAACTTAATGGATTTTTTCCAAATTTTGAGAGTTTATTTTTTAGACGAGCTTTCCCAACATAGTCTATATTTATTTCATCTAGATGGCTCTGGAGTCACTATATTTGCAAAATTGATATGTAATCAAACACTCTGTTGCTCAAAAGAAGCCCACAAGGTGGCGCTGGAGCCGAATTATTAAAACCCCATGTTTACGGTTTATAAGATTATGATTTTATTATTGAGTTCATTACATTTTGAGATGACACTATTTTTCTTAGAAAAATATTCAAAACATAAATGCTTCGAATTCGATAGGACTGGAGGTCCTCGTAACAAATACTCGTAACTTTAACAGAAAGTTTCAGATTTATTATTAGCAAATACATTTGTATAAGTTGGCTTTCCACAATTAAAAAACACACTAACAATACTCAGTTTTGTAGGTTTTTATAATAGTACATTTACACCGCACCAAATTTCGCGAATCCAAATGAGTCAGTTCGACACTGTTCACACTGGCAAATTTGCATTTGGCTTCACCTACCCTGCAAGAATCTGCTACCAGGACAAAAAACCATCGAAGGAAAATGCATTACCGTGATGATTTGAACACCTGTAGAGTAACAATATAAATGAAGAGTCAAGCAGGCTTCTGTCTTTTCCTAGTAAAACTGGCCCATTTTCTTAAAAAAAACTAGTTGAAATTGTTATTTACAGCTATGCATATTGCAAAAGTTATCACACGTCAATTACCCATTTAGGTTCTTGCTGGGTGATCCCTAATGTGGAACATCCGCAGGGTTGCTATTTTAAGGAACTGTGGATTGCATTGTTCGGCAAATGAAGTCAAATGTGATATAATTCCAAATTTGGAAAATGAGATTTGTATGGAAAAAAGCGCCAAATTTGCCAAATTTGGTGCGGTGTAAATGTACTATAAGGCTTTCTTTTCATTTGAGAACCTGCTGTGCTCTAAATGTTTACAAGACATTTGCTTTTTGCCCAAACTTCTTTAAAAATAACCCACAGTTCAAATAAACACGCCCTTGAGAATATCTTTGAAGTACATCCAACACAATCTTTATCTTCTGACTTTAAATCTTCTTGCCAAAAACATTTTACAAAACTTGTCACGACTACCACTTGCAGAAGTGTTGATGAAATTTCAAGGTTTTAACAACATTTTAATACTTTTTATGAACGTTGATCAGTGTGTAAGTTGCCGCTTTTGCCACAAGTTTGTCTCGCTTTCGCTTGTAAAACAGACAGTTGTCAAGTACACTTCACTACTTTAAACTACTTTTATTAAAGTAATAGCAATTTCTCTTTGTTATTGTTGTTACTGTGCTCTCACTTGTTGGTTCAATGCTCGCTCAACACTATAGATTTCCAACAACCAAGCAAATACGTATACTATTTTAACTTATTTTACAACTTTTACATCTTTACAGAAAGGTGATATAATCGATGTTATGTCAATGAATGCCTCTGGCATTTGGAAGGGTCGTTGTCACGGTCGTGCTGGACACTTTAAATTCATCAATGTTGAAGTGTTGCCTGAACTACGTATGAAATCGTCAAATAGCAAAAATCTTTGTGTTGGAGGTTTGGGTATTGGCGGTGTTGTGGGTGGTATTGGTATGGGCGGTGGTGCTATTATGCGACATACCAGTCATAATGGTCCAAGTTCAGTTGAAGATTTACTCTTCCGCATTGGTTTGAAGGAATATACGTCGGTGTTCGTTTTGAATGGGTAAGTTTGTTTGAAATCAAATATATATTTTTTGGACTGGTGTACGGAAAATGGGATTCCTGTGTAAATATGGACCTCAGCTTGCCCAAAAATTAATATTAAATCTCTACAAAAAAATACATCATTTATCTAAACATTCAAAAGATATTCACTGTTAAAATTGACATTCTTTAAAGGGGACAAAGTAATACACAAACCGAAAATATTTTTATTGCCTTTTTTTTTAATTATCCAAATTTGACACGGAATATATTTTTAATGAATATCTTTTTAATGCTTCGATATATAAAAAAAGGACTTTGCACCTTTTTTGTAGAGCGTTAAATTTTTTATATAGATGTCTTAAATTCAGTTAACAACTTTTGATCTTGAATACTTTGTACATTATTAAAAAAAGTCAAATTTAAAATATTTTAATGTTTTTGTATTTCAATCTTTTTAGCTACGAGGACCTAGAACTTTTCAAAGAGCTGGAGCCGGCTGATTTGGACTATTTGGGTATTGTGAATCAAGAGCATCGTGCCAAATTGCTAACAGCTGTGCAGTTATTGCATGACATTGAATGTAAGAGCAAAATTTAAAAATATTCCATTCCACTTTTTTGTTCTCTTAAATACCTATTTTGTTTGTTTTTTTTTTTCTTTTCTTTATTGAAATTCATATGTACAATATCACTTATTTATGAGTTTCCCTATTGCCATAGTAACTACGTTTATTTTTTATAACTAACACGCATTTATCCTCAGCACTCGAACTACTAACCCTACCCAAACTTTTGTTTCTTATATTTGGCTACAGCTTCCGATTTCTTTCAAACAGGTTCGGATGGTGACATCGCAGGTTCGAGTTCGGAAAATGATGAAAGCCGTCTGAATAACATTAACAAAAAGCATGGTGCATCACCTTTCGGACGACGACATTTCCCACGTGACTCCGGCTGTTATGAAGGCTCACCTGTACCCACCTCACAAACATCTACACAAAATATACCTTCCACCGATGAATCCAATAGTCTCGACGATGTTGTTAGCAAATGTTCCAGTGAGATAATGAAACGTGTCGAAAGTGCACGTCGCCAAAAGGATAACCCATTCAAAACGGGTCTCTCAGCACGTGTCGGCAAGAAGGCATTATTAGGCGGTAGTCTAATGGGAGAAGATACGCTAACACGCGGTGGTGGTCTTAGTGAGAAATCAAGTGATTCTGGTGTTAGCAGCAGTTCGCTATCTTCTGGTCCAATGAAGAATAGCACTTAACACTTACCCACCATACTCGCCCATGAGCTGATGCTTGCTGTTGGCCTACCCGGACCTGGTGTTGCCGGTATGTCAGGCAGTGGCAGCATTGGCGGTGCACTGGGTGGTGGTGGCGCTACATCACCCACCACATCTACGGCATCGGCGGGTATAGTTGGCTGCGGCAGCAATGGTGGTACGCTAGGCAGCACAATTGGTAGTGGCGTGGTATTGGGTTCTGCATGCAATACACTACCGCATCCACCATCTTCTGCTGCTGCTGCTGCAGCTGTGTCCAATGTATTAGCAGCAGCATCGGCTACATGTAGCGGTGTGGGTAGTGCAACAGCAAATTTAAATAGAAATTTAGTAATACTTAGAAATCATTTGCGTAAGAATACAAATACAACGCCGGTAGCGTCGGTGAGTGCGGCTAGTGGTGTACCAACAGGTGGTATAGCCACTGTCACAAATATGAGTATGTACAATGATATTACACCCACCAATAACACTAACACAAACATATTCAGCAGCAGCATAATTGACTGCACGCACACCAACAACATCAATACTAATTTAGATGCAGATCAATAGCCCAACAGTAAATGCAAATATATTTTCAATTTAGCATGCAAATTACGTTATGTTTATTAAATTAAATAAAAATGCTTAGAATGAAGAAAAGTAAGAAAAAATTATTTAAATAAGAAGAGAAAAGTTTGCAATTAATTAGTTAAACATATATTTTTATAGTAGCTACGTACATATTTATTATATGTGCGAATTGATGTGATCATGCGTTCGAATGTTTGTACATACAGTAAGTGAAGGGTTAATTGAGTTCAAATGTACAGTAAGTAAAAATATTATATTACCATATTAAATACATTAGCGCACATTCTTTTTCAACAACACAAATTGTTTTAAACAAAACGCTTTGTATTTGTAATTTGAGTACTTCCTCAGGTGATGGCATTTAATAAATAGCATTTAATTATAACTTTAAAAAATATATTAAGTATCAACATAAACATATTTTCAAATTAATAATTTTTTTATTTTTACCACTTCAAAAACGAAATGCATGCCACACATATACACCAATATAAACATTTTAGCATTTGCTACGTCGCGTCTGTATTTCAAGAGTATGGGAGAACAAAAGACAACTTCTAAATCATTTCAATCAAAATAAATTTTATTATAACATGGCTATGAGTTCTTACAGGCAACTGGCAGCTGTTTTTGCTTTTTGTGAACACTTCTAAAAAGAAATGTTGGTGAAATAATAGGAGGTGATTGTACTAGAACGAGACGTCTAGCGCCGCATCACCTGCATAAGATGTCCAATAATTTACCTATAAATCCGGCCCACAAGATGACGTGACATCAGTCATTCCGTCGAAAAAATTTGTCTACAAATAAATCCTGAGCAACAGTCGCCAATAAAAAATAGCAGGTGTTTGTATTACCTGGTGATCTAAAAGTCACAGCGCTTTCACTGCTTACAAATCGTGACCCACCCGATGATGTGACAGTCACTCCGTCGAGTAATTTGCCTACAAAAAAAGCACAGGGCGTGCACAAAAAATACCAGGTGTTTGTATTATCTGGCGGTCTACTTGTGTCATCACTTGGCAAGCAAGATATCGGATAATTTGCCTAGAAATCTTGAGCACCAGGCGTCCATTAAAAATAGCAGGTGATCTATATGTCACATCAGGTAATGTGACAGCAGTCATTTCGTGGAATAAATAAATCCTGAGCACCATAAATAATATGAAGTGGTGCATCACCTGGTGATCTATGTATATGTCACATCATTTCTTACAAATACAACTCACCAGGTGATCTACCAGCAGTCATTTCGTAGGATAATTGCTGTTGTAAGCAAATATATGATTTGTTACCCGCAAAGTGATGTGACATATAGATCACCACGTGATACAAAACCAGCCATTTTTTATGGGCGCCTGGTGCTCAGGATTTATTTGTAAGGAAATTACCCGACGAAATGACTTCTGTCACATCACCTAGTGAGCCAAATTTGTAATCAATGATATGACACCTTGCTCGCCAACTGATGTGACATATAGATCACCAGGTGATGCAACACCTGCTATTTTTGTATAGGCGCCTGGTGCTCAGGATTTATTTGTAGGCAATTATCGGTTGAAATGACTGCTGTCACATCACCTGATGATTTGGATTTGTAAGCAATGATATGACATCATGCTCACCAAGTGATGTGACATATAGATCAACAAGTGATACAATACCTGCTATTTTTTATGATGCTCAGGATTTATTTGTTGGCAGATTATCCGACAAAAATACTGCAGTCACATCACCTGGGATTTGTAAGCAATGATAGATGACCAGTTAATGCAAACATCTGCTATTTTTCATGGGAATGACTGCAGCTAGGTCAAATGGTGGGCCGAATCAAATGATGTGACAACTTATACAAAGTGATGATGATGCGCACGGGCCTATTATGGACGTCTTTTGCTAGTGCAAATAGCTTCAGTTTTTGTTCACACTACACAGAGAAAAATGAGCTGGGAACGGATAAGGATTGACCGTGATTTTGGTTGAATCAACCCATATTTTGGTTGAATCAACAGATATGTTGGTTGATATGACCAAATCAGTGTCAATTCTTGTCCATCAATTTTCTCTGTGTGTATTATACCTTGAACAAGTAGGTAAGTGCTAATTGCATTATTTTCATTCATTTAAGACTTATCTGCCTTTAAAGTTTATATGTTTGATGATATTAAGTGAAATTCATCAAATAACTGAAATAATTGAATAATTGACAATATTCAAATAATTAAACCAAAGATATTAGATAATCATTATTTATATTAATGGGAATTTAACAGGTCTGATTCTAAGTACACTCAGAGAAAAAACAAGAATTTTGTACTTAAATCAAGCCCAAATCAAGAATTTTGGTCACGAAAGTACGATATTCTTATACGAAGTACAAAATTCTTATATCAAGAATTTTTTTCTTACTTCGAAAATTCTTCTTTCAAGAATAATTTTGTCCGAATTTAAGAACGCCCGGGGCTCTTTCAAGAACAATATATTCTTAGGGTTAGTTTTTTATCCTTAATTAGAAACCGAAAAAATTTTTTTTCAATCCCAATTGTTTCTTAAACTAATACTAAAATTCTCAAAACAAGATTTAAGTTTAAGGGGTTGTGAGTTCGATTCTCGGTGAAGTCAATATCAATTTTTTTATATAAAAAAATAAATATTTTTTCAGGGTTCTTATACTGACTTTATTGAGTATCGAAATCAGATCCCTCGAACGCTTAACCAGGATGGTTATTATACCATCGTTTACTTTTTCTTGCCACTTTCTAATTACATGTTTGTTCTAAATGACACGTTGCTTTTTGTTGCCTCCACCGGGAATCGAGCTCACACGCTTTAACTGCTGCACGAATGTCTCTACCACGAGGCTATCGCGTATTTAGGTTTGCTGCTGTCTCATTGCTGCTATGTTCTATTGTTATTTTGAGACAGGGTAGTATATTTTCACGAAACGGTGTTCTTGTTTTAAGACCACAAAGTGTTTGATTATTTCGTTCATTTCATATCATCTGCATTACAAACAAATGTAATTCGCAGATAGTTTTTGGAGTTTTCTTAATACAAGTAAATTTTTCTTATTTATTTATTTGAGTATGTAATAGTTTTGTTTTAAGAACACTTTTTCTTAATTTAAGTATTTTATTCGTATTTGAAGCTTTTTTGCATCTTTTTTATTGATTTGAGTATGTAATGGTTTTAATTTAAGAATAAAATTCTTAATATAAGTACTTTATTCTTATTTGAAGCTTTTTGCATCTGAATTTCAAAAACAAGAACGAAATTTTTATTCTAAGAATATTTAACTACGAAAAATTCTTGAAATTTTAAGAATGGAAAAAGATAAATTTAATTCTGGTCGGACTTAATTTTAGAATTCTATTTTTCTCTGAGTGTAAAAATTATCTTCAAGCAATTAGGTACTTTTGTTAAATTGCCCTATATCTATTATTTGCTTGGAAAAATATCTCTATGTATTGTATTGGCAATGTGGCGATAGTTTTGGCCTTAACACATCGCCGTTGAATATCGTACCTTAAATAGCTATGTTATAATAAAAAAGTCGATTTCTTTTTTTTTTTTAAATCAAACAAGTTCTTATCCGCTTTTTGTGTAGTTTTCTCATAACACAATCTTGATATACAATACACAACTTTACAATTTTTTTTAATTTTTGGAGATTGAAACAATCTAGCAATGCCTGACACAAAGTCTCATACACATTAAGAAACGTGATATATCAATACGTCCATGATTTTAGTTCGCCCATTTGTTGTAATTTTTTTATGTATATTTTAATTGGTGTTTATGAAAATTATATCTTACGCTTTTGGTTACTTTTTAAGTTGTTATTTTAACTAGAGCTCAGTTTGTTTTATATAAGCAGCAATAATTATACTTTGCCTATTAACTCGCAATATACTTAGACATACATACGTACATACATACATTGAACATAAATTCGTCCTATACATACAATGTTTTTAAGAAACAACATTAAATGCCTTCCATATAACTCTTAAAGCATCCCATATACACTCCCAAATATCAACATCCTATTTCAAACCTTAATTGCATGCGAAATCTGCAGTGCGATTTAACAGATCATAATCCCTATTAATTTTATCAGTGTTTTTATTCATTTTTCCTTTTTTTAATAAACTCTTTCTACGCTATTTCGTACAAAAAAGCTTAAAAGCTACTTTAGAAAAGAATGTGTATTTGTGAAAGCAATATTGAAGAAAATGTACATACACATATATTTACAGCAAATAATTACTAAGTTACGATGGGGAAAAATTAAAAAATGATTTAAAAAATTTCCTTTTCATAAACTACACAATCGCTAACTAGCCAGATTTATAGTGTAAATACATATATTCTTGAAAAATTATTCATTAAAAAAAAAGCGAACTTTGTATATATGTATGTAAGTATTGATATTAACTGATAATTAAACTTTTAACACCAGTAAATTAAATTTAGAATTTATGTGCTAAATGTTAAAGTCCAAATGTTGAACAAAATAATTTATTCAATAAGCAATAATAAAAAAAGGGGAGTACTACGAAATCCAATAGAAGCAAACTTTCTCACAAAATGCAAAATCAACGAAATCAATATCCTCAATCACGCAGTACATAATCTCTATTGAGGATATCGTGATAAAATCTGTAAACAACCAAATACCCGAACATGATATAGAAAATCGCTAGATGATCTGGACTATATAGAGGGGTAGAAGGGGCCAACGTTCTTGATTTGTATATCATGGCTGGTTTCTAACTCTGAATCAACCATCCCAATATACGTGGTCATTTTCAAAAGTACCTGCAATTTCGAATAAAGTATAACTGGTTGGATTTTTTGTAAACAGTAAACATTTAAACTCAATTTTGCATCACTTTTCATGTAGTCCGGTCAATATAGACATTTGAAACAACACAAATTACCACAGAACCACATCTTTGCATACAGCTTACATAGGTTCACCTTCACTTAGAAAACCTCAAAAGTCCCCATCGATCCCATGTGTGCTAAAAAAGTTATGCGGGGTCAAAGGTGAAAATTTTAGGTTTTTGGAGTTTTCTCTTTTGGTACTAGCCCGACTGTCTTGGAAATGATTTCGTTGACCCTATAGCCGGGCATACCTACCTCGGGTATCTATATTATAAACCCCTAACCCAAAGGAGTATCCTTTTATATGTTTTTGGTTTTGAGATTGGGATGTTTGGTTTTTGCGGATTTGTGGTACAACTCAACAAAAGACAAAACTACATTAAGATCTAAATTTTAAGCTAATGAATCTGAAGAGCAATAAAAATATATATAGATGAAAGTAACATTTATTTAAAAAATATATTTGTATGTATGAATGGAAGTAGTTAGAGCGCAAAGTTTAAGTGTTATGCAATTGATTTTCAAAATATGTAGTTACAAATCAAAACACTTTTAAAATGCATGTGCTATCTGTTAGAATATTACTATTAAATATGAATGTATGTATATGCAGTACATACATACATCTATACCATATATGTATACATAGAACACAAACAAGTTGTTACCATACATTATTAGGGAAATCGCATTACAGTTATTGCAAACAAATACTTTAAGCTATGCATTAAAGCAAATTTATGATTTAAATTTATTGCAAAATTTTGTTTTTAACAAATAAAAGAATAAACGCTTTTTATTTTATACATTTAAGCTTAAAATATTAAAATACTTATTCAAAAAATATGTATAAGAAAAGAAAGTAAAATAAGAAAAGTAATAATTTAAACTATTAACATAAGTTAAATCGTGGTAAGAAATATCTAATATTTGAGTGCAGGAATGTATGACGACTATGTAGATATGACTAAATGGTACAGTGTATGCATGTTAAATTAAGGCATTGGATGAAAAATTTTGCCAAAAAAAATTCCAAATGAATCCGTATACTTTGCGATTTAATAAGTAAAAAAATAATTTTTTATAAATGCAAATGAAATTTGAAAATTTTTGTGGCCTTTTGACCAGTCGAATAATTTTTCATCAAATTATTCTTTTGAGTTTTTGGCGAAAACAAGTTGAAAAACGCTACATACAATACCAACTATGATGTTTGCAATTTCGATCTTGCTGAAGGATCTTGTCAAATCGCTTTGTATTGTTGCTTAGAAATTTTTCATCACCTGAACTGGTCATCGAACCAAGGAGAGGAGATAGGAATTTCTAAACCGCAGTGTGTAAGCATTACACCAAACACTGCTTAGTGTGCCTGCGGGCAAATTTCAACTATATCTTCGCCTATTTTTGTTGTTATTTTTATTTAACAATGTTATTCTTACCTAAGTGCATATACCCAAAGCGACATTCTGTGGCTACTTACGTATGGCTAGGATTTTTGTTTTACACATTAGCTAAGCCTTAGTTTTATTTATGACAAGATCCTTCAACAAGATCGAAATTACAATCATCGTAGTTGGTTTTGTATGTAGATTTTTTCAACTTGTTTTCGCCAAAAACTCAAAAGAATAATTTGATAAAAAAATTATTCGACCGGTCAAAGTCCACAAAATTTTCAAAGTTCGTAAATATAATGACCAATAATAAAAATAACTAAATTATTAATGCAAATGTTTGAGGCCAAGAGAAGCTTAGGTAAATGAAAAGTTCTAAAAAAAATTATTACAAGCTACACCAAAAATATCCATCGTTTGCATCTGCATCTAAAGCTGTGACAATTTAATTTATGAATATACTTCCCTTGGCTTATGAGCTCAAACTGAGAAAAAATTCCCCTACAATGAATAACAATTTCTTAAAACTTTTGGTTTTAATATCAAATCTAAACCAAATTCCAAATTTAATTGTGGAAAAATTTAATATAAAATTTCAATTTACGAAACAAAAATCGAAAGAATTTTAAACACTTGTACTACAAAAAAAATAAAGTAAATGATATTTGGGCACAAATTTAAATACCAAACATATAATTCAATTAGTGAAACTTCAAATGGATTATATGATAAAAATGACAAAAAAAATAAAATAATGGCTAATTTTATGACCAAATTATGAATACGAGTATGTGTCGATGTTGAAAACTTTAGAAAAACAAATTTCAATTCAAAAAATTATGATACAACTATTTGTAAGACAAAAAGAGAAATTTTATTAACACTTAAATATGTATGCATGAACAACACGCTTATGCAATCAAGCATAAATATTACAAATACATATAAAGCACAACGCATTTATAGTAAATTCAATCAATACAAACTTACAATGAAATGAATCTAAATGGTTGCATTTAAAATCAAATATGTAAAGTTAATTTAATTAAATAATACAAAAGTTTATAGAAATTAACGCATTTGCCAATTAAAGAGACAAAGGCAAGCAACATTAAAAATTATAATAAATAGAATGAGTAAAAGTATTGAAAAATTTCCAAATAAAAAAACAACATATCTAAAAATCTATTATACACATGTTTTTATTTCATAGTTTAAATGGATAAATTGATCAATGATTAGTTTCGAGGAGGTAAGTACAAACATAATTTTATAAAAACCCTTAGCGACTTTAAACCGCAGAAAAATGTTATCCGCAAATGAAGAGCTAGAGAAACTGCGACATAATGACATGATAACACCAGGCTGGCCAAACTTGTCACATCAGTCCTGCCCGCACTTAGTCATGCGATATCGCAAATGTGGTCGCCTCCTAAGTTATGGTCCTTATTATGTGATAAACATATCACATCACTTGGTCAACAGGATGTCACAGCATTTGCTCACAAATGAGCTCTACGTAGCAGACGTCAAATGGTGAATGGAATGTCACATCACCTGTCACGCCATTTGCACACAAATCCGTATTATCAAGTGATGCGATATTAATACTCGGTCGAATTTTTGCGACCATAAAAAGGCATTTCATCACCTATTGAAAAGGATGTCTAATCATTAGCATAAACCCCCCCCCCCCCCCTGTCCACGTGAGGCGACATCCATCATTTTGTAACCCTTTTTGCCAAAAAATAAGTTCTGCGCATTAGGCGACAATTAAAACTACCAAGCGTCACATCTGCTGGCGATAAAAATGTTATATCACCTGGTCACAAATCAGGATCTCTGCATGCGAAAAAAACTCTTTTCTGACAAAAAATGCATTCGTCGCATCAGCTGGTGAGAAAAAATTCTAGTTCAAATTTGCATCAGAAAAATACCATTTGACATACTAGTTCATATATACATCAGAATCATACCAGTTGACATACTGCTCAGTCTATGCGCAGGACATACTAATCACGAATTTGACATTCATTCAAGTTGGTATACTAGTCGGTCTATGCACCAGTATCAGAGTCAGCCTTTACATCAACAATATACCAGTTTATTCTTTAGAAAGCAGCGACTATTTGTATTTACCCAAACACAAAAAAGCATCTGTGAATTACAAGGTAAAAAAGAAGCAGTGACAAGAGAAAAAGAAAAGCAATTGTCCTCTTCTGCATCAGCACCATACCAATTGGTATACTAGTCAGCCTCTGCATCAGCATTATACCAGTTGATATACTACTACATACACAGCCAAAAATGAGCTAAAGGCTCTGAGTTCGATTCTCGGTAAAGTTAACACAAGTTTTTTTTTCTATATTTTTTAAATTATGTTGTTTATTGTATTTTTAATTTAATATTGAATTCAACTTGCAATGGCTCCTTTCAAATTCCGCTTTCATCAAGTTTGATTATATAGGTGAAGGCACAATTGCATTCAACTTTGTAGAATCCACTTTCATACAAAGTTTTTTTAACGTAAAGCGAAGCGAAATTTTTGCAAATGCTCAAAAACAAGGCGCACATTTGTCACAGTTTTATGTAATTGGGGCTTTGGAGTTGTATTTATAGGTAAGGTAAATTAAGCTTACTTAAGGTTAAGTTAGTCGTCCCCTGCGGAGTTCCGGTCCCACATATGTAAACATAGATACAAGTAAGTCTTATGTTTACATCAAAAAGAGTCAAAGTAAGACTGCGTTCATGCTGGGCCATACATTCGAGTTAAAGGAGCATTGTTAGAGTTAATTTATATTGTTGTTGTCAATATACTCAAGTTTATGCCGCAACGTAAAAAAAATGGCGGTTATATACAAACAGGTTGTCATAACCTCTAACGAGACTTTTGCCGAACTTCTCTTCCAACTTATAGTGTGCTGTTTGATTTTTTCCTACAAGTTTTCTACTGAGTAGTTTGGCCTTGACTGGTTTGAAGCTAATCAGCAATGAACTAGTATAAATACACCACAAAATGTATAGTCAATGAACTATATTGTTTGCTGAGTAGTTGGACATTGACTGGTTTAAAGGTGATCAGAAAGGAACTAGTATGAATACACCACAAAATGTATAGTCAATGAACTATATTGTTTGCTGAGTAGTTCGACATTGACTGGTTTAAAGGTGTTCAGAAATGAAGTAGTATGAATACACCACATATTGCTTGCTGGGTAGTTTGGCATTGTTTGGTTTAACGCTAATCAGCAATGAACTAGTATGCATATGCCACAAAATGGTTAGTCAATGAACTAGTATGTTAGCTGAGTAGTTCGGAATTTGACTGCAGGGTAGTCTTTAAACTTGTCATGTGACCTGGTAAACATGATGTCACATCATTTGCCCACAAATGTGATTATATTTGTATCGTGTAAACTTACGCTGTACTTACTAGCACTATAAAATAGTTTTGTTAAACTGTTGTGCTAGGAAAAATTTCAATAAATTCATTTCAATTCAAAACTCAAGCATTATTTCACATCACTTGCCCACAAATGCGACGCTTTACGTGATGCGAGATATGCCATTTTCTAGTCCCTTTTCCTCAAAATAAATTCTGGTGAGCTTGAAGTCATGTCACCTCTTGAACAGGAACGTCACATCAAGTGGTAAGAAATGTCAATTCATATGGCGAAATAGTTGTCACGTCCTTTTTGGTCAGTTTTTCGAATACATACAGCAGTACATCGTTGAACGTTCAAACTAAGTGATGTTTCTAAAAATATCCAAACAAACATCAGACAAACAATATAAAAACAATTTTTTTTTTTGCTGCTGTTACCCTGCTATACAGTGATATGACATTCAGTCAGCTTTGTAACGTTGCCTTTGAAAACGTGATAGAAAATCGTGATGTAAATATCAGCTGTTTTATATTTACATCACCATTTCCCATCACGTTCTCAAAGGCAACATTCCAAAGCTGACTAAATGTCATAGCACTGTCTAGCAGGGTAGTATCTGTAAATTTTCGAATCATTTTTATAATTTAAGTAAAAATTTGGGGTATAATGGAAGCCTACACCTGATTATAAAATTGTCCTTGTCTGCCGACTAAGAATACTTCACATGTATTAGTAGCTCTGCTGGCGTTGTGCACCACTCCTCTAGAAAATTCAATGCTCACAGATTTCTGAGGGGTCTTTGCCTCTTGGAATATAGTTTCCAAGAATAACTTAACTCAAAAGTGATCGCTTCCAATGAAGCGGGAAGCGAAACTCAGCTAAGAAATTCATTTTTCGTCAAGTATTTACTTAAGCGTACACATGTGAGTGCTTCAAAGCGGTAAATAATTTGACAGATCTTTCAGATGTAGAAAGCCGCCAATTACCCTAAGAAACATATATACATCTACGCATATTGTAGATAGTTATTTAAGTAGGTGTCGGCACTTAAGTGCCCACTTACGTATTTTTTCCAGCCATACTTGTGATATCATATTTAAATACATATACAAGTTCATGTGTAGACGAGCACATTTAGTATGTCCACTCTTCGAGTAGCCTCATGCATATGGGCAAATCCAAAAGTGGGTTTACCGGAACCAAAAACTTGCCCGTCGAAAATCAATTGTTTTTTAAAAGTTATTTAGTAAATTTAGCATGATTGCATAATTTGTCAATATTATAGTACTAAAGTAAATTTTGTTTACCAATTTTAGAACTGTAACAACACTAGGCCAGTCGCGTTATTCTCCGCACTAACATCAAATTCAATTTCTTTTACCCAACAAACGAATATGTTATGTGCCAGAAACCATACAGTCAATGTTTGTAATCTACTATGTCCGTAACTCTAGGACTTACCCATCCATATATAGATACTAATGTAAATGTATATAGTAGGCTACTTACTTCTTGCGCTTAAATTATTAAATTGCTTTTGTTTATTATCTTTTTTTCTTATTCGAATATATTTTTTTTTAATTTTTTCTCAGACCCAACTCAGTCTTTTACTACCTCAGTCTCGTGTAAAACGCGTTTGCTATCACATAAATATTCGTTTGTCATTTGCATTCGAAAAAATAAAATTAATAAAAGGATCTTCCATATTCTCATAGGAAATTTTGTTTTTACTTTACCGAAGTAATTGTGAATTGATGAAATAAAACAAGAAGTGCAAAAATTTGCATTTAAACAAATTAAACAAAAAAAATATCACACATCAGCTGTTTCACAAAGTGAAATTTTTAAACAATTTTAATAGTAAATATCTTCACAGTTTAACAACATCTCGGTAAAAATACACTTTTCATTTCTTAATATAGTAAACGTTAAATACCAATATATAAGATAAATTCGGCTAAAGTAAGAGATGAGAACTTTGAACTTTACACTTTGGCTTTAAACAAGCTTGGAGTCTGCAAGTTTCTATGTGACGAAAATATTTTTACGGAATATATAATTCCATGAATGTCAAAATGTGAATAAACAATTTTAGAATCCCCAATAAGCACAACAGATTCGGGGGAATAAACCCGATTTGTCTGATATTCAAGGGACTATTTTCTTGCGGGACTATTTCATTCATGGCGGCCGCCGTGGTGTAGCGGTTAAGTGTTCGGCCTTCTGCACCAAGTCGTGGCGGTTCGATGCCCGGCAAAAGTAACATCAAAAATTATTTAGAAAAAGAATTTTTCTAAACGGGGTCGCCCCTCGGCAGTAGTTTGGCCAACTCTCCGGGTGTATTTCTGCCATGAGAAGCTTCTCAGCAAAAAATTAATTTGCTTTGCAAGTGCCGTTCGGAGTCGGCGAAAAACTGTAGGTCCCGCCAACTTGTAGGAAAAACTCAAAAGCAACACACCACAAGTTGGAAAGAGAAGCTCGGCTAAAAATCTCGTTAGAGGTTATGATAACCTGTTGGTATATCGTCACCATTAGTTTTTTTTTTTCTTCATTGTAGAAATAAACAGTTTTCATTTTACAGCAGCCGCCTGGATATGGCAGATTAAGATATAAGTAAAAAAATGGCGCCCCAAGTTTTTCGTAGTTAGCCTCCAAAATTTTATTACGGGCCTAACTGTTTTGTTTGAAAAAGGTAAAATGTGGGCGTGGCCTGCTTGCCTCTCTTGTTTGATTAGTGTCGTTTTTCTATTTAAAAATGTATGTATGTAAGAAGTCCTATGGGAGTTCTTCGAAAAATTTAAAGCCGCATATTTTTAATAATATAATATACTAGCTGACCCGGCAGACGTTGCCCTGCCACAAACGTATTTCCCTGCTTGTTTCTCTAATACGATCCCTATATCTACATATCCCAACTTGAACGATGTATTTAATGATTGAAATCAAGGCGAATTCATTACAGGTGGCATCTTCCCACCATATGGTTTATTCTTCTTCCTTGAAAATCGAATCGAAGCTGTAAAATTTCTTATGTTGTTGCTTTGTCTGACATTTTTAGCCACAAGGAGTGTGTGCGTGCGTGTAGATCTGAATTCGCTCGAACACACCTGCATTAATTCGCCTTGATTGAAATAAACTCGTAACTTAATCAGCGTATAACCAATGCAAGCAGCAACAACTTAAATGCCACTGCGATGAAGGTGAAGAAGTAACATATACTCGCCCAATATCTTCTTTCGATTACAAAACCGATTTAAACTACCAACTATCTTTGTTGTTGTTGTTGTTAACGACAAAAATACTCCCCGAAGGTTTTGGGGAGTGATGTTGAAATTGACAGTACTTAACCGGGAATGTGCCCGGTGCGCTCCGGTACTCCCTTGCGGTGCTGTCCTTCTAGGTCATACATCTCTCCATCCGTAAGGAAGGAGAAGATGGGTAATGAGAGGTGAGAAGAATCAACCATCGAGTTAGCACATCATTACCTATGAACATATCGTTGTGTGATACTATCACCAAATTTATTGAAATTAAACATTTGATAGAGAAGAGTGAACAAAGTAAGGTTGGCAAAAAAGAGATGAAAGAGATCATTGAAGAAGCTCTGTTTAAAAAGATTCAACAGTTGAAAATAAGTTTGATTATGCTATGGATACACACACGGAGATTATCTCCAATAAATCTTCTTTAATCAGATCCAAATTTTACCCTGATACACACAAAAATGAAGATTAACAGCATTGAGAATTACTACTTTGGTTGCTATTGCACTATATTCTTACCTACCTCAGCGACATCTAGTTGTCGAAAGTCGGATCTTAGAAACCAGCGCGACGCCTATCTGTCAGCTACCCTTAATTTCCTAGTGTTTCTTGGTGTTGTTGTCTATTTATGTACAAAGTGTTGCCAGTGCAAATTTTTTAAAACTGCTCAAATCTTCTTAATTTTTGGGAGTTTATAATGAAGATTATGCTCACGTTAACTCCCAAAAGCGCAGTTAATTCGGAATTTGCGCTAATGTATCAGCCGTATTACGGAACTTTAATTCACTACTGGAGCATAATGTGCAGATTAAAATAAATCAAATGCAAAGCGATATACTAGCTGAGCTAACAAAAACAATTGAAAACAACAACAAAACAAATGTCAACAATGTTAGTTATGCACAAGTAGCACCTTGATAGTAAGTCAAGGATAAGAAAGTAGCAATCAAGAGATAATAGTATAACCTGCTTGAACCTAAACGTTAGTAGTATTGTAAGTAATAAATCTGAATTAGAAAGAGTCATTGAAATTAAAAATCCTGCAATAATTTTATGTTCCGAAACATGTACCGCAAATCACATTACGGATCAAGAACTAAATATACAGAAACTAGTGCGGTGTGATCCTCATAGTAGGCACACAGGTGGTACTATGATCTATATACACGATTCTATTGAGTATAACATTAAATATAACAAATCAGTTGATAAAAACATTTGGTGTATTTTTATAAAATTGAAGCATTTTAATCCAAAATGGCAGATCGGTGTGGTTTACTACTCACCTAGCTCAAGTGATGCTGATTTTATAAACTATTTGCGCAATATATTAGGTAGTACCTGCGAAATGTCTGAGAGTAACATTCTTATAGGTGACTTTAATATTAACTTAAATTATACAACAACATATAGCACTCAATTAATTGACCTCTTTAAGGCATATTCTATGCACCAAAAAGTTAACTTTGATACTCGTATAACGGATATATCCAAAACCAAAATTGACTTACTGTTCTCGAATATGAATGATATAGTGTGTGAAAAATTAGATGAACATCAAATTTCGGATCATGAAACTATTAAATTTAAACTTGAAAGTATCTCCAAATTTATAATGAGAAGCATAATCAAAATAACCTCTTGGGAGTATTACAATAGTGAAGCACTTATGAATCAACTGCGCCTAAGTGATTTCAGTAATTTTGATCGATTTGATATGGAGACTAAGGTGTTACATATTAATAATAATATTTTGAATGCTATGCGAAGCCTGACTTATGAATGATTCATTTAAAAATTATGAATAAATGGTAGGTATGACAGTGAGCTAGTGACCATGAATAAATATAAATTTCAGCTATATAAACAGGCCCAAATATCGGGAGAATGGGATGAATACCGAAATACAAAAAATGAATATAAAAAGCTTATTAGAATTAAAAAAGCCAAGTATATGGAGTATAAAATAGATAGCCATAGCCATGATAGTAAAATGATGTCTAAATATTTGAAACAGGCAATTAGTATGGGGAAAGAAAGTTCCGTAATTAAGAAAATAATAATAAATGGTAATATTTATTATGATGAATCTGATATCGCAGACCAACTGAATACGTGTTTTGTTGACAGTGTTACAGATATTTGCAGTAAAATTAAAGTAGTTTATAGAGACGTCAATATATTTAATCAGCCAAACTATGTTTTTAAATTTGCGCTAGTTAGTACGGTTGATATTGAAGTAATTGTGAATAAGTTTCCAGCAAAGAGAGGTGGAAAAAAATTATTATCAGATGGTGTGGCAATTTATGGTATATTCTGTATGGGGGCTGCCTAGTTTTGCATACCTTACACCTGCTTAGTTTTCCAATCCAGGGCCTGAATATTTTTTCTATATTAGGCCGGCCTAGTTTTTCAAATCCAGCGCCAGGATAGTTTATCCACGATTATAAATTTCAATTTAAGTTGTTCATTTGCCGAACAAATTTTATGATTTGTAACAGCTGAATGGATAGAGATGATGACTGAATTTTTTTAATTGATTATTAAATGTATGTGAAATTTAATTCAAGTTGTTCATTGTAGAAAATATTTCAATGATTGGAATAGCCCAATGGACAGAGAAGAAGGTGCCCGGGTTCAGTGCTGACTGAAAGGCAATGAATTATTTTATTTCTCAGCTGGCATTGCCTTGGAAAAACTAGGCAGGGCCTAGATTAGCATTACCCGACAGGCCCTTTATTAAAAAGCATTAACAAACAGATGAGGGCCTGTGTAAACTTTCCTTGGCAGGCCCATGATTTTAAAAGGGAAATTCTAGTCAGGCCCTAGGTTAAATTTAACAGATTTTCTACCCGGGATAACTCACTTCTTCTGAAAATATGAATAGGTAAAATATGTTATCTTAAAGCGTTGTAACAATAAAAACTAATCCATCAGAATGCAAAAATCCTGAGATTTTTATCTAATTCCTAATCAAATATTTGCGCTTGTCTTACGTGCTGAAGTTTGAAACCTCGTATTTATGCAACTAAAAGCGTGCACGCCATAATTTTGAGAAGAGCCTGGGCCAAATTTAGAAAAGCGTATTTTAATCTAAACAATTGTGAAAAGAACACTCTCTTATCTACTCCGTCTGAGGTTGGTTTTTAAATCTACCACTGTATTGTGAATGAGATCATATAACCGAGTTCACCGTTTTCTTCACGCTAGCTTTACAAAAAAGTGCCTAATATAATAGTAAAGCTACTATCATTTGTTTACTCACAGTTGATTCTAAAGCTAAATGTTTATGGCATACAGGCGACATTGTTTTTCTGTAGAGATCTTGACTGCAATAATGATGCACTTACTTGCATTTATATTAGACTGGGACAATCAAGGTATAATAATTACAAATATAATAAAAAGCAAGTAAGCAAAGGGCTGTCTTCGGCTGTGCGGAAGGCTTCATACCTTTCATGAATATGAGTCACGTTATTTAAAATATGTACAAACTATAAAAAGTTACTTTCTTACGCTGATAAATAAAAGATAAATATCCCAAACTCCGTTTATGGATACAATCGATAGTATGGGGTCTATATACTATAATGTTCCAATATTACCGATTTTAGTTGATCAATTGCATGAGTTTTAGCCCAAGACCAGTTTATCGAAGCAATCGATTGTATGGGGGATATGTGAAAAATTAATCGAATCTTAATGATTTTCAACATCGACATTGCGCATGCAAAAATAGCGATAGTTCCAAAATTTCAAATTCCTACCTGTTTAACAGGATTGATAGCCCGAAATTCGTTAATCGGGGACTATGTGAAATATTAATTGAGTCTGAATGATTTTCAACATGGATATTGCTCATGCAAAAAGAGCGATAGTTACAAAATTTCACCTTCCTACCTGTTCAATTACAGGAGTTATAGCTCAAAATCCGTTTATCGAAACTTTCGATTGTATGGGGGCTATGAGAAATTTATATCGAATCTTAATAATTTTCAACATCGATATTGCTAATGCAAAAATAGTGACAGCCACAAAATTTTACGTTCCTACCTATTTTATTACAGCCCAAAATCCGTTTTTTGGAACTAACGATTATATGGGAGGTATATGTAATGTTGGTCCGATCTTGTTGGTTCCGACAAATGATTAATACACTGTAACATCCACTCATCGAGTTTCATTCAGAAATCTCAAGAATTGAGGGACTAACTTGCGTTCAAACAGCAGACGGACAGACGGAGATGGCTAAATCAACTCAGCTCGTCATCCTGATCATTTCGGTATACTTATTGATAGCCCATCTCTACTTCTTCTCATACTTCGGCACAAAATTATAATACCATTTCTTGTTCATGAAAGGTATAAAAACTGATTTGTATAATAGGATTTGCAAAGCCATTATTCCCTTAGGTATCGTCCATTTTACTGAAGATATTGGATAATAACTTCCTATATTATCATTCCAAAATCGAGTCTGTAGCATGAGCACTTTCAGTGATATGTAATTTGGAAATTCTCCCCTTAAAAATGCACGGTGCCAACCCCACTTTTAAAGTTTAATAGAAAATCCATATATGAAATACTTCTATATTGGCAGCAAGGTATCTTCTCAATGTGTAATAATTACGAAATCAATTTGAGGCAAGCTAGTACCGTTTTTGTCAATGTATTGTGTACGTGTAAATTCATAAACGAAAAAATTGAAAAAATGTATTGAAACCAAATTAAAATTTTTTTTGAAAATATGTTGAGGCTTGTTGTCACAAGTATAATAGTAAGGTATGTATCTATAGTTTTTCGTCTTAGAGCCCAAGCAGTATACTTAAGCTAACTAAGTTTCCAATATTTTCGTAAGTTTACAGATTACAATTTATACAGATTTCTCGTATTCCAGGTTGGCCTTAAGTTAAATTAAGTATACGTAAAGACGGATTGGACCTTAACGGTGCCCTAAATTGAGATTAGCTAACAACTTTCAAGGAGCGGGTAATGGGTTTAGAATATGCCCGAGGTAGGTATGCCGGTCGTAAGAGGCGACTAAAATCCACCAAATCGTTCCCAAGACACTCGGGCAGTACCGCAAGGGAGTAACGGAACGTACCGGATACATCCGGCAAAGGATTGTCAACACCCGTACAACCCCTGTTTGTTCTATCACGTAACTTTTATAAGTGGATCTTCCGACTAGGCAGGGCAAAGTATGGCTACTACAACAACAATACCAAGGAGCTATTTTTGTATATTGGAATATTCGCTACTATCTCCATAATGGCATAACCGATCTTGAAACAGACAACGGACTACATTCTGTTATAATAAGCTAGGTTCACAGCGAGCTAAGCTCTGCACAGAGCCAAGAATGCCTAATAAAATTAATAAGATCGTCTTCATGATCAGTTTTTGGGCAAAGGGGTAGTCGCAACGGTGGAAACGAAGAAAAAACTATAAGGAAATCTTTTTGGCTTTAAGAAGAAATTCTTATTAAAAAAACTATACATTTAGTACAAAGGTGTAGTTAGACGCTGGAAATTATTAGTATACGATGGCCGGATGGTTAGCAGCTGGGTTTAGCAATCTAAAAATTGTAAGTTCGATTATCTCTCTTTTTTTCCTAATTAGAAATGTTAAAAAGAAATCTTCTCAATTATATTTATGAGATTTTCCTTTGAAACATTAACAACTATACACATATCAGTAATTAGACGCTAGCAATCAAAAGTGAGCGATGGCCTGATGGTTAACAGCTGGGTTTATCATTCCGAAAATTGTAAGTTCGATTCTCGGTGAGGGCGATATCATTTTATTTTTCATTTAAAATATTAAAAAGAAAATCTTCTTAATAACATTAAAAAGACTGTCTCTACAATAATAAGAAGCACATCTTCTTGAAGAAAATCTATAGAGATATCTTATGACTTTTGTTCTATTTTATTAGGCATTGTTGGCTCTGTGTGGTTTTTTGAATTATTTTTGTAAACAAAAATATATGCCTGCCTCGCTCAAATTTAATATATCTGTACTGTGATATATTCGAACGTTACTAGCTTTTGCTGCCAATATAGGAGTATTAACTATATGAGAAAAACACAATAGAATGACCAGGAGGATTTACCTACCAAATTATAATACTTTAGTTATTTTCCTTACCTAATTATGTCAATTTATCTGATTTTGGAAATTTTCTATATCGGAATGTGAATTCGTAAGTGGTTGCCCCCACAACACAGTTTTTTTAAATCACACCTGCGGTAAAAGTATAACATGGTCGCAATTCTCTGTCAACTCATGACGTAGCAATAAGCTGATTCTGTCTGGCTAGTTCATTCCCTGCAAAAAATTGTGCGATTAATCCCTAAAGAGAGTTGTCCTCGATTAATCCCTTTCGGGTACAACTGGTCTACAATTGTGCCCAACACATGCCTTACGGATAGGGTTGGGGATTAATCAGACTGATATCTTGGAGATTTGGAAAGTTATATCCTATCCAATCCAATAGGACACTATAATTTCAATCACACTTACCCGTGAAAACTCCTAGGAACTGTTACAAATATGAATGGGGAAAACTTTAGTTTACAATTGCACGACAAAAAAAAAATTACAAAAATATAGTTTTTAGCGTAAGGAGCTTCAAAAAAATTACCCAATGTAGAACACCTCTGCATCCATTTCATCAATTCAAACAAAATACTTCGTGATTACTTTTTTATTACAATAAAATATATATCTGTGGACATTTGACATAACAACTTCTTTCAACAATAGCCGCTATAGTAGGGTGTTTTTCGACAACTTGTTCAAAAATAGCTGAAATGTAGGAGTTGCGATTTTGTCCAGGACAAGAGTCGCTGTACATAATCACGTGTGTTATGATCTCTGGCAAGCTCATCAAACATTTAAAAATGCACGAACCAATATCATTTGCTCCACGTTTTGCTATTAACTCATGCCAGATGTAACAGTTTGCCTTTTTCGTTTCCCCATCATGTATTGTTAAATTAAAAGTCCATAATGGACGTTTGTGGAAAAACATTGAAGCATTTAAATACGGCGTTGGCAAACATTGCTGCAAGTCAAAGGAAAACATTTTTACATTAACATGTCTGCTGGCCACATCTTTGTCCATTTTTTTGCAGTTATAGGCAAAATCTGCATTATCGTGGTGTTCTCTTTGTTGCATTAAAAGTTGGTCCTTTTCGTTTTCGTCCGACGTATTTTTTAAACGGGACTTTAGGATTTCGCACGTATTGCAAAGATCAGTTTGAGGCTTCTTAAATTTATATTTAGCTGGTGAAATATTTCCTGATATTTTGATTCGGATACTGGTTAAGTGTATTTCTCCTTATACAATCTATATAATAAAAGAGATAAAAGAGCAAGGTTGAGTCCACGTTGAAAATATAGTTGGCTTGTGTGACGGCCACTGTAATGGCTTTGATACTTTGGTGTACTGTTAATATGTTCAAGCACTTCGTTGAATTTTTCGGTTGATAGCTTATGAATGGATATGGATGCTTGCCGCGTCGATCATTTTCGAGACTTCCGTTAAGTTTCCCTTGGACTTTCATGCGGCATATAGTCTTTATACTTTGATCCGTTTCACCAAATATTATTAAAAAACACTTTTTGCACACACTAGTTTTTTACCCGTTCATTTCAAAGTGATAAAAATAAACAAATTCTCTATTTCTTGGCTTTGAAGCTCTTCTGCGTGTTGCACTCTTCTTGCGCTCAACATGTATCATACCAGCCAAATACTGACGGCGGCTGTTATAATTGCCCATCTTCCAGTACGATACGAATATTTTTTTCTGCTGCTCCAAAGAGATTTTAGTATTACACTTCTTGTTACAATCCACCAGCTTCTCAGTTTTTTAGCTGGGATAATCTTGTTTTCCAGGTTGTATACTCTTTACCCAAATTTTTGTTCATTTTATTAGTTTTTATACCCAGCTGTACTTGTACACAGGGTATTATAACTTTGTTAGGATAACGGTTGGTTGTACAGGTATAAAGGAATCGAGATAGATATAGACTTCCATATATCAATATGATCAGGATCGAAAAAAAATTTGATTGAGCCATGTCCGTCCGTCCGTCCGTCCGTCCGTCCGTCCGTCCGTCTGTCCGTTAACACGATAACTTGAGCAAATAATGAGATATCTTCACCAAATTTGGCATGCGTACTTATTTGGGTTCAGAATAGATTGCTATAGAAAATGGGTAAAATCGGACCATAACCACGCCCCTTTTTCGATATCGAAAATTTCGAAAAACGTATAAAATGGGTTAATTCAATATTAGAAGCAGCTACAATGATAAAATTTGCAATATGTATTGATTTAGATGTTCTAAGGCCGATTTTATAAAAATTTTTGAAAAGGGGGCGTGGTACCGCCCACGTATCTTTGAAGAAATTTTAAAATTTTGACTCTTAATAACTTCAGAACAGTTTATGCTAGTATAACGAAATTTCGTAGAGGACATACTATTGTTGTGGTAAATTCAGCTATAGAAAATAAACGAAATCGCTTCGCGACCACGCCTACTTTTTCATAAAAGTTATATTGAAAGGAGGTGGAAATATTGAAAAGCCCATATCTAATTAACTGATTTCGCTATAATAATATAATTTGGTACATACATCAACTTTCATATTCTTTACGCAATTTTTAAATTCGACTGCTAACAACTTCAGAACGGTGTGAGATAGATTTACGAAACTAGGTACCAGGCATGTTATGTTTATGTAGAGTACTACCACAGAAAATAAGAAAAATCGGTGAACGATCACGCCCACTTTTGAACTAAAGTTCTCTAAACGAGAGTTAGGAAACCGGAATATGCAAAATGAGTCCAGAATGAAACCATGTACATATGTATTACTGGCCAGGCTTTTAACACCATTAACTATACAAAACAAAGAATAACAGCATTTTATGTGCACAGCTGGGTATGTAATGTTCGGTTTCACCCGAACTTAGACTTCCTTACTTGTTTTTTTTATATTTGTTGGTTTTGGGTTCGCCAGAGGGATATCTTCACTAAATTTTGGTGACACTGTGTCACTAAGGCTAGAATCAATTACATCTGCCATCATTCTCTTATACTTTCCGACGTAGAATTAAAAACGGAATGGTTTGACGGAACATAATCGGAATCGTTGTAGTCCGTTTCGTGAAAAACATCTTCTTCGAAATGGTCACTATCAATGTTGCTAAATTGGCCACTGACATGTTGTCGCAGTTCACTCATTTTTTCAGGGTCAATTCTCCCATTATAACTCGAAGCAGTTTCATTGGGGAATTCCATTAACACTTCACTATCCTCAAAGAAAAATGGACGAACACTTTTATTTTTTCTTATTTCATTCTGTTCACTTTCGCGATCTGCTGTTTTCGAATTTCTTGCTAAAGCTACTAGTTTTTTCCTCTATCCATTTTGTTTGTTACATATGTTTAATTTTAATCCGCAAATTATCTTAAATTTTTTAAATTCACTTTAAATTGTTTGACAAAACCACTTTTCTTGAGCTATGATTTCACTCTTTTCACTTTATTTTTACACTAAATAGCTTCTTTCGATAAAAGAGGTTTTGCCACAACGACACTTCGCGACTGAATGAGAGACAAAATAGCTTCTTCAAAATAGTACATCATTTTTTTTTGAAAAATGCATTTGACAAAAGAGCTTCAATTTAAAGAAGTTGATTTGTCAAATGTAACTTGCAGAAATTACTTAGACGAAAAATAAAGAGAAGCTTTTTTGTCAAATGTACGTTATGCTTTTACCGTTTGAATTTTTTGAAAATTGCAGCTTATTAGAAAGACGAGCTTTTGTCAAGGGCATTTTTGAAAAGTTAAGATTTAAGTTGTTTTTTAACTCCTATAACTTTTGAAATAACGGTCGCACGAAAACGCTGATAAGACAGAAATATGCGTATTGAAAAATCATATATTAGGTAGAAATCTTGGGAAATTTTCTTATGTCGAGAGAAGTTGTTTTGTGAAATGTCCACAGATATACATACATATGTGCTCTTTTTCTTAACAATACACAAGGACTAAAGACTCATACAAATATGCTACTTTCATTACCAAATGCATCATATTTTTATCATAAATTAGTTGATTGCAGTTTTAAACAAACTTCTAAGCTTATATTTAAATCTGGTTGTTATTTATTGACCATCCGTAGTAAATTCAACCTTTTATGCTTTGAATTATTTCAATCTAACTCATATCGCTAGATCTAAATAGCGATTAACTCAAAAAATCACAATGTTCAAAAAACTCGAAAAATGTCTGCCTCTGCATTTTCAATTTATAACAGCCCTTCTCTCGGTGGGTATTAAATCGGAGAGCGTGGTAGTATGCATAGCTCCCCTTTAGATCTAGGTGTGCGATATAATGTCGACAAGTTTACCATTAAACTTTAATTGGGCGATTTCTGTGGATTTAAGTTAGTAGCGTGCTCAAATAGTTCAATGGCATCTTTTAACTTTCCTTCATAGAGCAAACAAAGTCCCATATTGTTTAGGATCATTGTATTGACATCTGGACGATTAACATGTAAACCACAATTGCAATGAGTGTGGTGAATGTTTGATGGATTGAGCTGCACGACCATACCCTTGTCCGCAAATTCCAGCAAGCGACCTGTTAGATTGACCGCAGCACGTTCGTCTTGTGTCATACAGTCAAATGCTTCAGCACTGCGTCTGCAATAAGATCAGGCTGCGTGGAAATAGAAGCAGAACAAAATTAGCAAGATATAGACTATTGTGCTGGTGCGACACATTCCTACCAAATCTTTTGGTGCTACGCTGCCACCCGGTTCAATAGTTGCCGGCTCCCAGAAATTACGGCTTTTTTGCGGCTTTTGTTGCGTACGTGGTGGTGGTGGCACAGGCGTCGTTGTACTACCAATGGCAATAGAGGTTTCTAAACATTGAAAACTGTACATTAAATATTGATTTATGTTTTTTAAGTGTAAATACAAACCATTTTCCTTGGGCATGTTCTTAGCTGCAAATTCGTCAAGAAAGCTTGGCGGATCATCAGCTATCTACTTTTGATCCTTTTCGGATATAATAGGCGATCAATCTACAAGTATACCCACAAGGGTATATAAGCGACTAATCTACTTTTCGGATATAATAGGCGATCAATCTACAAGTATACCCATAAGGGTATACAAGCGACGAATCTACATTCATACCCGTTCTGGTATGAAAGGGGTACAATTAGTCTCTCCATAGGACATGCAAAGAGACTAGAAAAAGTAGTAGTCTAGTGTTCCTCTGCGATTGATCCCGGATGCATCCCGGACTAATCGCATTTTTTGCAGGGTTGTAACGGTATCGCTTTTGGTACAATCTCCTCTCTTTGGTTCATGACCTAAACAGTTTAAACCCAGTGGGAAAGTAGGTAATGCATTACCTTTTTCATCAATGAAAAGAATCATGAGCAAAGTAACGCATGAAAAAATATTTGAAAAATCTTCCCATGTAATGTATTTCGTAAGGTATTATTTTTCAAGTAGGCGTGGTTGGAGGGCGATTTTATCCAATTTCATCAGGTATACTCCCCACAATACTAGTATGCGGCCAGTCGAATTTTCGAAATTACCTCTCTTAAAAGTTGGCCAACTTTAAAAAAAATAACAAAAAATCATGATAGAATGACCATTATATCATTTTAGCCATTTCAGCTACTTACGGCGATATATCGATTTATGTGATTTTCGAAATTTTCGATATCGAAAAAGATGATAACCATCCGATTTAGCCCGTTTTCAATAGTAACCTACCATGACCGGAAAGTAACCCGTATACCAAATTTCATGTAAATATCTCAATTTTTACTCAAGTTATCGTGTATATGGACGGACAGGCAGACGGAAATGCCTTAATAAACTTTTCTTTTCAACCTAGAACTTTCATATATGGAACTCTATATCTATCTCCATTATTTTGTGCCGGTACGTAGTACTAGTACTAGTACGCTGGGTATAAAAATATAAGGTATACAAAATCTAAACTCGTAAGAACAGACCTCTAGAATTTAATATTACCGAAATGCAAATACTAAATACAAATTTAAAAACCACGTCATCTTATAAATCATCTTTTTGTAGGTTACACTAAAATTATTGTTGATATATGTACATACTATGCGCGACGATCATCTTATCTTAGTTTTATCAAGTTAAAACCAAACAAAGTTCTTCGATTAAATTTTTTTTATACAGTTATCTATAATCTATTTTCATTCTTTAAAATGTAATAACAGACAATCTCAGTAGTTGTAATTTGTTTATATACAAATAAGAATGTGCATGGAAAAGTTACAAGTGAATAGATACTGCTAACATATATGCATTATCAGCTGTTGTCTTTAACAATATGATAGTAGATTAATTAAATTTTGCTTATCAAGAGGCACACTCTGTTTTATCACCAGAAAGGCGTAGTTAATGCTTATTTAATTGTCTACTGTGTAATAATTGGATTGTCACTCATGAAAGTCGCATATTTACGCGTCAGATTGAGTGCTGCTTTTAACGTAACTAGATCGAAATTTCTAAATTAATATATTCAACAAAACAGTTTGAAACACAATTCAATCTAAATAATTATAAATATACGTACATAATAACTATGTATATTATGGTGAACTGTTGAAAATAATGGAAAACAAAAAATTGAATTTAAAGTGAAGTTTGCAAACCCAACTACTCACTGTGCCATAAGATAAAATCTGCAGCAAATCAAAATTATCCAACTCTTCAATCAAACTCTACCGAAACTGCACATATGAAATAAGTACTTATGCTAGTGTCAAAAACAAATAATCTCAGATGAAAAGAAGTAAGGAAAGCTGTCTTCGGCTGTGCCGAAGTCTATATGGGTGATTCCTTGGAAACTGATATATTTGTGTTCACCGACTTTAATGTCAAAAATTTATAACAAACCGACATTTTTTAAATAAACTCATATGTAGTCTTATATATCTAATCGAGTCATATAAATTAAGGGCAAAATTTAATCATTTAATAGCATGGACTACTTTTAAATACACAAAAAATAAAAAAAAAAGTGATAATTTTTAGTACCCCTTTGCTGAGGTCATGTACATTTATTTGCCTTTTATGCTATAAATTGTGAACAAAACAAAATTTCCATAAGCAAGCTTTGAAAGAGGATAAAGAGCGTAACAATATGCCACAATTGTTTTTAAACAAATTTGCTTGACTAGGGTCCTATAGAGGACTAAACTTTGTTCTCCAGTTTTGTAAAAAAAATCCAAAAATGGGGCTCACAGTGGTCGAGTGCGAATATTAATTAACATATAATGTTAATAGTTTTTAAACATGTTCAGTCTAATGTCAACATCAAACTGTGCTAGAGCAGGTTCCATTTCGAAGACGAGCTGGGAAGATTTTGCGCTTAATATATGTGTCACACTTTCTCATGTCACAACTTTACCACATCTTTTCTTCTAAACTAGGTGTAATTTTTCCTTGAATGAAAGAACACATATAGACCTTGGTAGCGTACATCTAGTTTCTAACCGAAGTCCAAAAATATTAAGCCATATTAAATTGAGAATAGATTACACAACACAACATTTTATTCTACTGGTTTTAATACAGTTGTTTTTACAAGTATATATAAAACGAAACACCATGAAATATCTGTCATCATCTATAGTTCGTGTTAGTGAAAATGGTGATCTTTTACCAGAAAATAATGGTCAACCTTCACATAAAACCCGCCGGTAAACTGACGAAGCGGCAAATCCAAGAGCGACAAAAAAATCAATTTTTTAACTATTCCTTATGTATCTTCTAATATTAAATATTTGTGTATTAACTGTTATTTAGTGTTAATACATGAATAAAACGACTTTGAAAATATTGGTCACATTCGCAAAATATAAAGTCTCAATTTTAATTTTACAAAATTCCGCGAAATTTCGCTTAAACGGCAAAACTATTCAGCCCATTAATAATCGGCATCGAGACTGCGGTCAAAAACTTCTTTTTGTTGCCTGTAGCGCAATGCGAATCAGGGGCTATTTCTTATACCCCAATTTACACATTTCTCTAAAAGTCGATGTGTGAAATATATCAGTTTCCAAGGAATCAGCCATATACCTTTCATGAAGCGTCAAGATTTTCATCATCATCATCATTTATTGGCGCTTAACCATCTAAGCGATTTTGGCCGTTGCATATCAAAGCACGCCAGTCATTCCTTTTTAGCGATAACTGACGCCAATTGGAAACCCCAAGGGAGTTCAAGTCATCCTCCACCTGTTGTTTCCATCCCAGTCGAGGCCTCCCCCTTCCTCTGCTGCCGAATTCAGGCGACGATAGGAAAACCTTCTGTGCTGGAGCTTCTTTGTCCATTCGCATAACATGGCCCAGCCAGCGGAGTCTTTGGGCTTTAATTCGCTGGACTATGGTCAGATCTGCGTAGAGCTCGTACAGCTCGTCGTTAAATTTCCTTCGAAACTCGCCGTTGGCATCACGGGAAGGACCATAAATCTTCCGGAGAACTTTTCTCTCAAATACTCCAAGGGCCATCTCATCTTCTCTTGACATTGTCCATGAATCTGAGCCATACATCAGGACAGGTATGATGAGAGACTTATAGACGTGATCTTTGTTCTTCGAGAGACGACTTTACTTCTCAATTGCCTACTCAGTCCAAAGTAGCACTTGTTGGCAAGAGTGATTCTCCGCTGGATTTCTAGACTGATATTATTTTCGGTGTTGATACTGGTTCCCAAATAGACGAAGTCCCTCACAGTTTCAAATTTGTAACTATCAACAGTGACATGGCTGCCAAGGCGCAGGTGCGCCGATTCTTTCTTTGATGACAGCAAATACTTCGTCTTGTTCTCGTTCACGGCAAGACCCACTTTTTTCGCTTCCTTATCCAGTCCAGAGAAGGCAGCGCTTACGGCGCGGTTGTTAAGGCCAATGATATCAATATCATCGGCATACGCCAGCAATTGCACGCTCTTGTAAAAGATTGTACCATTGCGGTTTAGCTCTGCTGCTCGAATTATCTTCTCCAGCATCAGGTTAAAGAAATCGCACGAAAGGGAGTCGCCCTGTCTGAAGCCTCGTTTGGTTTCAAATGGCTCAGAGAGGTCCTTCCCGATTCTGACGGAGCTGTTGGTATTGCTCAACGTCATTTGGCAAAGCCGTATAAGCTTTGCAGGGAAGTCAAATTCAGACATGGCGGCATACAGGCAACTCCTTTTTGCGCTGTCAAAAGCGGCTTTGAAATCGACAAAGAGATGGTGTGTGTCGATTCTTTTATCATGGGTCTTCTCCAGGATTTGGCGTATCGTGAAAATCTGGTCGATGGTAGGCTTACCAGGTCTAAAGCCACACTGATAAGCAGTGGCGTGCGTACGAGTATCAACCGAGGCAAGCCCCTGTCTTTATAACCCCAACGAAAGCACTTACTGCTGCCAGAGAACATTTCAGACAAAGAAGAGTTCGGGATATTTATCGACTTTTGCAGACGGGGAAAATTTTAAACTTTTAGGTTCCGCTAATAGGCACGTTATTGTTGGCAGATTTTGTAAGCTTTTCCAATCCAAGGGAAACGTTTTATTCGCACTATTTCCCATTTAGGTACATTGCAAAAGCTAAGAAATCTTAAATATATTTTTTAAGTTTTATAGTGCCTAGCAAATAAAAAAAAATTACAGCACCTACCACCATTGAATTCTTTTTTTCTACTTTAAAATATGCGCCAATAATTTTTGAGTAGCGCGCTTTGCACTTTAAAATTGTAGATACATACATAAACAAATTTCATTTTCGTTTTATCGTACGGTAACACCAGCCAGAAGCCAGCTTCAAAGTTTCATATAAAATTACTTCCAAATTCAAAAAAAAAAAAACAATTGCTTCAGCACGCAGATTCGTACTGGTTTTGAAAGCCCCGTAAAAGCCAATAAGTAAAAGCGAGATGGCCGTCATTGCCTAGGAGGTTAAAGGCTGTTTTAAGTAAGTAAGTAAGAGATGGCCATCACGCACTGAAATAATTTTATGTAAATGAGCTATCAGCCGGCAGGTTGCAGGAAAAGCTGTTGGTATGTTTCCATGCTATTAACAGCTATTAGGTAGTAGGTGGCAGGCAGGGAAATAAAAACCGGATATCCTTTTAAGAAGCCAAATGAACATACATATTGTAGCTCATAGGGGATTAGCTAGGCAAGCCGGGCTTTTCGGCTTATATGGAAGGCACGCCACTGCTGATAAGGTCCAATCAGTTTGTCTACGATGGGCTTCAGCCTTTCACACAACACGCTAGAAAGAACCTTATATGCGATATACGATTTTCACTGTTCGAATTTAACTTTAGCTAATACCAAAATTATCGGAACTATCGATTATATGGGGACGATGTGTTATATTGGTCCAATCTCATTGTTTAATATCGACATTCCACATTCTAAAAGAGCAGTAGTTACGAAATTTCATGTTCCTACCTAACCAATTACAGAGGGCTATGTGAAATATTTATCCCATCTCAATGATATCAAACATCGATATTGCACATATAAAAATAGCAATACTTACAAAATTTCACTTTCCTACCTATTTAATTACAGGAGTTATAGTCCAAAATCAGTTTATGGGAACAATCGATTGTATGGGAGCTATATGTAATATCGATCCGGTCTTGTTGGTTCCGACAAATGATTTCTGTATTAGAAAATGGTGACCGCATACCAAATTTAAGCAAATATCTCAAAAACTCAGGGACTAGTTTGCGTTGAAACAGACAGACGACAAACGGACAGACGGAATGGCTAAATTAACTCATCTCGTTATCTTGATCATTTCGGTATACCTAATACCATTTCATCTTCATGAAAGTATAATGGTCCTCTTTCCATGAACAGAGATTGTGAAAACATATTTAAACGAGTGGGAAATTTGGTTCGGCGGAAGTGATGATAGGCCTCATAATTTCGGCAAGTTTAGTGCTTGACCAAGGTGGGAGAGCTATTGGAAAAGGAATATGCCAAAACACCGTTTTTAAAAAAATTTTACTTACAACGTTATACCCGATGATGCTGCAATTATATAATACACATTTTTTTCGTTAGTGGTTTAAGTGCCTATGGGTTTCCTACCGTAGATTTGAGCGATTTTTTCTTAGGAATACATTGTTTTAGTTTCATAAAAAACTTAATACAAACAAATTTTTAGAGCAGTTTTGGTATCGAGTTGACACGAAACCCCAATTGTTCTCCATTTTTTATTATTACGGGAAGTCTGGCCCATCTTAAAAAGCTTGAGGGAGTTCTTATAATTTCTTCCGTGGACTCTTATCTTATCTGCTCTTAGAATTTAAGCTCAGTTTTCAGAAAATCTAAAATGTAAGATCATACGGCATGTTTTTTGGATATACACATGTATATTACCCAGTAACGTGGAGTAGTATGTGTATGTAAGTAATAGAATATCAAATCAAGTTTACATACATAATCCCATTACCTTTTTTATATTTGAAGCATCATCGTGAATAACGTGCTAAGTTACAAAATCATAATTTGTCAGGAGAGCAAAAAAACGGCAAAATCATAGTTTTTTAATTTATTTCTTTCAACTGTCTCCTTAACGTTTTCTTTTACATATATCTTTCATATTATCAGATATACACCTTCCTTATAATCTTCCAGTGCCCTTTCGAATCACTTTGGACGCTTCTATGCAAAATGATGTATGTCACTTTTCATTACCCTACTATTTCTAAATGCATTTTTACAGTTATGGCGAGCAAAATTTTAGAAAATTTGTTATCTGAACAATGCAAGAGAGCAATACAAAAGGTAATAACTATGCAATAAAACCGGTTTTGAAAAAATTGACACTTAGAACGTTATTCGCGATGATGCTTCATTGAGCTTTTTTTGACGACTGTGGTAATTATCTTGCTACACTGAACCAAAAACGTACATGTTTTTTAAGAAAAAAGTTCCATAGAATTTCAAGCTGATGTTTCTTAGAATAAGAGAAAAAATTCATAGATTCTAAGAAAATTATTTTACAATTTATGAATGAATTCATGCTTTCTGAGGATTTGTTTACATATTTTAAGAACAAGTACTTATACTCTAAGAAATAATCTTAAATTTCTTTGAAAAAGTTCTTTGGAGAGGTTTCAATGAACAATTCTTAAGGTTAGATTAGGTTCAAGTGGCTGCCGCAGAGGCACACCTAGGCCGTTGTGATACCACCAACACTAGGAAAGTCAGTTCCGGGACCCTACCATATGGAAAATTCCTGTATTATCGGGATTCTGCACATAGCAGAATCCCGGGACTGACGCTGCTGGGCTGGATTTTGAAAAAAGTGGCCAAAAGTCGGGACAAATGAAGTACATTTTTCAAATCTAGGAACATCAAAGTATTTCGTTAGATAAAGGACAACTACTCAGGTGTATCAATAATTTTTTCGCATGGTCGATACTTCTAGCAAATAGCGACATACAGATATGTGTGTAAAAATAAATCAACATTTTATGTCCAAGCCTTAAGTGGACATCGTACTGATTTAGTTTGCACCGATTCCGGCTTAAAATAAGGCAGATATAAAAAAATCTCCCCTTTATTTAGAGAAATTTAAAAAAAAATTCCAATAAGGAGGCCACGCCGAGTGCCGGTCCTACCCGATCCCCGCTAGATATTTAAATTATAATTTTTTTTTTTTTTTCAAGTATTCTCTGGGGTATCTACTTTCTTCTGTTAATGCGCAAATATGCGCTTTTTTGTAGGTGCTGAGATAACGGTCCACAAAGGTCGATAATTGAAATTTACTGTTCTAAATTCATTACAGACCTTAATTTTCATCCGATTTGAACAAAATTTTTTGTCAATTTTCTCTAAGTATCAAAATTCATAAAATTTCGTAACATCAAAAATTAGAATACCCTGTACTAGTAAAAAGTACAGCAGGTATAAACAATTTTCGAGCTAAGCTCCAATAAGCAACATTCATAATTGATACATAAGTACACACCATAGGTAGAGCAAACCAACAATACAAAATGCAAATAGAAAACCTCAGTGTGCTTCTGCATAAATATACACGCCTAATAATATACTCATATTCCGTGTATCATATGGAAAATATGTCTCGGCCTTATGTCTAAAGGTATGAAATTGGCACGCTTATAAGAAAGTTGACTTAGAAATACTACAGGGCATCGTAGCTGATTTGTTATAAGCAATTGCTTTAACCGCTTTGGTGCAGACACAGTAGTTCAGTGTCCGAAAAGCCATCTGATGTGGAGCCTGGAAACTCCGAAACGCGTCATGGTATCCATCGCTGTGTATCAAAATTCACAAATTTTTTTAAACTAAAGATTTTGAGTTTTGCAAGAGTGTGATTTTTTAATTTTGGTTTGTTTAAATTTATTTAGTGGGCAAATTGTGGGGAAATTGCAAATTTTGAAAACGCGATATTATCCTGCTCCAGTTGGCACACTTTAAACGGAAAAATCTTCCTCAGAATATGTTTAGGAGTTATCTGAAATGAAAAAAAAAAATATAATTTGAAAATTTTTAAAAAGTTAAAAAAAAAAAATTTTAAATGGTACCCTATACAAGGGTGTGAACGAAAATAAATTATTAAAAATCAACCGTAATAGTTAGCTTTTTGAAATATTCACTTTTTATACTAAAATTGTATGGCCTATAAAACTGTATACTCAAATTATAAAAACAGTCTTTTAAAAAATTTCTATATATAAAAAGTGGGCGTGGTTATTTACCGATTTCTCCCATTTTCGGCAACAACATAGATTAGGTATATACAGAGCAAGGTGCAAAATCTGGTTTCGATATATATATTTTTTCTCGAGTTATTGATTTTTGACCGCTTTTTCCAGATTTCAGCCCATTGTGCACCGCTACTCCTCCTCGAACCATTTAGATGACTTGATGAAGGCCATCAAGTCATTTATGTCCAGTTCAGCGATCTGGCTTAGGCTATCCAGGAGAACCACAATTCTTAAAATAAATGTACTTTTTCTTTTGAAACATGAACTTTTTTGGTTCAGTGTAAGAGATAGTGATTTAAAATATGCATATTATTACTTTATAGACACATACTATTGTTGAATATGGTGAAATGGGTTATATCTAACTACGGTCAGAAGTCTAATGGGACCCGTAATTTCTATTGTAAATAAGTTTATAGGTAGTAAAAAAAAACCTCTTAACAAAATATTTACTATATACATATATACTTATTTGGTAAACACAAACATTGTCCTAATATGTAGGAATCACCTGCTTTTAAGGCGCTAGACAAACATACATTCTTGTGTATGTATGTACATTAAGGTGGTCCCTATTTGTATGGAGACAATTTTATCATCAGATATCCAAAGGCTCGGACAATTTTATCATCAGATATCCAAAGGTATCCCGATTGGAGACGGTTTCGGCGTGTCGCAGGGGGGTCAAAATTCAGATTGCTCTATGGAGACTTAAAAAATAAAAGTGATTTTTATAGATACCTTTCATGAACATGAAATGGTATTATAACTTTGGTCCGATGTTTGTAAATATGAGAAGAAGAAGAGATAGACCCATCAATAAGTATACCGAAATGATCAGGATGACGAGATGAGTTGATTTAGCCATGTCCGTCTGTCCGTCTGTCCGTCTGTCTGTCTGTCTGTTTGAACGCAAACTAGTCCCTCAGTTTTTGAGATATTTGGCTGAAATTTGGTATGCGGCCACCATTTTCCAATATAGGAATCATTTGTCGGAACCAGCAAGATCGGACCAATATAACATATAGCTCCCATACAACCGATTATTCCGATAAACGGATTTTGGGCTATAACTCCTGTAATTAAACACGTAGGAACGTGAAATTTTGTAAGTATTGCTATTTTTATATGTGAAATATCGATGTTGAAACTCATAGAGATGGGATAAATATTTCACATAGCTCACATACAATCGATTATTCCGATAAACAGATTTTGGGCTATAACTCCTGTAATTAAACACGTAGGAACGTGAAATTTTGGAGGTATTGCTATTTTTATATGTGAAATATCGATGTTGAAAATCATTGAAATGGGATAAATATTTCACATAGCCCCCATACAATCGATTGTTCCGATAAACGGATTTTGGTAGATAACTCCTGTAATTATATCGGTAGGAACGTGAAATTTCGTAAATGTTGCTATTTTAGAATGTGGAATGTCGATGTTAAAAATCAATGAGATTGGACCAATATAACACATCGTCCCCATATAATCGATAGCTCCGATAATTTCGGTATGAGCTAAAGTTAAATTCACACAGGCTGTACTGGGGATCAAACAGTGAAAATCGTGACGCTTATTCATGAAAGGTGTTTAGCCTTCGGCACAGCCGAAGACAGCTTTCCTTACTTGTTCTTTTTATCTAATTCCCGAAATCGATAGCACTATGGTCGGAGATATCGCATGCAAAATCTGGTCCGGATTGGAAATGCCTAAAGCGTGTCACGGGGGGATAAATTTCAGACTACCCCCTGCGACACGCCTTAAGTGTTTCCAATCGGAACCAATTTTTGTATGTGATATCTTCCACGATAGTCCTATCGATTCCAAGTATTAGATTAAAAAAATAATTTTAATTTTTTGAGTCTCGATGGTATGGGTAAATTTTAACCCCTTTGCGACATGCCTTAGGCGGGACCAGATTTTGCATGTGATATCTCCGACTATAGTGCTACCGATTTTGCGTATTAGATAAAAAGAAAAATCACTATTTTTTGAGTCTCAATAGAGCAATCTGTATTTTGACCCCCTGCGACACGCCTAAACCATCTCCAATCGGGATAAAAATTTTTGTGCGTTATAGTTGGCGGTGGTGCAACCGATCTAGGGGCGAGCTTGGAAAAATACTGCATTTGATTATAAGGACCACCCTAATGTACATAGCATCGTTTAATCTTTAGTTGTAAAAATGGTCTTGAATAGTAGAAAATCCTATTGACAAGAGTACTGCATAAATTTGCGATACTACCCGACTGTCGCGGGAGCGATTTGATATGACCAGTGGAACCTTCTAGGTCATAAGGATGGAGAAGATGGGTAATGAGAGGTGAGAGGCAGCATATCCGTAGATCAACTATCGAGTTAGCACGTCATCACCTATGTGCGACCGGTATGCCTACCTCGGGCATATTCTAAACCCCAAACCCGCAGGGGTATGTGATAAGGGTTAAGATGATTGGAAATAATATAGGCATAATTAGAGACTTAGAGAATGTGAGAATAAAATATGTAGATGCTGTACGTCAACCTCGACACACTTGCCATGCTTTATATGTTTAGCGCGCAGATAGTTCGTTAGCCGATGCCGATGGAGAAACGAGGCTTTACAAAACAGATTTGTCATTCGAATCAGTAAACAGTGGGTGAATTTGACTATTTAACGGAATTTTATTATATTCAAGGTTTCTGATAGAAAATTAACAAATGAAATTGTTGTTTCTTAACGAATTATGTCTGCTGATACTAAAAAAATAACTGTTTTCATCAGGGATATCACATCACTGGGTGATATGGATGTCACATCACTTTGGTGATGGATGTCCCATCACTTTGCACTTTGGTGATTCATATGTCACATCACTTGGTGAGCAAGATGTCATACAATTTCTTACAAATCCGACTCTTCTGGTGATGTGACAGCAGAAGCCATTTATTTCGTCTGATAATTTGTCTACAAATAAATGTTGAGCACCAGGCGCCCATAAAAAATAGCAGCTGTTGCATAATCTGGTGATCTATATGTCACATCAGTTGGCTAGCAGGATATCATATCATTGCTAACAAACCCAATTCACCAGGTGATGCGACAGCAGTCATTTCGTCGGATAATTTGCCTAGAAATAAATTTTGAGCGTCAGGTGCCCATAATAAATAACAGGTGTTGCATCACCTGATGACCTCTATGTCCCAGCGAGCAAGATGTTCTATTAGTTGCCTATATATTCGGCCCACCAGGTGATGGGGCAATAGCCATTCGTAGCATACTTACAAATAAATCCTGAACACCAGACCATCATAAAAAATAGCAGTTGTTGCATCACCTGGTGATATATATGTCACATTACCAGACGAGCAAGATGTCATATCATTGCTTACAAATCCGGTTCACTAGGTGATGTAAAGTTTCCTTGGATAATTTGCTTACAAATTAAACCTGAGCACCAGGCGCTCATAAAAAATAGCAGGTATTGCATCACCTAGTGATTTATATGTCACTCACTTGGCTAGGTAGATATCACACCAAGTAAGTGGCTCTCCTGTGACAAATTCAAAACCAAGTAAGTAGTTGGCAAAATAACTGAGACTTACTTGGATTTGCATTTGTCATGGGAGAGCTACTTGCTCGGTTTTGTTGTGAGACGGGAGATCTGCAATTTGCAGACATCAACCTGCTACAATTTTATTTTATATAGAGATCTTCACTTCTATCGTTTAGCTAGGAAATCACTAAACTCCAACCTTCACATACACACACATACACATGCCCAATTATGATGGATGAAAAACAAAACGGTGATGTTACTAAATCTCTGCGAATCGGTGACGACATCGATTTCGATGAGTCCGAAGAAAATGATCCTTTCCAAAAGATAATGGAACGCGTTGGTAATAATGGTCGCTTTCAACTTATCTACAATATAATTTTCGTGCTGGCTTTGGCCGCTGCTGGAGCAATGGTGTATATGAATATCATATTGGCGCTCAATATTCAAGAACATTGGTGCAACGTACCAGGACGAGAACGAACAAACTATACTCTGGACGAATGGAGGGATATAACGTTACCAACGTAAGTAATACTGTAAGTTTATCATAGCCATACTTAGCAGAAGCTTCTTGGGAGATTGTTACCATTTTGCTCTGGGCAAAGTTTCAAGGAAAATTTGTGTACTACGCTGTGTGACAGGACAGTGGACATTTTTTTCTATGGGCATTTCAAAAGATAAGTAAACAAAAACTGCATATTCAGAATTTCATATACATAGTCAAAATTTAGAATAAGGAAAAAAGGTCCATTTTAAGTACTTTACCGATAAGCCAAAGACGTTGAGCTGGAGATCAATCCAAAAGTTGATACCAACAACGCAAAAAAAATGTATTTCAAAAAAATTTACTCCAGTTTTATATAAATTTAAAATATATTGAAACGCATTTCAAAAGAGGCTCGTCTCATACCCGGTTAACATTTCACAGCACACATGCAAATGATATTGGCTTCTCTTCATTTTAAAAAAGAATTTAACTTGCTCATCACACATCTGCATTATTTTGAGCAAGTACAAGGCGAATTGCTTTCCCAACAATTGGCAGCTGTTCATTGTTGACTTTCAACATTGTACATTGAACCAATATCCAAGCAAGCAGTTGGAGTACTTTAAGTTATTTTATTTTATTATACATATAGTATGTATATTAGGGTGATTCAAATAAAAAAAATTTGGTTCTTTTTTCGGTCTTACCCCCTGAAACTATAGGTATTGATGAGAAAATAAGCCTTGCAAAAAATTAGCGCTCTAACTTATTTTTTTTTCGCCCTTTCCCATACATTTTGTATGGGGAAAAATGGCATTTTTTTCAAAGTGAATTTTCTTTCAATTTTTGAAACTTTTTTCAAAATATTTTTGCACACTCTTAAAGTTGAAGCTTCCAAAATGGTATGCCGTGTGCGATTATCTTAACTATTAATATAATTACAACCATTTAAAATTTACTAGATCTTATACGTGTTACTGCGTATGTGTGTGCAATAGTACAAAACTCAGTCATTTTCAAATAGCTGTAATTATATTAATAGTTAAGATAATCGCACATGGCATACCATTTTGGAAGCTTCAAAGCTTCAACTTTAAGAGTATGTAAAAATATTTTCAAGAAAGTGTCAAAAATTGAAAGAAAATTTACTTTGAAAAAAAAAATGCCATTTTTCCCCATACAAAATGTATGTGAAAGGGCGAAAAAAATAGCCACCCCTAAGGGTTAAGTTAGAGCGCTAATTTTTTCAAGGCTTATTTTCTCATCAATACCTAACTTTTTAGGGGGTAAGATCAAGTCGACATTTTTTTTGAATCACCCTAATGTATATATTTCCTTTAGAATAAGTCCCTCACACGTGTGAGTGTTACTAGGAGAAATTAAAATTTAAACTCAATTCTTTTATTTATATTTGCATATTTGCTGTACCATTTACACACAAACGCGTATACAAACTCGCTACGTACTTGTATATGTCATGTTACATAACCTCACAAATGCATCTATGTATGCTCACAGGCAAAAGGATAATCGCGGTGCCAGCAAGTTCAGTAACTGTGAGATGTATAATGCAAATTTCACTGAAATCGACGATTGGCGGCATTGGAATAAAACTAAGAGTAATGTTACAGGTGAGAGTAATAGCTACAAGCTAAATATTCACTGCATTTGTATGTATACACTTTCATATTTGCATTTTCCCTCTGAATTCTATACACATTTATTCAATTTAATACCATAATAATAATGAGATCAAAAGAAAGAAAAAAAAAATGCGCTATCCTAACGCATTGGTCGGCACGCAGAGTGGGCTCAATATGTGAAGGTAATAGTTTTCCAAAAGCTGCTGCAACCACTTCCATACATACATACCGTTCATCTCTTTTTTGGGTCGAGGAACTAATTTTCGATACTCATTTTTGCATAAATCTCACGATAGCTGGCGCTGTGTTCTAATTTGTCTTAATTTTGACACTTTTTCATGGAAAAATAGTACGTAGTAAATACTTTTCATTTGGTAACCCATAGCTATTGGAATATCTTGCTCAATATTACAAAAAATTTATACTGATGGAAACCCTGTTAATCGACCAAGTGGCAACACCAATGTATATAATCTTAGAAACAGTACCTGGGTGACCGAGCTTGCTCGGTGCTATCAATTTAGCGCTTACTTTACTTACCCAAAATCATACCAAAATGACCATGAAATAATTCCAAAATAATCCTAAAATGTACCCAAAATGATCCGAACTTGAACCCAAAATTATCCAAAAATTATCCCAAAATAATCCCAAAAAGACCCTCAAATGTTCCCAAATTGACCCAAAAATTATCCCAAAATGATTCCAAAATGTTCCGAAAATTACCCCAAAATTGTCCAAAATTAATCCAAAATTGAACCCAAAATGATCTTAAAATAGCCCCAAATTTATTCCAAAATGACCCCTAAATGATCTCAAAATGATCCTAAAATAGTTCAAATATGATCCCAAAAATATACAATACAAATACAATTAGGTAAAATGGTAACCTTGGGCGGCAGCCCTACTTGAAAATATTTTAAAAACTATGTCGGCGAAAATGCCTTTCATTGGATACCCATATTGGCATATCTAGCTCCATAATTTTAAAAATTGAGATAGGTGGCAACTCTGTACACCCCCCAAGTGGCAACGCCCAAGTGGAGAGTCTTAGAATCAATCATGCTATCTATATGTCAAATTTCATCCAAATCGGTCAAGCGGTTCCCGAGATAGTCCGGATAACTATACAAGATGGCAACCATAATTCAAAATATTTTAGTTGGCATGTCGCTAAAAATACCTTTGATACCCATATTGTCATACTTTGCTACAAAATTTTAAAAAAAAATTAGATAGGTGGCAACCCTGTAAAACGCCCCAGGTGGCAACCCCCAAGTGGATAGTCGTGGAATCAATCATACTATATATATTCAAAATTGTATCCAAATCGGTCAAGCGGTTCCGAGATAGTCCGGATATACAAATATACAAATATACAAATATACAAGTTTAGCTCGTTTAAAGTTATAAGATAAGATATCTATATACGCATATGCCAAATCATATAACTCGGTCAAGCGGTTCCCGAGATAGAGGCCGATATTAGAAAGAATAAATTAATTGCGGTAAGGTTGCAACTCTGCTTGAACATGTCATATTTGGATTACGGTGGAAAATTCTTTCCAATTTGTACCCATATTGGAATATCTTTCTAAATACTTAAAAAATGGATACAGATGGCAACCTTTCAACCGCCAGAAGTGCAAACACCCATGTATATAGTCTTAGTAATCTTAAAATACAAAGCGAGGTTGAAAGAACGCTTAAATCGGTCAAAATTTTCCTGCGTGTATTTTACAACACTGCAAATATTTTAGCTGGAAAAATCATCATTGCCAAAGTGCATTTTTAATATCCAAATGAAATCGTTATAAACGTACTATTTGGACGTTGTATGAAACGAGTTCCTATGGACAATTTTTGAGTATGAAGACATTCCAATATTGTTCATTGACGAAATTTAGTACTTGTTGTTTGAAGGTCCTGACACGTTTAATCATTCAAATTAAAATAACTAAAAAGATTTATTATTTCAACAAATCGCGCAAGAATGAATGTATTCTCAAAGCAAAATATATCAACTTAAACAAGAGAGGTATAGCCAGCAGCTCAATATTAAAATGAAAAAGAAAACGGAATCAATTGCAAAAGTACAAAAATAAAAACTGAATCAATGAGCAGACAATACCAAATATAACTACTCTTTTTTAAATACATATTACATAGAAGCTTCTTTCATCCCCTTTTAAACAAGAAAGTAGACTAAAGTAAGCATGATTTCGACGAAGAAGAGTAACTTTTCCATTTACTTGGGCATAACTTTTCACAACTTTGCACTTTAATGCGTTTCACTTACAACATGCGATGCGATGCGATTTCATTTAACTTTTATTTATACCCAAATCTCTGATACGCTCGCTTCAACTGCCTTCAACTTGTCTGCAACTTCCTCGTTTCATTGCATTTCATTTCGGTTTCAGTTGATGTTAGTTTGGTCTGAGTTTAGTTTTGTTATGTTCAACGTCTTGGATAGAATTGGCTGCGTTAATTTTACTGCAATCTGAGAAATGCAACTAACAAATAGTCCAAAATATATTTCAGTAAACTGTGAAGATATAGACAAACTGGCAAGTGCAGATATTGCCCAGAAGACAGTTAGTCTAGCGCCTCAATCTGTACTTATATACGCACTTAATTTTCTTTTTACATTCTTATACATATTTATCTGAAATTTGCAATTTCTTTTTACTTATTTTGTGTACCACCCACAGGGTACGAAAAATAGCGATAAAGAGAATATGGATAATAAGCTGTAGTATCGATACTATAATTTTTATACAGAACTGTCGTTTTTTTTATATTTATTATTTTAGTTTGATTTATTTTTTTTTTTTTTTCATTTCATTATATTTTCTTTTATTTTATTGCTTTTTTATTTTTATTTTTATTAAATTTAAATATTTCTAATGGGAGATTCCGACCGGTTTAATATTATTTGGGTTGAGTGCAAATAAAAACAATTTATTTCACAATTTTGCTCAACGTTTTCGATTTTTTTTTAATTTTTTATTATATGAATCTTATTTTACTTTATTTTATTAAATTTTTTTTTTTTTTTTTAATTTTTTAATTGATTTGATTTGATTTTACTTTATTAAATTTTTTTTTATTTTTTTATTCTTTTTTATTTTATTTCATTTTATTTAATTAAATTTTTTTTATTTTTTTTTAATATTTTTTTTTGTTATTATTTTTTTTTAAATTTATTATTTATTTTTACTTTCTTTTTTTAATTCTATTTATTTTATTTTTTTATTATTTTTTATATTATTTTAATTTATTTTTTCATTTTATTTTTTTTCATTTTATATATTTTATTTTATTCCATTTCTTTATTTTGCTTTATTTTAAATTATTATTTATTTGTTTTATTTTATTTTACTGCATTTTATTTTTTATTTTTTGTTATTATTTTTTTTTTTTTAATTTAATTTATATAATTTTTTTTATTATTATTTTTATATTATTTTAATTTATTTTTTTCATTTTTTCGTTTAATTTTATTTTTTTTTTTTTAATTTTATTTTATTTTTTTTTTTTTTTGTTATTTTTTTAATCTGTTTTATCATTTTTTATTTAATTTTTTTTTTCATTGATTTTTAATTTTTTTTTTTCATTTTTACTTAATTAATTTTTTTTTTGTTTTATTTGTCTCTTTTCTTTATTTACATTTTTTTTAATTCTTTTTTTTTCTTTTTATTTTATTTTTTATCTTTTTTTTATTTTATTTTATTAATTTTTTTATTTTTATTGTTTTTAATTTTTTATTCTTTCATTTTATCAATCATGCAGTATGAGAGCTATCGGTCCTCCATCATCTAAATAGTAATGATTTTGCCACCCCTAATTCGCGAGCTATATACCCCCAACACATTTACTGATGATTCTTCCCTTCTGCTATGCCATTTATGCATCCTTTATTCCCCTCCTTTTTTGTGTCTTTACAGAATGCCAGCATGGCTGGAGTTATGATATGACGTGGTACCACTCAACTATACCTAGCCAGGAGAATTGGGTATGCTCCAAAGATTTGTATGTAACGAATGTGTTCGTTGTGGGACGCGTGACAGAAGTCATCGGATCATTTGTGTTGGGACAAATGGGTGATATGTAAGTAGACGTCCAGCAATGCCTTAGCTTATGCTGATGTTTGTGGCCCCAGCAAATGCTACGAAAGTTGGTATGCGATTGCACCCTTTCAACGCGCACTCAATTGGCTGGTGTCTTCAGTTGTATTAAACTGAAATACAAAGTTGAGCGCGGCAACAAGCAAATAATTGAAAACTGTTTTTACGCTGATGCATCTTCGGCTCAACTGCAGCTTTATGTGGCTTAACTTTTTTCATTTTCATTGCAATGTTTTGCAATTTCATTGACTATATTTTTTGTTTTTTTTATTTTTCTTCTTTTATTTCTTCGCCAATCGGTTTGCTTTAGTTATGGACGTCGCGTTATTTACTATATCAGCATTGCATTCTGTGCGTTGGGACGGTCATTCTCAATATTAACAACAAACTATTATTGGGTATTCTTAGTCTGGACCGGCTTAGCCGGATTTGCGGTGAACAGTTTATTTCAGGCGCCACAAATTGTTGGAATGGAAATATCTAGAGAGTAAGTGTTTCAATAAAACGGCAAACTAACCAGGCAAAGTAGTATAAACGTATTAAATTTTATAATTTTTTTTATTTCTGCATTCAGACAAGATCGCAGCAAAATTGCAATATATCAAAGCTGTGGTTGGTCTATTGGCACATCGTTGATGCCGCTTCTCTTTTGGTGGTTGCGTGATTGGTCAATTTTCATGTGGATTACAACAATACCAACAGCTATAATTTTAATTTTCTTCAAGTACGTAAGCATACCAAATACTTCTTATCGCCGGTGATAATGCAAAATCAGATAAATACACATATGCAAAACCACGTAAATGTTGGCATGCAAATTTTACAGTAGAGACAAACAATTGCTTAACTTCAGCATGAGCCACTATGCAGTGAAACTAATTCAAATGCCATTATTTTTTTACAAAATGGTGGAACCGGGTACCCAGAACCCCTGTTAAGAAAATTCGTTTTTGACCAAAGTGTAGTTACCCGGTTTTGCATTTGTGCGTTTCGTGGTTTTACAATATAAATTTTGTGCCGCAAACAACAATAGTAAGAAAATTGTATGGTTGTTCTACGAAGAAATGAAAAATGTTGCTCATACGACGTGGTGTACTGTAACACTTTAAGCATAAAAGTACACCATCCAAGTTTTGAAATTTAGATATTACTAGCAGCGTACATGACGTTGTTCGCGTCGGATATGTATTTTATGGTAGGGCTTACTTTCTAAATAATCCATGCTCTAACCTTCAAACCCCGTCCGTTGACTTTACCATTCACTTCCTTCCTTTTATTTTGCCCAATGCCTCTCATTCGTTCCACGACATTTTGGACGGAATCTCCGAAACCCACTCACTTATTCACTTGGAAATTCAAATATATATATATGTTTGAAATGTTTTTGGGAAGTGGGAAATACCCTTGTCAACTTCTAGTCAGAGTATATTATGGCAAAATTTCGTTCGATTAAATCCAGTCGTATAGACTGCAAATCCAAACACACATATGGACAGGGGCGGGTCCACGGGTAGGGTTTTCAGGTTCAAACCCCCCTTCGGGATCCAAAAAGTCATATTTTTCACAGTAATTTTTTAATCTAGTAAAATTTACATTAAAAATGTAGTATATATAGTAGTAAATTACACTAAAGGCTTGGTTTCCTCGAAAAGCGGTGCCGCTATGTAACGTTGGCTATATAGTGATAGCTTTGCTCATCATCATTAGCAGCGCCGCTTTGCTGTAAACTTACATGCAAGTAGCGGTGACTTCAATCCATTTGACATTGTAAATTTGCGGCCACTTTTATTTTTTTTCTCTTCTATATTTTTAAAATATTTGTTTTCAAAACAATTAATTATCGTTTTTGTAAACGAATTTGAAGAATTTTATTGAATTGACACTGCTGTGACAGTGACGGTGAGAAAAAACGTTGACGAAAAATTGCCACCGTCATGACGGACGCTATTACATTACGGCGAACTTCACCGTCTTCTTACTTTACACTCAATTACTTTTACATGACAGTATTTTTGACAACGTACTTCACCGCTATGTAACGGACGCTATATAGCGTCACCGCTTTCAAGGAAACCAGCCCTTAATAGTATGGTAAAAAAATACGCAAAAAATAAGTAAAAAATTCCCAAAAATATAGTAAAAATTACGCAAAACATAAAGTAAAAAATAAAAAAAAAATAAAAATAGTAAAAAATACGTTGAAAATATGGTAAAAATTATACAAAAAAAGAGTAGAAATAAGACGAAAAATATAGAAAAAATTACACAAAAAAACATGGTAAAAATGACGCAAAAAATACAGGAAAACTTACACAAAAAAATAGTATGATTTCCATAAAATGAAGTAGTCACCATACTAATCCAAAAAGGAAATATACTAGTCCCACACTAGTCTAAAAAGCATTGAACCTGGGCTAGTATGATTTCAACCAGAATTTTTATGACTTACCCTTTATTTTATCATTTGCCTTATTTTCGTGTTTATTCTTAAGAAAGCAGCGACTCTTTGTATTTACCCTTTCACGAAAAAGCATCTATTAATTATAAGAGAAAAAAGAAGCAAACGAAAAATCTAGTTGTATGCTAGTATGAAATGGATATTTTCTGACTAGTATGACTTCAGCCAGAAAATTATAGTTGTATACTAGTATTTTTCTGACTAGTTTGAGGTTTCGCTGCAGGGTATATTTTTTTTTTTTTTTTTTTTTGAAAAACAAGCATAAAAGGCAAACTTTAAAGAAACTGTGAATGAAAAATGTCCCCGAAATTAAAAGAAAAATGTGAGCCCCCTCTTCCCTAAATTATACAGTGTCTTACCGTAAAAAAATAATTTTTAAATTTTTAGTCATTATGATCGATTTTTGACTAAGAACTCGATTTTCTGTAAGCCGTTCGAAAAAAAACGAAAATCTTTTTTTTTTGGCCCACCTTAGTAGGTATGTATGCACAAATTAAAATTAAAACCAAGATAACGCCCAGAAAGTGAACGCGAAAGCCAGTGGCATTGAAAGAGTCACTCATTTAATCTACCCTGGCTTAGTTTAATAATTGACATGGGAGCTAGGACCTACCCCGTTAGCGTGTTTCATATACATATAGAACACATTTTCCCCCTACATAGTGTCATGCCTAACACAAAAAAACGAAAACTGGACTCACATATGTATGTACATTGTCCACCCTGGATCGACAATAAAAGTTTTTCCAGTCCACCCCTAGGATTAAAGATATTTTGAAGGCGATCCCAAAAAAAATTTTAATTTTAAAATAGCCCATCGGGGGAGCGTGGCAAACAAAATTTTTTTTTTTGGAATCGCCTTCAAAATATCTTTAATCCTAGGGGTGGACTGGAATTTTTTTTTTTTTTTTTTGTTTGGGGACCGATCCGCCCTATTCTACACATCACAGTAGTAAAGTCGGTACAGATCTTAGCAAAAGTTTTGTAAAAACGACAGTCGTTTCATGCACCTTCAAATCGATTTTGCTAGTGAATCTCATTCAAGCGCATCAAACAAGTCCGCATACAAGCAATCTGTAGCGATCCAATCAAACTCATTCAATTGTTTCAAATTCACGTGCTGCTGTGTGTAACATTGCGCCATTTCGTCTATAAACCGAGTTTTCCACTCACCTTATTCCATCCACCCACTTCTAGAAACATTTGTCTCTATCAGACAGACTCGATTGAAGTTTATAAAAGCTTTTTTATGATTATGCTACCAATAGTGTATGCCATGCAACGATTAAGGTATTTCTTGCTATTTTTGTTGCTATCTTTGAATTCTTTGGATTTAACGATTTTACTTGCTCTTTCATGCCATTGAATTCTCCATAGATACGTCATTGAATCGCCACGTTGGTTGATTAGCAAACATCGCTACGGTGAAGCGATCACGCAATTTAAGAAAATTGCAAGAATTAATGGACGGCAATTTGACTTGACCGAGAAAGAGCTGGCAGGAATGTACGCTAAGCGGACAGACGATGAAGTGACATACGGCATGGCTTCGCTATTCAGTGGCTGGCATCTGGCGCGTAACACTACTATTATGGGATTCAGTTGGTAGGTAAAAAGTCGGGATGAATTCATTTCATTTATACTCACACATATGTGCAAACATTGGGCACTTGTAGCTGCATGAAATGGGTCATAGAAAATTTAAAGCATAAAAACTTTAAAAAGTTCTTAAAATTTAGATTGCTTAAAATTCACATTTTATCTTTTTGATTTAGGTGTGTAGTTGCTGTCTCTTATTTTACACTCACCTTATTTAGCACACGTATGGGTGGAAATCCCTTCTTGAATTTTTTGCTACAAAGTATTGTGGAAATACCAGCTTATGTGGTGGGCAAATATATGGGTAAGTACAATTGTTATAGTTTCTTTTTTTAAATTTAAATTAATAAAAATATTTTACGCGGTATATCTTCAAGGAGATTTAGGCCTCTTCTAAGAGGGATTCTTGTGAAAAAAAAAACATCTTTAGATACGCCAAATACTTCATCATATGACTTTACTAAAGCACTTTCAGGGAAAAGGGAAAAGAGACAGACTACCACAAATTATAAATAATAGAAGTTCGGCCTTAACTTCTCGAAAGTATACTAAGTCAAATTTTTCATTATTAAATACGTTTTTTAATATGCCAAAAACGAACAGAATCGAATCATAAATACGGATCTAAAAAATATATCGACTCCAGCCCCTTTTATCGGGGAAAATAAAGCTTGTGTGGATAGATTTTAACCAGAGAATTGACTGTCATAATTTGGCACTTTTTGTTCACTAGTTTTGGAAACAACCCCCTTCCCCCTCTCCCTTTGGGACCCAAAAGGTCATATTTTTTACAGTACCAATTTCAAAGTAAAAATTATACAAAAAATTTTGTAAAAATTACCCAAAAAATATGGTAAAAATTATACAAAAATTGGGTAAAATTTCCACCCATAAAATGTAGTAAAAATTACATAAAAAATGTAGTAAAAAATACACCAAAAATTTAGTAAAAATGACACAAACATAAAGTAGGAAAAAATTGCAACCAAATTTAGTAAAAACTTAACAAAAATATAGTAAAAATTACACAAAAAATTGCACAAAAATTGTAGTAAAACTTCCAGCAAACTCCTAATTAATATTTTGGGTTAAACCGATTTTAGACCTAAATATAGTTTCTTCAGTAAAATTGCTCAAAATGATTCGTAGAACATTCTCCGCAATGGCAATTTTATGAAAAAAAAATTAACCACTCTTGTGTATATACCAGGGTTGCACACCGGTTTGACCCGAACCGGTCTTTCAACCGAACCGTTCTTTGAACCTAACTACAAAAATTACAATATTTGCACTTACACCAGATGTATTGTCATAAACAAAGCTCTTCTGCCCCGGATTCAAACTAAATTTTTCAAATTACATAGTCTCAACACACAATTTCACTCTGAAGTGAATTGCCGAACCGAATTGCTTTAATATTTCAAATATGCACGAAAGGTAATGTATGAAAAATCGGCTGGAATGCAGAAAAGCTCCAACTCCCAAAATTAAAAAAGAGAGCGACCGTTAGATATTCTTGTAGTAAACATAACGGTGTATTGTTTCTTTTTTGGGGGGGAAATAAAAGCAATAATAATTAAAGGTCAAATTTCATATAAAACATATCTTAAAATCAAAATTTCTAAAAAATTAATTAATAAAATGTTTCACCCATTGGATAGGTAATTGAATTACCCTTCATACGAAATACCGTTGCTTGGTGTGTAATACCTCGTAGGTATATACCAAAATTTCATAAATGATCACTACAATAATATTCGAGACTACTTCTTAATTTGGGAGTTTGTAGCTATACTGTATTTAAGCCGATTTTTCGTCTTACTTTTCATTTATTTTTTCGTGCATTAATATTACCTTTCCCATACAAATTTTATTTTAATAAGCTTTTATATTTTAAATTTTTGGTTGGGTGTTGGTATAAAGACTTGAATCGGTTCTCGTACCTGTAGGAGTAGTTTGCAGCCCTGGCATATACATATTTACCTAGATTGTTATTTGTCGCTTGAACGTGTAACCCCACTGGAATGACATTTTCAACAGCAAAATATCTTTTTATTCCAGGCGACACAAATGGGCGCCGATTTACGAACAGCTCCACTTTTCTTCTGTCATTTTTAGCATGTGTACCGCTAGTAATTTTCGCAGCAGGTAGGTATTTTTTTGCAAATATTACATTCCAAACTCGATTTTGGATTTAAACTTTCTACAAATGCATAACTATGCCCTAATAAATACTTATTTTACCTTTTTCAGATATTAAATATGAGATGGTCATAATAGGTTTAGCTACATTCATTAAGTTCCTCAATGCGCTCACATTCTTTACAGTAAATCTGCAAAGTATGGAAATCTATCCAACTTGTATGCGACAAACTGGTATAGCACTAGGCGCTATTTTAGCGAATGCTGTCGGTATTTTAGCGCCATATCTCGTGTACTTAGGCACGACTGTTAACATTCGTGCACCCTACTACATTCTTGGCACATTATTTTTCTTGGGCGGCATAGGAGCATTATTTTTGCCAGAGACTTTACACAAGAAACTCCCCGACACAATGGAGGAGGCGAGAAACTTCGGAAAACATGATGTAAGTTAAACAAAAATACAGGAGTAGGGGCACAAGTACAATTCATAAAATAAAAATTCTCTCACACAGAAATTCTTCAGTCTACCCAAAGCTCCGCCAAAAGTGAAAAAGCCACAAACTCCTGAAGAAGTCCGATTAAATCTAACATGAATAATGTAATGCAAGAAAGTGATCAAGTTAATTGTTTATTAGTATATTTTTACAGTATTCTAATTGAAAGACTTTTTGTTTTTTATGATATATAGATAAAGTTGTGTGATTGTGTATTTTAAGCTTTACTTTTTTCTATGTACAGATGTACTCATTGATCGTATTTTAAACTTTAATAAATATTTGTAAGCGATCTAGATATTACCAAATATTTTGACTTTAAAGAGGTGTCTTTGTATTAAGGTTTTAACCCCGGGACAAACTCCTGTAAAAATGGCAACGGCGACCTGGTGACAGATGTTCAGAGAGTACTAGGGTTATGAAGGGATCACTTCTCTGCCCTTTTAAACGGAGGAACAGAGCAAAAATCCAGAGAAGAGGACGAACCCGACCCCACAATCGAAGACGATGGAATCGAAGTCCCACAACCCGACTATAACGAGGTGCGAATAGCTATATCACGGCTAAAAAACAATAAAGCGGCGGGTGCTGATTGCCTGCCCGCTGAGCTATTCAAATGCGGCGGCGAGGAGCTGGTAAGGTGCATGCACCAGCTCTTGTGCAGAATATGGTCGGATGAATGCATGCCTGAAGATTGGAATCTAAGTGTTCTCTGCCCAATCCATAAGAAGGGTGATCTCGCAAACTGCGCCAACTATCGTGGAATCAACCTTTTGAGTATCGCATATAAGGTCCTATCAAGCGTATTGTGCGAAAGACTGAAGCCTGGCGTAAACCGACTGATTGGACCTTATCAGTGTGGCTTCAGACCTGGTACGCCTGCTACGCCAAATCTTGAAAAAACCCGTGGGAAAGGGATCGACACACACCATCTCTTTGTTGTTTTAAAGCCGCCTTCGACAGCACGAAAAGGAGTTGCCTATATGCCGCTATGTCTGATTTTGGTTTCCCAGCAAAACTTATACGGCTATGCAAAATGACGCTGAACAGCTACCAGCTCGGTCAGAATCGGGAAGGACCTCTCCGAGCCGTTCGAAACTAAACGAGGTTTCAGGCAGGGCGACCCCCTATCGTTCGATTTCTTTAATTTTATGCTGGAGAAAATAATACAAGCTGCAGAACTTAACCGCGCTGGAACAATATATTACAAGAGCGTACAACATTGTAAGGAGACTTTGTATACCTGGGAAGCAGCATTAATACCAACAACAATGTAAGCCTGGAAATCCATCGAAGGATACCTCTTGCAAACAAATGTTACTTTGGGCTGAGTAGGCAACTGAGCAGTAAAGTCCTCTCTCGAAGATCAAAAACAACACACTATAAGTTACTTATCGTACCCGTCCTGCTATATGGTGCAGAAGCATGGACATTGACAGCATCTGACGAGGCGGCTTTGGGAGTATTCAAGAGAAAAATTCTTCGAAAGATTTTTGGACCCCTAAAAGTTGCGGAAGGCGAGTACCGAAGACGATATAATGATGAGCTGTAGGAGCTTTACGCAGACGTCGACATAGTTCAGAAATTAAAACCCAGCGGCTTTGCTGGTTAGGACACGTGGTGCGAATGAACGAAGACCCTCCAGCCCAGAATGTATTCTTATCGGCACCCACCAGTGGAAGTAGAGGAAGAGGGAGGCCACCACTCCGATGGCAGGACCAAGTGCAGGCAGATCTGAGAACACGTGGTGTCTCCAATTGGCGCCAGTTGGCTCAACAAACAGCCGACTGACGAAACATGTTAGACGGCCAAAATCGCCTAGGCGGTTAAAGGCTATTTTAAGTAAGTAAGTAAATACATATATTTCACGAGTATAACCATATTCAAGTGTGGCCCTGTTTCATCGTACACCAGCTCAGCTTGTCGACAAAATTTTAAGCTTTGTCCACACACCCTATTTGCATGCAGAAGTCACCAGCATTTAAGTATCAACATTGTTGCTGCCACTCAAACACTCACGCAGCCAAAGGCGTCACCAATCATATGCATGCACAGCTTTGTAAATATAAATCATAATAAATAACTTAGAAACACCTCAACATGAATTTTAGCACGTTTACTTTCGTCGGTGTTGCCAACAAGTTTGAAAGTAATTTTTATCGCTGCCGGTGTCGCTTTTGCTGTTGCTTCTGTTGATGCTACTCCTTGCACTGTTAGTGCTGGTTTTATTTAGCTCTATCGTACATACAAGGGGTTGGTAGACACAATTTGCTGAGCTAACTGAGTGCACGATTTCGACGAGACGTAAAGTGGGGAAAGCAAAAACCTTCAATTTATGGGATTACACTGTGAAAAACTGATCATGCATTTTTGTATTTTGTCATATTACATTCGTGTAATACAACTTTCAGAAGAAGTTTGTAGATTCTTATTTAGTGGTGATTTTTGTGTAATTCGTCTATTTATATGCATGCGGGTCATGTGCGCTTACGACTTGTGTGATCTGCAAATATTTTGGCTTTATACTTTACATCCTAAACGGCAATGTACTTACTTACTTAAAATAGCCTTTAACCGCCTAGGCGATTTTGGCCGTCTAACATGTTTCGCCAGGCGGCTCTTTGTTGGGCCAATTGGCGTCAATTGGAGACACTGCATGTTCTCAGATCTGCATCCACTTGGTCCAGCCATCGGAGTGGTGGCCTCCCTCTTCCTCTACTTCCACGAGCATGCCCTGATTTCATTAATCGTAGTCCTAGTTCGTTTGATGTGGTCGTTATCTGAAAAGTGAGTTATCATATCCGAGGCCTGTCTGTTATATCTCTTTGGAATTTTGTTTTATGTGGTGGGTCCCAAAGCCTAAGCACAACCCGTTTCTCGGGAATTTGGATTTAAGTTACACATTTATATAGCGATCCGCTTCATCCAAGACAGACGCCCGCTTGCAGCCGCATCTCATGATGACAGACGCTGCTGTTGGAATCCCCTGGCAAGCCCTTAAACCAATTATGTCGGAGTGGCCTTGTCAGGTTGTCGCCTTCTCACATCAGTTCACCACCGAACGGATGTTCAATGGCTATCCAGAGGATATGACTCGGACGTAGTGAGCTTCTAGAAGAATCGCTCTGGCCATTCCCAATTGAATGGCGGTCAGATACTTTCCCCACTTGCGTGGACTTCTACACACGAACCCATCCTCGGCAATGTAATAATTTGTTAAAATAAAGCAATAATTTTTCTCCATGTATCTTACCGGTTTCATAAGGTTTTCATCTTCATCAACTTGGTGTTTTCTGTTTTATTGTTTTCCAACGCTGGCGCACATAATAATATATGTATACACATATATAAAAAAATAATCTTCTACGCCACTTCCTAGACTTTTCGCTTAACTAAAGCCAAGATTTTCAGCAACTATTTCCGTCGTTGTTCAAGTCTTCCTACACACATTTGCTTGACTTTCTACTTTTTTTGTTGTTGCGATAAAATTGATTCATAACATAAATAAATCATGTGAAAGTAAAAACTTTGTTAGTATTTATCAACATCACACATTTTCTTGCAGATTCAGTGACGCGCAAAAGTACAGTTGCGTTCGGTAGTACAGCAGTTCGTTCAAAAACGAACGTTTAGGTCTTAGTTTCTAAAAAATTAGGCTCAATTCGCCAGTCTTAAGTTTATGGTAGATATACAGTTTTTAGCAAAAAAAAAATAAAAAATAAAAAATAAATAAAAACTTTTGTGTTTCCGTAAAAAAGACATGTCTACTGGAGTATCATCTTGTAGCACTACCTTCTTAATTTTGTATCAATAGTGTAGGGCACCAAAACATTGGTAAGTATTTCAAAAATATTCACATGTACATTTTCTTCTCACAAATTCTTCTAAAGCGTGTATGACTATTTTCTTTTGCCTTTTTTCTGAAGATTCTACACCCACCACACGTATTTATATTACACATATTTCATGTATATAGACGAGAAAACATGCTCTATAAGGTCGCATGGAGTCAATTTTGTGTGGTTTATTTGGCATTCGTCTGTAGTTTGTTGAGGTAATTTATTAAATGTTGGCCTCGTAAAATTAAACCGCAAAATGCGTAAATAGCATCATGTTAGGGCTATGATGGCGCATTTCCTGACTTTAGTAGATAGTTGTTCTTTGTTATTTTCAATATATGTATGTTTAGGTAAGTGGGTAATTCTACAGCAAAGGTTCCAAGTCTACATTGGATGCAGCAGTAGAAAATATAGCGCTTATATTATTAATACCTTCCTGACTGGTTTTTTCGAAAGCTTCGCATAATATAACTTACCAACAGCATAAGCTTTTCAAAACAGATTTTTAAAACATCGAACACAAACCGTAAAAGCATGGATCTGCATCACAATATTTCCTGCCGCAGTTGCAACCTTCCGGAATAGAAAAGACGGTGGGCGCCTAATGTGCGAGTGTTCGGCATACCGCGGAAGCAGGATGGAATTGAAGGAAAACCCCTCTTCGGTTACCACTCTGAGCTTAAATTTTAAATTTTTGAGCTCAACGGCATGAATATAATGAAAGCATACTATCTAAAAGCCTAAGTTGACACAAATCGCTTGGGCAGTTCCAGAGATATTGTTCAAAATACGAAGGAATAAATAAAATGCGGTTAGGTGGCAACCTTAATTGGCAACCCTTATGGAAAAGATCTTCGCTGGTATAAGGCCAAAAAAATCTCTCATTTGGTACCGATATTGGCTTATCGTGCTTAATATTAAAAGAAAAAAAACCGCGTGTAGCCAGTACACGTGGAAGAAGTTAACTTCTTTTATTTGGAAATAACGAAATATGAATAAGGTGTATTCGAGAATGGTTTATATTCACAATTTCTTACTTCCGGGAAGTGGACCAGGGAACCGATCAATTGGAAAATATCTTCGATCATAACCAACTTTAGAACAGAAACTGAAAACCATCTATGAAATAAGAGGGATAGGGGAAAAATTGCGTGCACCTGACATACAAATGGAATTTTTTATGTTGGAAGTATTCATGCTAGGGCACACTAAAATTTAACAGAGTTATATGAGGCTTTTATGAAACCAATAGTATAAGGATTTGAAGAACGGGCATAAATGGTACCAGTTCTATCGACTTTATCGAGCTTACCTACATGCTAAGCACTTGGCCTTGTAGGTTTTTATTGGGAGATCGAAACTCCCTGGGGGTCAACTTATATTTTTTTGTGATGCAATTGCATCGAAGTAATTCAATGAACCATTGAAAACGTTTGAGAAATTGCCAAAAAAAACATCGAATTTTTCATATCGAACTTGAATGATAAATTAAATTAAAACATTTCAAGTTGAGCAAAATGTCGTCCGCTGCCTAATTTTTATTTTTGCCTGGTAGCCCAAAATATTGCCTCTTCAAAATTCGAAGCGTAGGAAAAAAAGCATTTTAAGCATGACAATAACAAATGAGAATGAGACTTGCTTGCTTGTTTTTATGAATTAATTAAATTGTCATATTTGAAATACCGTCGAAAATACCTTTCATTTGATACCCATATTGGCATATCTTGCTCAATATTTTTAAAAAATCGAGAAAGGTGGCAGCCCTGTAAACTGACCCAAGTGGCAACACCTATGTATGTAATCTAAAAATTAATCAAATTGTTTGTTTCTCAAATTTCACTCTCAATCAAAACTTCATATCGCCGCCAAAGAAGTTAACTTCAAATATAGATAGGTGGCAACCCTGTACATCGCCCCAAGTGCAACATCCGTTTATAAAATTTTAGAATGGGGCATATTATAAATAAGCTAAATTTCATCCAAATCGGTCAATTGTGTTCTCCCCTTCAGATTTTCAAGATTTATCAACGTTCTTAAAAACTGTGATTGCGTTAAATTTAAAATAGACTTGAATTTTGTGAACTGAGCCACCTATAATTTTTTCGACGGCCATGTATTTTAATGAAAGTTGGTAGTATGGCCCACAACGTTTCAAGAAAAATACGTATACATTAGGTGATTCAAAAAAAATTTCGCCTTGGTCTTCTTGATGAGAAAATAAGCCTTGGAAAAAATTAGCCCACAACGTTTTAAGAAAAATACGTATGCATTAGGCTGATTCAAAAAAAAATTTCGCCTTGGCCTTCTTGATGAGAAAAAAAGCCTTGGAAAAAATTAGCGCTCTAACTTAACCCTTAGGGGTGGCTATTTTTTTCACAATTTCCCATAGATTTTGTATGGGGAAAAATGGCATTTTTTCAAAATGAATTTTCTTTTAATTTTTGAAACTTTTTTCAAAATATTTTTTAATTCTCTTAAAGTTGAAGCTTTGAAGCTTTCAATATATTACAATAATTACAGCCATTTAAAAAGGAGTTTTGTACTACTGCACACACATACACAGTAACACGTATAAAATCTAGTAAACTTTGGATGGCTGTAATTATTTTAATAGTTAAGATAATCGCACATGGCTCACCATTTTGGAAGCTTCAACTTTAAGAGCATGTAAACATATTTTGAAAAAAGTTTCAATAAATTAAAGAAAATTCGCTTTGAAGAACATGCCATATTTCCCCATACAAAATGTATGGGAAAGGGCGAAAAAAATAACCAACCCTAATGGTTAAGTTAGAGCGCTTATTTTCTCATCAATACCTAAAGTTTCAGGGGATAAGACGGAAATAAAACAATTTTTTTTTTTTTAATTTGAATCACCCTAGTAAAAAAATCTTCATAGTACACAGTACGTAGAGAGAAAAAAATTTCATAAAAAATTAACAAGTCTGTAAAAAATGTAAATAATTCCCACTCCCTTAAAGTGCCAGCATATTTTTTTTTTGGCAAATAGTTCCTAATGGATTGCCCATCAACATCATACAAAACCGCCATCTGACCACGATGGAGAAGTTAAAAATTGCGAATAATGTTTGCAAAAAAAAAATTTTGCAAAAATTAGAATGGTCGTTTGGTAGAAGATACGCTCTTTTATATATACTAGAGTTCGCCCATTGGTTGAAATTCAACCACAAAACCTTATTTTATTTTCCTACCTTTTTTCTATTTCTTAAATTTGCCTTTCTTTTCCATATTTAGTATATTTTTGGTTTCTATACATTCCTATTCATTTTGCCTTTTCCTCCCTCTTTACATCATTCAGTAATATAGTTTCAGTGTTGATAATTATTTATTCTTCTTAGGTCGTCTTCATACGTATTTCTTTCCTTTCCTTTCCTTTCCTTAGCATTCATCATCATCATTTATTGGCGCTTAACCGCCTAAGCGATTTTGGCCGTTTCGTATCAAAGCACGCCAGTCATTCCTTTTTAGCGATAACCGACGCCAATTGGAAACCCCAAGGGAGTTCAAGTCATCCTCCACCTGTTGTTTCCATCTCAGTCGAGGCCTCCCCCTTCCTCTGCTGCCGAATTCAGGCAACGATAGGAAAACCTTCTGTGCTGGAGCTTCTTTGTCCATTCGCATAACATGGCCCAGCCAGCGGAGTCTTTGGGCTTTAATTCGCTGGACTATGGTCAGATCTGCGTAGAGCTCGTACAGCTCATCGTTAAATTTCCTTCGATACTCGCCGTTGGCATCACGGGAAGGACCATAAATCTTCCGGAGAACTTTTCTCTCAAATACTCCAAGGGCCATCTCATCTTCTCTTGACATTGTCCATGAATCTGAGCCATACATCAGGACAGGTATGATGAGAGACTTATAGAGCGTGATCTTTGTTCTTCGAGAGAGGACTTTACTTCTCAATTGCCTACTCAGTCCAAAGTAGCACTTGTTGGCAAGAGTGATTCTCCGCTGGATTTCTAGACTGATATTATTTTCGGTGTTAATACTGGTTCCCAAATAGACGAAGTCTCTCACAGTTTCAAATTTGTAACTATCAACAGTGACATGGCTGCCAAGGCGCAGGTGCGCCGATTCTTTCTTTGATGACAGCAAATACTTCGTCTTGTCCTCGTTCACGGCAAGACCCACTTTTTTCGCTTCCTTATCCAGTCCAGAGAAGGCAGCGCTTACGGCGCGGTTGTTAAGGCCAATGATATCAATATCATCGGCAT
>CAXKVI010000001.1:43376580-43409080 GCA_964058755.1 Campiglossa producta
CTTACAAATGTCGCTGTTGTTTTTGATGGTATAAATAACTAACTTTTCCACTGGTGGATCTGTTCGAATATTGATAATTGAAAATGAAAAATAAAATAAAGAAAAAAAAAAACAAAGAATGTTGGCACAAAAGGAAAGTCAAACTATTGGAGCTTCGAATGCTTCATTGCAACTTCCTCTTAATGCAACGTGCAAGGGACATCGCATGAACCACCTAACTAACTCTATTTCTGTGCCTACATACATACCTACATGCGAGCACATCATATCCGACAAGTTGGCGGCTTTGACATGGCTCGTATAGGAGGTTTGGCGCATTGGTGGCGCAAAATGGATTCACTGAATATTTCATGTTCACAACGAACCAATTTTACGCTCTTCAAATCCTATTAGTCAACCCCCATGTGAATGGGGATAAGGTTGCTGCAAACACATTGCAACATATACCAGTACCCAGGAAAATTTACAATAACAACGAAAAATACCACAAGACCATGCACACACGTGATTACCATCTCTTTGCGATGTACTCTACTCTTTACAGCGCCTACAGTCGTAGCCACAGGCTCTATAACTGTACATATGTGGCAGTGCAGCAATGTGGTCATGTGGCACGCAGTGACGTCGGAATGAAGTTGGCCACGGCTTTAACAGCTACTTCACCCTTTTTCATGGTTTCGACACAAGCATGGAAGACAATGGTCTATATATGTGTTAACTTGTGCATGTGTTAACTCGAGGTCAGTAGAGTCGTTGTTGCAATTTACTTGCCGTAACGTCACATTTCCTTAAAACATTGCGAATTTTGCTGAATCTATTTAAGCTATAGCACAAGCATTCGTAAACTTAAAGTCCGCGTGATGTTTTGGCTTGGTCAGCAGAATATAATAGGGATTGTTCGATTTATTGTGGTGTTGAGTGATGAATCGAGATGATAAGATATAATATAATTTATCTAAAGTAGGCGTGGCGTTTCGTAACATAACTTGTAAAATAAGTATAAGTAATATTGGTAAAAAATTAGCAAAAATGGTCGAAAACCACACATCGCTCTGTTCGTCTTAAGCTTGTAACTACACTGAAAATCAGCTTGGTAAGAAAATATAACCCTGTTGTTTTTGTTTTTGTTTTTAACAACAAAACCACTCTCCGAAGATTTCCAGGAGTGATGTCGAGATTGGCAGTTATGAATACGGTACGCGCCGGGTCCCCCTTGTGGTACTGCCCGACTATCGTGGCAGCGATTTGTTATGACCAGTGGAATCTTCAAGGTCATGCCATCCCTCCAACCGTGTGGAATATATATCCATATGGAATATATGTATGTCCGTAATAATTTATAGTGATTATAGCGAGTTACACGATTTGATATAATGCAAACAGAAAAAAATATGTAGAACAACTTTAACCATGTTAAAATGACTGAAGTGGGCGTTGAATGTATCAACTCTTTCGAAGATATCTCATAAAATTCGAGCTGGACAAAGAGACGGGTCTTAAAAAGTGAACGAAAAAAAAATGCCTTCCATTAAAATAAAAGATTTTCCTGTGAAGGCAAATTGAGAATTACACAGCCCCACAAAAATAAATAGAATGTCGTGGTTGGGAGATCAGACCACCCTTACCCTATGTATTTTGACGAGCTGAATAAATCCGGCATCCGTTTTGGTCCAACACGTCTGGATTTTTTTCTAACCTCAAAAAAATCGGAAACCACCAGAAGCTGTATTCGTGTTCACCGCGTCAAAATACATAGGGAAAGGGTGGTCTGTTCCAGCAACCCCGACATTTTTTTTTGTGGAGCTGTGTTATTTGTTTAGAGGTGTAGCCAGAGTTGCGTTCTAAACGAACCAAGATCAAAACACATACTGGTAAGCTTAGAAAGATGTCCGTGGGATAAAAATAAGATCGACATATAAAGGGGCGTGGCACCTTCCATAGAAATGGAATTTAACACATATCTCTGGAAGAAAGCTAGACCATTGAAATTTGATCAAGTGTAATATGAGACTAGTCTCTATCACCTCAAAAACCTCCCCCGATGGGGGTATAACGAAAGAGTGGGAGTGCCACCTCCCATGCAAATAAGATTTTTCATGAACCATAACTCTGGAAGTATTTATTCTGAACTATTGCCATTTTGTAAATGGTTATAGGAGGTAAATCTCAGAAAAATTTGGTAGTATTAATGCTAGACAATTGAAATTTGGTCGAGCGATGTATGAGGTTAGTCCCTATCAACCAGGAAAATGGAGATAGCGAAAAATGGGGCATGGCACCTCCTTTATAAATAAGATTTATCATAGTCTGCATATCTGGAGTGTTTAAGCTTGAACATTAAAATTTGGTCCAGGGCAAGCATCGGCGCCCCATAGATCTTAAGATCAGTCAAACAAGTTGGATTCATCACACAGACACGTTGCGCTCTTTGTTTACCAAATGATTTAGTCGTCGCTGGGCAAGGGGCGAAACCACATCGCGTGGGGGTGTCGCTTGTTTGGTCAGCGAATGTTAAAAATATAGTTCGGACGATCACAGCGCGTGTATAAGCGTTCTCACTTATACACCAGCATTTACAAATCTGCCGACCCATGGTCCAGGGTCATATGAGGTTAGCCCCTATAGCCTTACGGATGTTGGGTTATATCGAAAAAAGGGGTTGTGGCAGCTCCCATGCAAATGTGTACACCACTGGAAGTATTTATGCTAGACCACTGAAATTTGGTAAAGAAATTTTAGATGTTAACCCCTAATACCTCTAGAATAGTGGACAACAGCAAAAAGTAAACGTGGCACCATTATTTGCTTCGTATAAAAATTTCGCATACGAAACTATTCAGAGATTGCTTGTTGATAACAAGGGAGCATAGGTGGCCGCCGTGGTGTGGCGGTAGTGTGTTCGGCCTACTACCCCAAGTAATCGGCTGTCGATACCCGGCAAAAGCAACATCAAAACTTATTTAAACATACATTTTTCTAAACGGAGTCGCCCCTCGCCAGTAGGCTGGCAAACTCTCCGGGTGAATTTCTGCCATGAGAAGCTTCTCAGCAAAAACTCGTTTGCTTTGCAAGTGCCGTTAGGAGTAAGCAAAAACTGTAGGTTCCGCCAATTTTTAGGAAAAACTCAAAAGGAACACACCCTAAAGTTAGAAGAGAAGCTCGAAAAAAAGCTCGCTAGAGGTTATGTTAATCTTTTGGTATATCTCCGTCATTATTTTCTTTTGTTTTTTTTTTCAGGTGTTTTTGGATGCGCCTGGAGGAACCGACAAACCCTGTTCCGTAAATTTGCAACTATTATTAACATTAAGCGCTAGATGGGAAAATTTTCCTTGTATTCAAAAATTTAATTAAGCTCAGGAATTAGCAATCGTTACAATCGTTCTTGTGAATATAGTCAAACAATGTGCTTCTCTAAATCGGGAAATTAAAATCATCAAAATTAAGAATTCCGTTGTTTCATGCCCTTTCCTTGAATTTTCCATAATTCATTGGAAGCACCAAGGAATGTAAATTTGCTGCTCACATATGTATGCATGTTTTATTATTTCCATTTTAATTCCAGCACATACATACATATATGATTGTGTTTGTTTTTATATACTTGAAACAATATGTGTTTTACCAACTTAAATATTCAAAAATATGTCTGTTAAGGGTCTGAAAAGCGCCACAAAAGCTGCCAACCTTGAACTGAGTAATCTGCACGAAAATTTTCAGTTCGTTAAGCTTTTCCGATGAAAATCATTACTATGAAAATAACTTTACCGCCGTCGTTTATGTTACCCCATTTAAGCCACATGTGAGCAATAAAGCAACTGGATTATTTAGTTGAAATTTTTTGGCAAATATTATATCAAATTGTTTTGCCACTTAAAACCCTATACCACATACAAAAATATTTCCATACACAAATATGTTTGTGTAGCGATGTGAAGCGGCAAAGTAGCTTCCGCCTGCCCTTTATTAATTTAATACCCGTAGACTTTTGTAAACCGGCCGGCCAGCCAACCATCTGCTCTGACATAAACACACTTCCACCAATATTTTTGGCTTCAATTTCGGTTATAGCTTGGAGTATGGCACAGCTTCAGCTGTGTCTCCTGCCATGTTGGCGAGTTCAACAAGCCATAAAACATATGAACGGAATGAATTTTTCATGAGGTGTTGGCTTTTGTTCGCCAACCAGCATCATTTCTACTGCACTTGAACTTTTCACACATGCCTTCATGTACGTACATATGTATCGGGACACCCATCGCATGACCTGTTGTAAATTGGACTCTACCCAGGAGAGTATGCCAATGAGGCTCTTTGGAAAGTAAGTAGTATTTATCTTCAGCTGCTTGTTTTAATGAGCTCTGAACGTTTTTGATGTAGCAGCTTTTTATCACTGCTTAGCGGGTATATTCAGTCCACCTAAATACCCTGGGGATCCTCACCTATCATTGAAGGATTTGGTTCCCTTGGACGCTTAAGGTTTTTCAGAATTAAAATAAAAACATCGCAATAAGTTTTATCCGCCAACTTTTTCAAGTAATGATCTACCCAATCCATCAGGATAAGGGTAGTATTGACTTTAGCAAACGTTTTGTGAGTTCTGCCTTCTCTGGTATGTATAAAAAAAAGGAGAAAAATGTTGGTCTTCCGGTGAACGGAAACAGGAAGCAATTTTAGCCTAAGAACTCATCCGATAAAAAGGGGCGGCTTTGTAAAGCAATGGATTATGAATGATTTATGCAATTTAAATTTATATCGAACTAGCTCTAGTTCTAAATGTACAAAAGCCCATTTGCTTGAAAATAAAAGTTTTCCTCACAGGGTTAACGTACAAAAAATGTAGTACGTTTGAAAATTATTGTAGATATTTTAAATTGTATGCAGACAATAATATTTATCGCCAGTATACCTCGCCATTAACTCATATGATATTGGTGTCCAAAGGTTTTTGTATTGCACTCATGACTACTTGCTTGCTTTACATGAGAAATATAGCTAAGCTCTATTAACTTGGCTGATCAGTTTTTAACACATGGCAGTTTAAGAACGGTACCCAACGAATGACAGTCAATAAATCTATTTGAATTTTTAAACACCGATATGACAATACATAACTTAGAGATATGCAAATTATAAAATTCCAACTCCCCACTTATTTAAAATATAAATGTGTGTATGGTACATTTAATGTCCGTGTCCACCTTTCAATTTTTGTATTAAAATTCTGCAATTAAGAACTGAACGTTTTCGAACAAACCCTACGATAAACCGATCTTTCATACATCAAACGATATGTTAGTAGTATTATAACTTTTGTTTTATCTCAATCTAATCTACAAAAACAACCTTTTTCCAACTTGAACAGTCATGAAGTTATGTTAATTTATAATGAAGTTATGTTAATTTATAATGAAGTCATGCTCATTTAAAAGGAACTTTTGTTAGCTTAACTGGAAGTCATATTAGAATGATGAGAATAATTTTTTTATTTTTTTATTATTTTTTTGCTCCTATTCACTTAATTTGATGTTTTTATAGTTTTATTTTATTTTATTTAGCTTTGTATTTTATTTAATTTATCTTTTTTTGGTTATTTATTTTTTATCAACATATTGGTACCTAAGAATACGAATATCGTATGTAGCAAAACTTGATTTTCCTTTTTAATTTTTGAAATACCCTATCGAAAAACTAAAATTGTATGACATCGACAAAATGCATGCGGAAAATCTGAGAAGTTATAGGCTTTCTGAACAATGTGATAACGCCATACGAAAGATATTAGATTAGGTTAGGTTCAAGTGGCTGCCGCAGACGTATTAAAAGGCCCGTTGTGATACCACCAACACTAGGAAAGTCAGTTCCGGGACGAATCTAGCTATTTCGATACAAAAATTCCCATGCGCAAACCAATGACAAGGACATACATATTTCCAGTTTGTACGAAATTTTGAAGGATCTCTTTTTGCTTGAAAATATGGCGTTTTAGTAATTTCTCTTGAAGGCATCATATGTTGGTTTGAGTGCAAAACCGGAAAAAGAGCCATTGTTTAATCACTCCTCAAATATTCAAACTAGCAACTCACAATTTATTATTTCTATGGGCTCATTCCATTTCAAGACGACCGGTCCGCGCGGGCCATGATTTTTGATTTCGATGAAATTTTAATATGTTGTCCTTTGGTCAAAATAAAGAAACACTTGTCTTTTTTTTCCTGACAAAATTTTTTTTCGGATTTATCGGCCGTTGATATCGTTAAAATGCAATGAACATTTTTTCGCCCATTTTTTCAACTCGCAATAACTTTGTCAACAATTAACCGATTCTCCTAATTTTTTTTAAATGTTCGTTATTACTATTACTTTTATATAAAGTACCTGGGTGACCGAGCTTGCTCGGTGCTATCAATTTAGCGCTAAATTTACTTACCCAAAATGATCCCAAAATGACCCTAAAATAATCCAAAAATAATCCTAAAATGATCCCAAAAAGACCCTTAAATGTTCCCAAAATGATCCGAAATTGAACTTCAAACGACCCAAAAATGATCCGACAATTAACCTAAAATTATTCCAAATTGGTCCAAAAATAATTCCCAAATTACCCCAAAAATACCCTTAAATGCACACTAAACGATCCAAAAAATACACCAAAATGATCCCAAATATATCCTAAAATAATCCCAAAACCACCCCAAAAAGACCCTCAAATGTTCCCAAAGTAACCCAAAAATTATCCCAAAATGATAAAAAAATTATCAAAAAATGGCTCCAAAATGAACCGAAAATTACCCAAAATTGTACCAAATTAATCCGAAATTGAACCCAAAATGATCTCAAGCAAGCCCGAAAATTATCCCAAAGTGATGTTCTCAAAATAATCCTAAAATATCCAAATATGATCCCAAAATACAAAATACAATTACAATACGGTAAAATGGTAACCCTGGTTGGCAACCCTACTTGAAAATATTTTAGCTGGTATGTCGGCGACAATACCTTTACTTTGATAGCCAAAACTACCCAAAAATGATCCCAAAATGACCCTAAAATGATCCCAAATTGGTCCCAAAATAATTCACAAATTACCCCAAAAACACCCTTAAATGTACCCTAAACGATTCGAAAATTACCACAAAATTATCCAAAAATGATCCCAAAATAATCCTTGAATAGTCCCTCAGATGTTCCCAAAATAACCCAAAAATTATCCCAAATGATGACGTGGCAACCCCCAAATTGATAGTCTTAGAATCAATCATACTATCTACATACCAAATTTCATCCAAATCGGTCAAGCGGTTCTCGAGATAGTACCGGATATAGAAATATATTGTGGTAAGGTGGCAACCCTAGGTGGCAACCCTACTTGAAAATATTTTAGTTGGTATCTCGCCGAAAATACCTTTCATATGATACCCATATTGGCATATCTTGCTCCATAATTAAAAAAAAGGGATAGGTGGCAACCCTGTAAACCGCCCCAAGTGGCAACCCTAAAGTGGGTAGTCTTAAAATCGATCATACTATCACCATGCCAAATTTCAGCCAATTCGGTCAAGCGATTCTCGAGATAGTACCGGATATACAAATATATTGTGGTAAGGTGGCAACCCTAGGTGGCAACTCTACTTGAAAATATTTTAGTTGGTATCTCGCCGAAAATAGCTTTCATATGATACCCATATTGGCATATCTTGCTCCATAATTAAAAAAAAATGGGATAGGTGGCAACCCTGTAAACCGCCCCAAGTGGCAACCCTAAAGTGGGTAGTCTTAGAATCCATCATACTATCTTTGTGCCAAATTTCATCCCAATCGGTCAAGCGGTTCTCGAGATAGTCCGAACATACAAATATACAAATATACAAGACTAACTCGTTTAAAGATATTAGATTTATAAAAAATATTGTATAGTTTAAAAATTTTTTTTTTTCAGTATTTAGTAAAATTTTATGACTTTTTTCAAAAATTAATATCTTAAAAAAGTTTATTTTTTTTGTTTTGAAATTTTTTCTATATTTAGTCAACAGTTTATATTTCAACTTGGCTAAATGCCTATTAGCCAAAATTCGTTGTTTTCGAGATATGAATTTTTGAATATTAAACATTTTTCCCTCCATATATTGAAGCAATGCATATTATCTTTGTCAAAAATTAACCGAGTCTCATGATTTTTTCTTTGAAATGTTCGTTATTACTATTACTTTATATAAATTTATAAAAAATATTATATAGTTTAAAAATTTATTTTTTTTTTCAGAAAAAATTTTGTTTTATCAACAGAAGATCTGTCAGTTCTACTAAATTTAATTTAAAATTACACTTCCTTCGCTGTTGAGTTAACTAGAGGAAGTTGTTGTTTTAACACGAAATTCTGCCAGTTTTACAAAATTTGATTAATTATAACTAAGGTGTTTCGGTTTCGGTTACGGTTACGGTTTCGATTGTTGTTGTTGTAGCGAGGTGTAGCCCTGCCTAAATGTCAGACAGGGTCACCCCGAGTGTATTGCCCGGGTCGTTTTGGCACGATGGGTACAGCACAAGTACTGGTATCTTTCTCGTAGAACCGGCAATACAAGAAAATAGCCATGTAGGTTTCGATCTTCAAGATTTATTTCGGTTTCCAAATAAAAACACGGACACAATAATATAATAATAAATTTAAGTGGGTAGGTATCCCGATAAGCAGAGCTGGCTATGGTAAGAACAAAATCAGGAATTAGAGCTGCGCAATACCAAAAATGAACAAAAATAGGCATCGAGATACCAAATCATAATTCGATATACATAATTCGATAATTCGAAAACTTCCAACAATAATTAGCACCTTCAACATGGGTAGAAAAGGAACCTCGCTGAACAAAATGGCTCACTTTTTTATCCTCTTTTTTGGTAAGCGCAACCCAGTTCTTTCACAAGATTTTACCCGCTGCTGGTTGGCAGGGTATGTAGCTTCAAAATAAGTATACATTTTTTTCTGCGGCCATGATGGAATTTCTCCTATAAAAAAATTAGTACCATGACGCTATTTATGGATGAAATTTCTGCATAAATTTTTTTCGATAGCTTCATTCAACTATAGTTAAACATGTTTTTATAGAATTTTGGTACTGAGGTCACAACGTTACCTCACTCGACAATCTTTCATGAAAGTTTTTCTGGGTACTTGTTTGTAAAAGAAAATACCTATGGATGTGCTCACCAAAAGAAGTGAGACACTAAAAAAATTCCAAACCGTTTGGAACCGGTTCTGACTTTTGAAAAGGTTTCGGTTTCGTTCTTTTTCAGATCAAAATAACGGTTACGGTTAAAACTGATTCAACCAAATTGGTTGGATCCCACTGATTTAAATGCTAGGTACTACTTACCGATCTTTTATTCTCCGCCTAATAAAATCTGAATACTTTGTTGTTGTAAATTCGTCGTTGCATTTCTTGAGTTTATTGACAATTTGGAGAAGAATGCAATAAACATTACTCAAATATTTAATTCATTTTTAGATAAATACATTAATTGTTAAATCTTATCAACTATGTATATATAACCTTGCCGTAAATATATAAAACATATTTTATTAATGTATATTTTCTTTGTTTATACTATGTAAATATGTAAATTTAATGTAATGTATAAACATCTTAATTGTGAACACAGAGATCACTTTTCCTTGCATAATTGCTTTTAACAATTTTAATTATTTTCCAATTATCTTATTTGCTAATGATAACATTATGAACTACTTATGTATAAAATTAAATAATATATATATATGCATAGAAAGCTATAAAATTGTTGACATCCATATATTTATGTTTATTGTGTATGTAAATATACATAGATACCTTCTTCTGTGGGAGAATAAATTTCTGCCTAACTAATACGCTAAAATTCAAATTGAAGTTATCATTTCACAAGCTTAGTAGCTTATTTGGCTTAATCTAGATATACGTTTGTGAATGCAAATGCTGATAATAATTGAAAGATAGCCCAACAAGCCAACTGAGTTTGTGCATGATGCATGCACAAAAATGTGCCTCAATGCTTCGAGCATCATCATGAGAACATTTCGCAAAAATTTAAAATGTCTCTTTAATTTAACAAAGATGCAGCAAATTTCAATATGAGATCGTTTAAGACCGTTAAAAGATTTTGTCTTTCTCATCTAGTTATTATCCGGGCGGTGACTCTCCATCAAAATTTTTACATGACAACTCATCACAAATTTCTCAAACGATGAAGTCAACAAATTGTTACTAAGTAGTTTAGAAAAAGCCAGCTTCACTCTTGCTTTGAAACGTGGAAAGTATCCGTTGGATTGACTTTAGTCCTCAATTTAATCTTTCATCCATTTAATGCTCAAATGCTCGCTGGTAGCCACTACACTAAAGATCGACATAAATATGCATGTTTATTAGACTGTCCCAAAAATGTATGGAAAAGAATGAAGGTTCGAATTTGATATGCATACCCTCTATATCGGTGCATTTTAGCCTAAATAACATGTGTGTGAAGTTTTATTATTTTAGGATAATTTTTTGCTAGCAGCTTAGACTAGTTATTTGGCTCATAGTTAAAAGACTTCAACAAATCTCCACCTTTGAATTTTTAAAAGGATAACAGGATTCTTTGCAAGGTTATTAAAAAAAAACGTATTCACGAGAAAGGGGCATTGAAATTTCAAAAGTATTTTGTTAGATTGTGTAACAATATGTTTTCTTGCAAAAATAATTGAGTACATCTTGAAACTTTACAATTGAAGCATTAACGCGAATAACGTTCTAAGTGTGATTTTTTTCAAAACTGGTTTTATTGCATATTGCCTTTTGTATTGCCCTCTTGCATTATGATTTGTAACTTAGAACGTTATTCGCGATGATGCTTCAATTATAGGGCACCTTTTATATGTCCTACACGACGTATGAGTAACATTTAGCTGTTATTTTCATACTTTTACCTATATGAAAAGAACAGGTAAATTGAATAATTTTTTTGGTCGATATCTCCGAGACGGATTGAGATATCGAAACAAAAGTTACACTACTTTCATTTGATGCCCTAATTGAAAAATGTATTTCTCCTGTGCATCCTTAAATATTTGTATACACATTTTCAGAACTTTTATTACAATGCAATTTTTTTAAAACACATAGTTTTGAAAAAATTGAGGGATATCAATTTAAAGGACATTACTTCCATGTCCTTGAAAGATAATTTAAAACAAGTTATATATAGCTTATATATTAATTATCCTTTAAATTAGTAATCACATATCACATTTTGTTGAAATTTTTCGGGAGGCGCTACAATCTTGGATTCTTTAAAGGATATTCTGAGCATTTGGTACAGAAAAAAATACCGATTCACTAATAACAAAGTTATTAAAGGGTATATGAGAAAAACGAGTACATAAATCATTAAATTAGCAAAACGCAGTGGATTTTAGTGGTAACTTCAACTTTGTCGGGATAATTTTTGATTCATAATGGTAAAAATTAGGTAGTATGCGTTTAAATAAAACAACTTTGAAATTTTGGGACACTCTAATGTATATATTCGTTAGCGCATAATCCACTCTCTATGTAAACATATTAGACCTGTTTATATGTATGTATATAAATTGGTTTATTTATCCTTCACCAAATATCCAATATCAACCAGTAAAGCTTGCAACATTCGAACTATTTTCCTTTGAACCAGGGACCGCAGAAATTATGAATTCTATTAGAGTTGATCCTTTGGTACTTTTGTGGGAGGAGCAAGCGTATCGGCATAGAATCCTGGCATCTTTTTATAATGCCGTTAACTTTGAGGGACCACAACTATGTAGCTCTCTTGAAGATTTGGCACATTTGGCCCAAAGACCCTGTATGATTTTTTAAGTGACTATTGAGTAAAAGTAATGTTATTTTTAATATATTACATAAAGTATGACCACTGTTAACAATCCCTGACTTTACATATATGTATGTACATATGTATTGATGTATCTCAATTTATGTAAATAACTTGTGCACATGCAATTTGTAATAGATTCAATTTTCCGTAATACACTTTATGCAATATTCAATTACCAATATCGAGTGGCCAAATAACGTTACCACTTCTACAATGTCGACGCCAGAATCACTTCAAATGAACTGATTATAAGAGTATGTACTAGTACTTACATACAAACATACCTATGTGTGCACACGTGTTTACATTTTGATTGCGGACCTATAAATATCACATTATTTCCAATCGCATATTTAATAGATATATACACATACCTACTGCATACCAAGGTATGGATCTGGGCAAGTAAGTAAACTTCTGCTCTCTGGTTAGTTGTTATCTTGCATAGGAAGTATTTTATTATTATGGCAAAAATGTTTGTATGTGCTAACTGTCACTATTTATTCAGCACTGCATTAAGTGTTTACTAAAATTTGTGATAAAAAATTTATTTGTTTTACTTTATGTGACATTTTAATTGGTTATAGCTTACGATCGTCATTAACTGCGCTGTTGATTGCATTACGGCATGTTAATGAACTGACTGATCATAAAAAGCTTGTTTTTAAAATTCAAATTTAAATAGTTCATAACTAGGTTCCTAGAAAAAGAAAAAAACTCTGTATTACTACAACTATAAAAAAATCGTACTTTAAATGGACCATAAAATTAAACTTATCTGAAATCAGGCAGTTTTCTGGGTAGCTTTCAAACTGTTCTAAAATTCATAAGCAGACGAAAAAAATGTTTGCACATTTTACAACATTTTTTTCTAATTTACTAAAAAAGCTGCGCTACTCTGCTCTGCTCCAACCTGCTCGGAACGGGCTTTGTTCACTTAACAGACATAAAATGTTCTAAATAATTATTAGTTTTTTCCGTTTGGGAAATATCAACATTGAAGAAGAAAACAGAAAATGTTAGGTTGGTGGTCCTTATAATCAAATGTTGTATTTTTCAAGTCTCACCCCCTAGATCGGTTGCACCACGGTCAACTACATATATCGCAAATTTGTGTCCCGATTGTGTTGGTTTAGGCGTGTCGCAGGGGTGTTGAAGTTCAGACTATAACATGGAGACTCAAAAAATAAAAATTATTCTTTTTATCTAATACTAGAAATCGATAGCACTAGGGGGGGAGATATCATATACAAAATTTGATTCCGATTGAATTTCTGAACTATCGGTTTAGGGGTTGAGCCTTTGGAAATCAGATGACACAATTGTCTCGATACAAATAAGGACCACCCTAACAGACTTCAGTTTTCTGCGTGGAAAACTAACACACCTGGTTTTCTGCGTGGAAAACTAGCACAGTTCGCATAGAACTGAGCCGTGTTAGTCTTCGACACAGAAAACTGAAGCGTGTTAGCGAGTCTGCACACGGAGCGAATCGCTATAGACGCGTATTAGACGCTACATTCGATTTTTGTACGCTTTGTTGCTGGCCACATATATTTGCATGAAGAGCTGCACAAGAATCGGCAGCTGCACGAAAGTGGCAAAGCATGAAAGCTACATGCTGCTCAGCGTATGACAATACTGGTCGCCAGGCGTCGTACGCTTAGAAAAGAGGAAGAAGAAGCATTTGTTTACATATTTCATTTTCGATTTTTATGTGCCGTGGCTTTGATTTCTTTTTTTGAAATAAAATTAATTGTTTCTTTTGAAAGAAAAAATAGAAAATTTTCAAAATTTGCACAATCGGGAAAAAGATGTACGGCCATAACTGCGGAAAATGTCTTAATTAATTAAAATTGCAATTTTTACAGTCCTCTGTGTGCTTTTTTTCTGCAACGTCGTGTGCAGATCCTGAGACGCAGGGAAATTCGTGATCAGTCAAATGACAAGTACGCGTCTATGACGATGCGCCTCGTCTGCGGACTGCCTTAGTCTTCCCCGCAGAGAACGAAGTGTGCTGGTTTTCCACGCAAACAACGAACCGTGCTAGTCTTCCACGCTAACTGAACCGAGCTAGTCTTCGTTGGGAGCGACGATATATTTTCCTGTTGCAGATCTAGTTTCTGAGATATTTGTAAAAATGTGAAAAAAACGTATTTTCTTGAACATTGCTTTATATAAATACGTTAGAGAGTGTTATAGAATTGTATTTGTCATTCTAAATTTCAATATATCTCGAAAACTATTCTACTTTTAAACCAAATGATTACAATATTTTTTCAATATAACGGGCCTTTTAAAGTCAAGGGCACAATGTTGTACTGGCGTACTTAAATTTTTCGTAATTGAATCACCTTTGGTGTAGGAGGGTTAAAATTTTTTCGTCCCTAGATTTTTTCTAATTTTGAAGTGGTTAAAGCTGAAATTTTGTAAAAAATAAATAATCCAAAGGTTAAGTCAATAGACCGCGAAATAAAAATTGCTAACGCATTTGTATTAAGCCATGTTTAACAAAATTGGTTTTTTTGATATTTTCACCGATATCTCAGTAACTAGATCTGCCACAGGAAAAATAGATGAGATATTCGGAATCAAGAGACATTGAGACGATATTATCTAATGTTTTGTAATTTTGTTTTTTCGTCGAGTAGTGATATAGCTAAAAATAATGCTAGTGTTTTTTAGTGTAGAAAAAAGCTCGAATTCGTGGGAAAAAATACTAGTAGGTACATCGGTACTGTGTTTCTGTTTTAAAAAATGTATAATTGTGATCAACAAAATATGCTTTTAAAGCTGCCTCTACGCAATTAAACAAATTCAGTACTTACAAAAATAAGGTGTTCTATAAAGCTACTATAGTACTTTAAATATGTTTAACATGCATCAAATTACAGCTCTCTAGAGATACTTTCTGCACATATTTTACACTATTTAATGGTACCTCAGGATATATTTATAATAATAATTCATCTCAATAATGCAATTCAAGTTAATGGTTTTCAATGTACAATTATACAAAAACACGATTAAATTAAATATTTGCTATAGAGTAAAAATAAGCATTTTATTTTTTGCGTGTAAATAATCTTTAAACAGCTTTTATAAACACAACAATTCTTGCATCGATTGCTGCAACAGCCATCGATAAATTGCCTTTAACAATCGCTTGGATTGGAGTAATATATCGACAGCCCCACTGCAAAACCCTGCAAGTAACTATTTTTTCAAAAAATGAGGTTCTGAGCCTTTCCCATAGATCGCATTAAAATGTATCCAAAATCGGGTTACAACTTACCGTTTCTTTTTAGTGGTGAAATGTAATAATATTCATATGATAAAATTATCATAGTTTTTTCTATCTCCTGAAAACTTTTTGGTATTGAACATGCAGGGTTTTGCAGTGTGGCTTTTGAAAGGCTCATTAGGGTGATTCAAAAATGTTGGGTTTCTTAAGTGAAATTAAATGATTAATCTAATATTACTTAGTTTTACTGTTTCTGAAGTCAATTGTAGATTATTTCCAAATACATCTTACGATTTCTAAAAAATAATGTCCTGTTCTGAAGTACATTTTCCGCTTTCTAAAGTATACTTGCAAAGCTTAATAAAATAATTGATTCCATACCAATAAGACTCACCATAGTTAACATATACAAACTTATGTCAATCAATACAATCACATACCTACACATTGATGCATATGTTTTTTGGTTTCATTTCCTGCTACAATCATTGTTTTTTAACATGTTTTTATTGCATCAAAAGAATTAAGTGAACGCATTGCAGTGTAATGTAATTACTTCCACTTATAAATAATTTATTAAATTTTTTATTGTTTGGGTTTTTTAACTTTGTTGTTAACCTTTAATCTTTGCTATAATTAAAAAAAATATATATACATACATCACTGTGCAACACCAATTTTTTAGGCGGACTTCTTCTGAGTCAGAATGAACTCAAACATCTGGAGCAGTTTAGCCTTCCATAACAAGATTACTTATTCACTATTCACTTATGATCAATACCCCGGAAACGTCACGGATCACATGTGGTCCACATTTAGGTCAATAACTCGGTTCGCACATGGAAATGAGAACCAGGCCCCGTTGAAACACGCAACAACACCTTTCATTTGGTACCCATATTGTCCAAACACTTTCTAAGGTCACATATTCCAAATTTTGTTCGATATTTGGGAAACGGTTGCGTGTATGGGACTTAAAAAATCCCGCCAACACCTCACATTTAATACCCATATCCTACAATCATCCTCTAGGGCCATACCTTGTTCACATTTTGGTCGATATCTAACCACATAGGCATACAAAATAAAATGGAAAACTAAAATGATTTTGAGATTGTATCATAAGAGTGGGAATTTGTTCGCGAATGATCGCCATTTTGTTGCACAGTGCCTTCAGTTAATGAGTTCTTCTCTGTATGAGACATGTTATTTTACACCTACTTCAATATCAATTCAGCTGTTGCATGCCTCATGCCACATGCCACTTGCCACATACCACAGGCTTCATAATTCGTCAAATGTGGTGCGGCATTTCAACAGTTCAACTGTAAGCGCATACTTTTCAATCAAATTCATTACTGCAGCATATATTCATGAAAGTCCAGTGGAGTAGCAAAAGAAAGTGGGATTTTGTGGGTCAAACCATCCTCTTCTTTGCATTAAAGCAGTATATGAAATGCATTTTGTTTTGCTAATATTATGTAAAAGTTGGAGCTGTATATACAATAAATTTGACATTCCATTTCCATTGGGTCATTTCAATTTATACTTATAAATTCAATGCGTATGTATGGCCATATTTTGTAAGTTTAACTCACTGTGAATAGATTATAGAATACGTGACGCAATTCAACAACCTTATTTTAAGTATCACTTTTGTCAACAATATCCATTACAACAAAGCGGCATATCTCCTACCATTGTCCTTTTTAACGTGTTCAAAAATTCAGTGAAGGTGAGTGAAGTCTTACAAAATACGGCCCTTAATAATTTTATTTCGCATGTCAATTCGACTAAAAATTTTCCATTTAAATGCTTCACTGTCATAAAAGAAGCGATTATCTACCACTTACCAATATACGCAATGATTTTCATCTCACAATTGTAATATTTTTCGTTGTTTTCACTTCAAATTGGCCTGTAACTGTTGGCCAATTAAAATGTTTTAATCATAATTGTGGTAATTGGCATATTTTTCACACATTGTTATAATCTTTTTGTATTTTATGGAAGTTATCGTTATCTTTAATTCCGCACTCAACACTTGTAAATATTAACATTAAGGTGAGCCGCCGAAAATATTTTGTTATTTTCATCAGAAACAAGAAGAAAAGGAAAAAGGTAAAGGTAAATTGAGAGATACATTTTGTGCTTGAGTAAATATGTTACATAGAATAAAGGACTTCTTAGTAAAATAATCAATGAAACAGGTTATTACTGTGATTAATAATCATAACTTTACAGGTCTGTATAAAACGGCTATTGTGACAAGCTACACACAGAGAAAATTGAGCTGGTGATGGATAAGAATTGGCAGTCATATCAACCAAAATATAGTTATATCAACCAAAATATGGGTTGATTCAACCAAAATCACGGTCAATTCTCAGGTAATTTTTCTCTGTGTACCCGCAAAAGAGAGTGGATTGTCTGATTTGAAAGTTCATATAACGCTTCGAAATCAGCCCAAATTATATGTGGCAAGGATTTACCGATCCAATTTACTGCACTCTGCCAAAATAGGCTTGCGGGGGCTTTGATAGTCATATGACAAAGCATACGATTTTATTTCAAAGCTTTTTCATTGAAACTCTCATTACTGTATGGACCACTTAAGCTTATGTTTAAATAAATAATTACAAACATTTTATTGTTAATCCGCACAGGACGATGGGCAATTATGCGAGTGAAAATTAACAGCGTTGGTATTTTGCATTTGTTTTTACCATAAAAGATATTTTCCAGATTATGGCTAAGCCCATATTAGCTAATTGCAGCTTAGGTACATACGATAACATAAATGCAGAAACCATCAGGAATGGGAGTATCGGTACTCCGAGTTCCAGTTTTTTTTAGGCAGAATTCAGTAATAGCAACACCACCAACACCACGCAGCACAGTGGAAAAAATTAATTTTTCAAAAATTACACTTTCAGATTTTAGTGATGCAGTCTTAATAAGGAATATTAAAATACGAACAATTCTTTGCTACTTTGAATGAAGCTGAAATTTTTTACAAATAATGGTAGCAAAAGTCAAACAAATTTTATTCAAGTAATGTAGCTATGTATTTTGCATTTAACTTTTAAAGGTGTGATCTTAGTTGTGATCTTGGACGAAAATATAGCACTTCCTTGGCTGAATGAAGACATAATTAGCGCAGTCGACAAAATATTAAAACGAATATAAGCCTGCAAAAATTATACTTCATAAATGCTACCATTTCTTCTCCGGGTGTATTTCTGCCATGAGAAGCTTCACAGCAAAAAATTCATTTGCTTTGCAAGTGCCGCTCGGAGTTGGCAAAAAACTGTAGGTCCCGCCAAGTTGTAGGAAAACTCAAAAAGCAACACACCAAAAGTTGGAAAGAGAGGTTCGAGGTTATGATAACCCGTTGGTATATCGCCGCCATTCGTTTTTTTTTTTTGCTACCATTTCTACTTCGAAGGGACAAAAGGTGTGTGTGCAAAAGCGTGCTACACCTTCTAACTATACATAAATTAAAGCTTGGATTATTTTCTATGGATTTCGGAAAAAATGTTTGCCCATATTCGCCCCCTTTGATTTATTGACGATATGTCGCTTAAAATTTTCATAAAAGTGACATGACGTATACGTAACATTTTTAGGTTAACGAATGTTTACACATAAAAAAGCAAATAATTAATAGTTTTCAGGATACTAAGGATAAGAGGAATCTGATGAAGCAGGAAATACCGATTATATACATATTTAATTTAGAGTGCGAACATTAACTTTTTTTAGTTGAAATTAAAATTTGTAGTAAAATTTTGTGTATAGGTCCAATGGAGGTGAACGATTTTCAATGAACTAGGACCACTGTACAGCCGTCTAATGTATCCCGGGATTGCAAAAATCCCAATAAAAATAGTTCCCATCCCCAGTAGCTATGCTTGACTCACACACAAGCACGTTTAGCAATGCACTTGGTACAGTTTAACATGTCTCTAGCGCCTCATACCAACACGTTTAGCGTGGGCACGTAGAACTCAAAACAACACATTTACAGCTAGTAAAGTTTGAATTTGGTAAAATTGTGCGCAAATTCTAAATTCCAGGACACTAATGGGTTTTGTGGTGCAGTTGAAACTCATTGCAGTAGTCGCATAAGTCGGTGGTGGGTGTACCATTTATGCACTAACATAATTCGAACCAACACTAAAGTACACCCACCCGCTACACAAATATGTATGAATGTGTATTGGAATGTCTAGCAACTTGATTTACATACACTTAAGTTGTTAGCCATTGTGGGCAAGAGCGTGACTACGTAATTGGATGGGAATGCGTAGAGAGACACTTATACAGCAGCACATACTAACAGGGCAACAAGGCGAATTCCATAGCGTGCGCTGCAAATACATGCAAACAAGTCAAAAAGCGTTTAGTGCTGATCAATGGTGCTAGCTTGTGGCGTTAGCGTTTCCTAATGGCGTTTGGAGTCACCACAATGCAAATGTGTTGGGCGCGAGCTGTGTTGCATGTGGTGAACCAGCAGCGGTGGGAAATGGCGCGCAAATGCATGCCAATAATACCATCGAGGAGCAAACAACAACAATTTTATTAATAAGTAGAGTGTGCGTACATACAAATATACATATGTATTTATTTAGATGCAGCAGTGCTGTTATGGCCGTCATTAGCAGTGCTCAGACGCAAAATGGCTCATTAAACAAATTTCGAATGCTACATTTTAGAATGAAAAGTAAAAAGCTTACAATTTTAGAATTAATTAGTATGAAAAAGTGCCACCTATTTTTCATACTAGATATTTAATTTATTTAAGTGCGAAATACTAGTAGCATTGAATTCAAGGAAATATTTAAGGGGGAGTGGAAACTAGGCAGAATACTCAAAATAATTGTTACTTTTGTAAATTAGTTTTTGCAAAACTTGAAATAAATAAAAGGCCGAGAAGGAAAGAAATCGATTCAGTTTCAACCGCATATAACCTTGCAGAGTAGTTTAATGTCTTAAGCATACTTTTAGGAGGTGTGACCCAGTTTTCTTATTTTTGTAGCATACTCATAGGAGTTAAAAGTGCATGTAGAAAGTGGATACCTGTCCGGGTATAACTGGATACAATTTGTCTCCCACATGACAACAATGAAACAAATGTAAACATTTCAGACCAACGGACACATCTAATTGTAGCAGAGTAAATTGAAAGGCATGTTTTGTATAGCCTACTCTTAGGCATTTATATACCAGCCACTAAATATATGTGATTTTTGACAGTTTTTTTAGTGCCTGTGTTAGAATTTTGATCGGCGGTTAAATCATCTCACAATCATGGAATTCAGATGCAAAAATAAATTCAGCACCAGTTCATTACTAGGCCATTCTAAAGTCATATAAATATTGAAACTTACTTCAGCAAAATTTATGAGTTTACAAGTACAACAATGTTCTACCGGAAAATCGAATTCTATTTTCTTGCTATGAAAAAACGCATGGCATCGATATATCAACAGGTTATCATTAGAACCTCTAACGAGATTTTTATGTCGAGTTTCTCTTCTAATTTGTGGTGTGCTGCTTTCAATTTTTTGCGGCTCCGAACGGCGTCTGCAAAGCAAATGAATTTTTTCTGAAAAGCTTCACTGCCGAGGGGCGGCCCGCTTAGAAAATGCTTTTTCTAAATAATTTGTTATGCTGGTTTAACCGTGAGTTGATACCAGGTCACTTGGTGTAGTAGGCCGAGTACACTACCGCTACACCACGGTGGTTGCCTTTTTTTTGCTATGCTGTTTAAATTTATAGAGAAATATTAAAAAATTAAAAACATTATTTTATTTTTAATGTTTTATTTCATTTAAGTTTGTATCATGCTTTTATTTAATTTTTAATAGTAAAAAGTATATAATTTTTTAAATTAATTTTACTTCTTTATACTATTCTTATTTTATTTTATTTTATTTTATTTTATTTTATTTTATTTTATTTTATTTTATTTTATTTTATTTTATTTTATTTTATTTTATTTTATTTTATTTTATTTTATTTTATTTTATTTTATTTTATTTTATTTTATTTTATTTTATTTTATTTTATTTTATTTTATTTTATTTTATTTTATTTTATTTTATTTTATTTTATTTTATTTTATTTTATTTTATTTTATTTTATTTTATTTTATTTTATTTTATTTTATTTTATTTTATTTTATTTTATTTTATTTTATTTTATTTTATTTTATTTTATTTTATTTTATTTTATTTTATTTTATTTTATTTTATTTTATTTTATTTTATTTTATTTTATTTTATTTTATTTTATTTTATTTTATTTTATTTTATTTTATTTTATTTTATTTTATTTTATTTTATTTTATTTTATTTTATTTTATTTTATTTTATTTTATTTTATTTTATTTTTGTTTATTCCCTTTATTTCATTTCATTTTATTTTCTTTTATTATTTTAGATTTACTTTTTCAAACCTTTTTCTCAAAGTTAAAAGCTTTCTTGATTCAAATTTTGTTATATAAGGTTTGTTTACTGGCCAAAAAAAAGTTCAGAGCAGGTTAGAGCAGAGCAGAGCAGGGCAGCTGTCAAAATAGAAATAGAGCAACTCAGAGCAGAAATGCCATGAAACACTGTAATCTCGATAGTTTCTTTTTATTTCGTTTTTTTGTTTAAATCTTCAAAATTAATGCAAATTCACGAATACAAAAACATTGATTTTCTTTTTATTTTTTCCTGACTGACAATTACTTCTCCGCTCTAACTTACTCCATAAAAAAGCTAGAGCAGAAATTTGTGATCTGGATTACTCTAGTTTTGTTTTGAGCGTACTCATGAAACAAAAGTTAGAGCAACCTAGAGCAAGAAAACTGTTCGTTAAACACAATTTTGTGAAATATCTCAATCTGGCGTAAGCTAGAGCAGCCCAATAAACAAACCTATAATAAATTTATTTGTATACCTTTCATGTCCGATGTTTGTAAGTATGAGAAGAAGAAGAGATGGACCCATCACTAAGTATACCGAAATTATCAGGATGACGAGATGAGTTGATTTAGCCATGTCCGTCTGTCCGTCTGTCTGTCTATCTGTCTGTCTGTTTGAACGCAAACTAGTCCCTCAGTTTTGAGATTTTGGGCTATAACTCCTGTAATTAAAGAGGTAGGAACGTGAAATTTTGTAAAAGTTGCTTATTTCATATAAGAAATATCGATGTTGAAAATCATCGAGATGGGATAAATATTTCACATAGCCCCCATACAATCGATTGTTCCGATAAACGGATTTTGGTAGATAACTCGTGTAATTATATAGGTAGGAAAGTGAAATTTCGTAACAATTGCTCTTTTAGAACGTGGAATGTCGATGTTAAAAATCAATGAGATTGGACCAATATAACACATCGCTCCATATAATCGATAGTTCCGATAATTTCGGTATGAGCTAAAGTTAAATTGAAACAGGCTGTACTGGGGATCGAACAGTGAAAATCGTGACGCTTATTCATGAAAGGTACATAGCCTTCGGCACAGCCGAAGACAGCTTTCCTTACTTGTTTTATTTATTTTTTTCTCATTTTTTGTTTTGTTGCTTTTTTAAAACTTTTTCTCAAATTTAGAATCCTTCTTCATACAATCATTATCAACTGTGAAGTTATGCTAGGAGTTAGAGTATCGAGTGACGTCTCCTTCCTAATTACTACTGCTAGTGCTCTACAATGTTATTATTTAATAAAACTCCTGAGGTCTGCAATTTATTTCTTTTCCTAACATCTCATTCCAAACCATGTGCCTCCAAAACGTCGTGCCGCATTCTATAAGTCTTTAGTTGTGTCTAACAGGGAGTTATCTTAATATCTCATTTGAATGCCAACGCATATAACCACAGAACGCAAAGTGTGGGAGAAAATGCCTTTGTCACCAGCACCAGTTAGAACATGAGAATGCTAGATCGTCAATACATTTCAAATCGGTGTGCTGATACTTCTGTTAGTGTTAAATATGTAGAAACATGTGCATATGCAGGAAAGTTCGTTTGGTCAGTTGGTATCATCGATTGTTTTGGCAATACGGTGATTGGTAGCCATTGAACTAGGGATGGCGCGAATGTTGAGATCGAATCCTTTTCTATACAGCGAAAGTGACAGACTTTTGTATTTTTATTTTGAACTAGATAGTTTAAAAAAAATGTCAGATATCAAGATATTTCGAAAAATTGCATTCATACTCGATTTCAACAATTCTCGCCATGTGCTATGCCACACACAAAAAAACAGGGGTGACTTCCCGTAACGAGTGGAATATCATCGTTTTCGCTTTCCGTAACACAAAATACGATACATATTATATGGAATACGATATCAAATTGAAATATCGAAACAACGATTATCGACTGTCGAATTACGGAAAGCCGCCGCAAACGTCTAACGAGAGTTTTGGCTAGAAACAGCAGAGAAACAAAGGATTCCATACAAAGATTTTCAGAAACAAGAGCAACATTATCTTTCCAAACACGCACGGCGGAAGTTCCATTTTTTCGAATGCGAATATTAGCAACATCCCTATTTTGAACATAAAAGCTCCCACCTGCAACCTTGTCATTGTAGCTGAAAAAGCATTCGTTCCCTCACTCCAGCCTTCACAGACTGTTACAAATCCATATACTTTTCTCTCTTTCGTTTGCCCAACTGTTTGTTAACCATTTGGTTTTTGCTTATTCACTGCTAATCCCTGGTGTATCGGACGTTGTTATCCACGTTTAAGCACATTGACGCCCAAAAGGATTTTCCACGCCCGTTGGCTTGTTCATTGGCTTGGTGAAACGGTATCGAAGCTTAAGGGCTTCACAGCATCGACTGTGAAAGTGAATGATGTGCCTAATTTATCGTCCATGCAATTTACTATGTGTCTACTGCGTATGCATGTATGTTTGTATGTAACTGCATATGTGTTGGTGTGTTTGTTGTAACCTGCAGTCAAATTAACAAGTTGCAAACTACTTCAAAACTAGTATGAGCATGGCGATATCCTATCATGTGTGCTATTTTTAATAAATAGTTGCAATCACGTTCCAACTACCATCGTCGATTGCAATCAAATGCTCTCAAATGATTGTAGATGGTAAAAATCGTACAATCAATCATACAAGACTGATTGCAATCATTGTTATCCCAATTGAAGAAGGTTTGCAAATTTTTTGTGTTTTTTTGTTGTTGGCGAAAAAAACAATCATTATTTTTAATACTTTTTGTGGGCCCCTAGGCCATACGTTATTACCAGCCCTGTATACATACATCTATGAAAAAGTATGTATCCTTATGCCGTCTACAAAAATTCGATGCCATGGTAGTGGCTTAAAGTATCTTTGTGGTATTTAATTGAGGTCTTAGCAATTTGCATTTATGCGTTTGTGAATTTTTATTCATTTCACGCTTGCAGCAATACCATCAATACCAACTATTTCTCTTAAAACTATAAATGAAACTAATTTATCTAACAAAACTCTACAAGGCATAGAGTTACTACTACTATGATATGCCTTTGGTACTTTTCCTTTGTGGCTGCGACATTTTTCTACTTTCCTTACTCTCTGTTTGCTTGTTCGTGTCAGCCAATTCGAGAAATGGAAAATTGAATGCATAATTACAACCGCAAAGTTATTATCATTTTCGCACCATCTCCGCATCTGATGAATTATTTCCTCTTTTATGCCCTTGCTCTATCAAGTATGTTCTTCAACAGCATTTTTGTTGCTTTACATAACTCATTGCTTTGGTTTCACAGTTGATTTTCGTAGATATGTTTGTCGATATCATTTTTAACTCTCCTGGCTGTGGTATGGCTTATACTGCATTTATTCTCTACATTGATGTTCTTACTGATTTCTTTACTACTTTCGCTTGCCTCTTTTGCTTTTTCCACTTCGTTCGTATTTTCCCCTTCCGCTTCGTGTATATTATTTGATTCTTTTTGCTCGTTGAGAAGTGTTGGCTCACTTATTGCCATGTCCTAAGGATGCTTCGTATAATTGTTGAGTGGCATTTCATTGACCATGGTGTGTGCCATCTCAGCCTTACTTCTATCATGAATACCTTTATCGTGCGTTTCAGTTTTTTTCTTTTGCGTCTTTAGCTATGTATATGAAATGGGATTAAAAGTAAAGAGATATAAATAAAGTTATTGTGAAAGATTTCTTAAGTGAAATTTAAATTCATAGTTACTCGTCTTATTGTCTCCTCGAAATTCTGATGTGGCTCTACGCGTTTCATCGTGCTGCAGGCTTTCAACTTTTCTGACGACTGAAAATTTAAATTGGTAAAATAAAATGAGTGACAAAATAAATTATTAATGATTAATATTTCAATTAGCATGGTCACGTTTATGCGTATGATATTCATGGACCAAAATATTCCTTAAAGAGTCACATCGGTAATGAGTAGATGACCAGGAAAAATAAGTTGGGGATGAAAAGAGTAGTTAAAATTAAAGAAGAACTAGATTGAAATTAAAATAGTTAGAGAAAATTGGGTTACGACTAAGATTTAAATTAAATGCAATTAGCATTTTTTCAACCATTTTTTCAAATGCCAGCCGATTCTCCTAATTTTTTTTTAAATGTTCGTTATTACTATTACTTTTATATAAATTTATAAAAAATAGAATATAGTTAAAAAATTTATTTTTTTTTCAGTATTTAGTAAAAATTTATGACTTTTTTTCAAAAATTAATATCTCAAAAAAAGTTATTTTTTTTTTTAACTTTTTCTAACCTGAGTCAACAGTCTATATTTCAACTTGGCTAAATGCCTTTTAGCCAAAATTCTTTGTTTTCGATATATGAATTTTTGAATATTAAACATTTTTTTCCCCCATATATTCAAACAATTCATATCAGCATACAATTTCTGTGTCAAAAATTAACCGATTCTCATGATTTTTCTTTGAAATGTTCGTTTTTACTTTTACTAGAATAAAAATTTATAAACAATAGCTATAGTTAAAAAAAGACAATTTTGTTTAGTATTTAGTAAAAAGTTATGACTTTTTACAAAAATTAATATCTTAGAAAAGGTAATTTTTTTTGTTTAAACTTTTTCTATATTCAGTGAACAGTTTATCTTTCAACTTGGCTAAATATCAACTAGCCAAGATTCATTGTTTTCGAGATATGCGTTTTAGAGTAATAAACTTTTTTTTAAGTATATTGATACATATGATGTGATGTGATGATGTGAAACGAGATACCGACAGGCACTACTAGAATTGGAACTCGGAGTAAGAAATGATTAGGGTAAGAATTGTGACGGCTTCCAAGCCATGAACAACGGCCAAGCGGGCCACGTAAAAATTCGTTTTGAATGAAATTTTGTGAAATTGATCTGCTGTGTGCTATGAAAAAAAATATCACCAAAGGTCGCGTATAAACATTGAATAGTTACCGAGATATACGGGTTTGAATTCACATTTTTTTGTGTAAGCCTTTTTTCTTTAAATAAGAAGTCTTGTAGTTGATGTGCTAAGAAGGAACATGGAAATCGTTTTCTAAAGCATTTTTTCCGTTCTTTTTGAATGTAAATTTAAAACAGACCTGTTAATAATTGATTAGTAATCGGTAATGATTAGCATTTCATTGATTATTTTTTGAGAAGCCACCTAATGATTGATTACCAATTACTTTCACTTTTTAATGATTATTTTTTAATTGATTAAAAAAAAAATTAAAAAAAAATCAAAAAAAATCAAAAAAATTTAAAAAAATCAAAAAAAAATCAAAAATTCAAAAGTAATCAAAAATAATCAAAAGTAATGATTACTTTTGATTACTTTTGATTTTTTGATTTTTTTTTATTTTTTTCCAGTACTGTTGTAGAAAAATATGTTCATACATAAATATTCACTTGCACAAACGTACAAATTTATAGGTGAAGCAAGAAGTAACGGTGTAATCCCAACAAACATTTTTAGCTAATCCCAATTTGAGATGCATTTGAGAACCAATCACCTTCTCAGATCTCAAACGTTCGTTTTCAATGTGAGTAGAAATAACCGTTGATAGCACTCATGTCCACCTACATGAATTATTTTTAAACTGAATACCGTTATTGTTGACTATTTGTTGTTACCCCCTGCGGGTTAGGGGTTTAGAATATGCCCGAGGTAGGCATACCGGTCGTAAGAGGCGACTAATATGCACATAGGTAATTGACGTGCTACTCGATGGTTGATCTACGGATATTATGCCTCTCACCTCTCATTACCCATCTTCTCCTTCCTCATGGATGGAGGGATGCCATGACCTAGAAGGTTCCACTGGTCATACCAAATCGTTACCACGACAGTCGGGTAGTACCGCAAGGGAGTACCGCAGCGTACCGGGGTCATATCCGGCCAAGGACTGTCAACTTCGGCATCACTCCCCAAAACCTTCGGGGAGTGTTTTGTTGTTAACAACAACAACAACAACATTTGTGTTATTGTTCTTTAATTGTCATTACATTACTACTTACATATTATTCGCAAATATTACTAAATAGCATTACTTAAACAAAAATGAATAAAAATAAAACGATTCTACTTCTACTATTCTCTACTCCAACAAAATGACTACGTCGTCCATTTTGGCCTAAAGTTATTAATCCCGGACCTCTCTCTATGGATAATAACCACTTAATTTTTGATCAATTGATCATTACTAGTCTCTTTTGGGCATAAATATGTAGTTGGTATGCCCACGTTTTACTTTGTGTAGCATACTTATAAGTGTTCGAATAGAACCATCCGACCGTACCCATAGGGTTTTAAACGAGAAATGCACGACACTACCCGTTTAGATATAAAAGGGACACATTTTCACCACTACAACGCATATAACCATCAAACCTGGCATTTTTTCTCATATGTACATATACTTAGCGATCAAGGTTCATTCTAGAAATCCATGAGCCCCAAAGTGTAAGTAGATGTATATATTTGCATACAAAGATACACAGATGTTTATACTTTTAACAACAAAACTTTAAAATAATCCAAAAAAAATCAAAAAAAAATCAAAAAAAATCAAAAAAATTAAAAAAAATCAAAAAAAATATATAAAAAAATAAAAAAAACCGTTTTTGATTACTTTTGATTATTTTTGATTTTTTTGATTTTTTCTTGATTTTTTAATTTTTTTTTTATTTTTTTTTATTTTTTATTTTTTTTTTTCTAATCGTAATCAATTAGTAATTGCTTTTTCTTAAAAGCATTTAAAATAATCATTAGTAATTAAAAAAATTTTCTAATCAATCAATTACTAATTACTAATCAAAATTAACAGCTCTGATTTAAAAACAATTTTAATTTAATTAAATTTGGACATTTTTAATATTTTTTTTATTTTAATTTAACGCTTGATCTCTTTCGATGATACCAATGGTTATCATAAACAAAAAAACATAAAATTCTATTAACTTAAGGATTTTTTTTTAAATTGATAAATTTTTTTTTTTTTAATTTTTACTAAAGTTTTTAATAAACTTTTTTTAATTTATATTACAAAAGAACGGAAAAAATACTTTACAACACGATTTCCATGTTCTTTCTTAGCACGTCAATTACAAGACTTCTAATTTAAAGAAAAAAGGCTTACACAAAAAAAATTGCGTATTCAAACCCGTATATCAAGAAATCGACCTAAAAAATTTTTGAGTTGTGACGGTTTTTGCGATATAATTGCTTCCATTAAAAAACCTAGACGTGATAAATAAAAGAATTTATCTTTCATAGAAAAACTAAATTTGACTGGACAAAAGATCAACTTAAAAATGCGATAAAGATAATAATCCAAGTAACACCTACAACAAAAAGTTGTTAACACAGGCAAACAGCAACAAAACAACACAATCCTTTGACTGTTTTTCCAAACACATCCCTACACAAATACTGCGCTCACTTCGCTCTAGCACTTGATATGTAGTATACTCGTTTGCCACTTGCTCAGTTGTCCATTGAGATGCCCACTCGAAGCGTCACTGCCACCAATTTGAAATTCACGTTTGCAGTTGAGATTCAAATAAATAAAAAATGGGTTTGGAAGGAGATGGAAGCTCTCAAACTGACTAGTCGGGGAGATGTCAAAAACAAAAAAAATGCATTCAAAGTAACATTTCCGCAGCAGACCACGTAATGAGCAAATTTCCATGGTATTTAAACACAATTTGAAAACAACAACCACCCTGCTCCTGACGGTCCGCCTTATCTACAACAGTCAACGCTATGTTCACAGTTTAATTCAGCTTTTTAGCAACTGTGAGACATTTTTTTACCTGTTTCTAGTTTGCTTTTTTTTATTATGCAACAACAACAGGATGTTAGCGATGTAGCAAGTAACAACAATAATAGAGAAATGACAAAAACAACACTAAATTGTATTAATGAAAATGAAAGGAAACCGTCCCTATTACTTCTATAAAAAATTAAGTAACTATAGAATTTAAATTGCTGACATCCACCACCAACACAACAACAATTGTAGAAATAAAATTAAATGAGTAACTAAATTCCAGAGGCAAACGCAGGTCGCTTGAGTCGTTTAGATTTGAGTCCAAGTCGATTGCCCGAACTCAAAGCGCTTTTTCCGGCACCTTGCCGTTTAGTTGAAGTAATTCAGAAAAATTGACCGCAAAACAAAAACCTGGTTGCCAAAATGAAAATAAAGAATTGGATACAAACCGCAAAGGACAGGAAACAAAATATAAATGAACAGTCACAAAACCAACTAGCGACGCCAAAAGTTATAACGGTACATACCTATATGCATACCTCAGAGAGGATATTGTGTCAAATACAAAAAGAAACGAACACTCAATATAACGAAGGTAACAAGCATAACGATATTACTCGTACTACTTGACATTTAAAGAAATAAAACTAATACAAACAAAAACAAGTAAGGAAAGATGTCTTCGGCTGTGCCGAAGGCTATATAACTTTCATGAATAAACGTCCGATTTTCACTGTTCGATCTCCAGTACAGCTTGTGTGAATTTAACTTTACCTCATGCCGAAATTATCGGAACTGTCGATTATATGGGGGCGATGTGTTATACTGGTCCAATATCATTGATTTTTGACATCGACATTCCAAATTCTAACGTTCCTACCTATCTAACTACAGCAGTTATCTACCGAAATCCGTTTATCGGAACAATCGATTGTATAGGGGCTATGTTAAAAATGTATCCTATCACAATGATTTTCAGCATTGATATTGCGCATATAAAAATAGCGAAACTTACAAAATTGCACGCTCTTATCTGTTTAACTACAGGAGTTATAGCCCAAAATCCGTTTATCGGAACAATCGATTGTATGGGAGCTATATGTAATATCGGTCCGATCTTGCTGGTTCCGACAAATGATTTCTACATTAGAAAATGGTGGCCGCATACCAAATTTCAGCCAAATATCTCTAAAACTAAGGGACTAGTTTGCGTTCAAACAGACAGACGTACAGATCAACTCATCTCGTCATCCTGATCATTTCCCATTACCATTACCCATCTTCTCCTTCCTTACGGATGAAGGAATGACATGACCTAGCAGGTTCCAATGGTCAAATCGCTACCACGACAGACGGGGTTTTTATTTGTCCAAAAACTGTCCATTTCGACATCACTCCCCAAAACCTTCTGGGAGTATTATTTTTGTTAACAACAACAAGAACATTGGATATTTACTGAGAATAGACCGAGTAGAAGTATAATAACTCGACCAGCCATGAATACGCTCTATAAGTCCCTCATCATATCTGTTCTTGGCTCGGAACTATCTACCGTGTTGGAAAAAGATACGACGGCCTTGGAATTTTTGAGACAAGTTCTCTGAAATATTTGTGATCATTCCTGAGGGGATAAGGTTAGATATCGAAGGAAATTCTTTACACATTTCATACAACTTTAAGAAGCGGGTCAAAATTTGCACACTCTCTCATAATATCAAACCACACTACATATATTCTATTTAATTTAGGAAGATCGCTGCTTCTCATTTTAAGGCGCGGATATACGAGCATATGCTATATAAGAATTGCATATCTAAACATCCATAGAATTGCCTGTAGATATCTGCCTACTCGTATTTTAGAATTTTTGTGCGGAGACATCCAAAATATACAAACAAAATGCAACCTAGTTTATCCGCAAAAAAAACATGATAAAAAGAACCAACCATTCAAACGGATATATGGCAAAATTCAAACCGCAAAATTGTGGACAAAACCACAATGTACATAGCTGAAAGGTGCAAATTAACAGGAATCCTCACAATATCCTGTAGGCAACTGAATTTGTGCCACTATATGGTCTGACACCAAAGTAGCAAAGTCATAAGTAAGAAGCGGCAAAAGCAGTATACATATGCAAAAGAAAACTACTGAATGAACTAAGTTTAAGCGTGGGCGTTAGGTATTAACGAAAGAATGGTAAGCTGGGATCAAAATTATGTTACTTCGGAGAAAACTGCTTGACTACTGACTAGGAAGCAGGACGCAGGAAGAACTTATTTACTAACTAGACTCTGAAAGATCGCACCTCAACCCAGTATAGTATCTATGAGCTGGAAGAAATTTGTTGAAATATTTATACAACGTTCTCAAAGCATCTATTTTTTACCAAGGTAAGATATGGTCCTTCCCGTAATGCCAGCGGTGGGTATTGAAGGAGATTGATCTCTGAGCTCTGCGAGCCCCAGGGGAGCCTTTTTATTGACACCTAAATTATACAGAGGAAGATGGTGAAAGTCATGACTGAGATAAAAACAGGTGTGGATGACTTGTTCTGTTTTGGGTATTCTCAAAGCTGTCGTTTTCTACAAAAGTCGTCCCTGCGCATATCCCGGACTATTTTATACCGAAGTACAGTTTCGAGAAGAAATTTCATATAATAATATCTGAAAGAGAATCCAGGGATAGAGGTCCTCACCATGACAATGGCTCAAGCCATTTTTATACAGGTGGTTCGAAACTTGATGCGCATATCTCGGACTATTGTATACCGAAGTACTTTTTCGAGAAGAAATTTCATATAATAATGCCTGTAAGAGAATTCTGGGAGAGAGGTCATACCCATGACAACGGCTCAAGCCATTTGCATACAGATGATTCGATGGGGTTTACGACGCTCAGCTGGGACTCAATTTTGGCTTCCAACTGCCTGACCATTGCAGTGTTTCTCAGGGAGAGGTGGCCGCTATACAGCAAGCTGTAGAACTACTGAAGACAGCGACCAACAATAGCGGTGATGTGCACATCTTCTCTGACAGCCAAGCAGCTCTCAAGGCGTTGGGGGCCTTCACATGCAATTCCAGGGCTGTGGAGAGCTGCCGCAAATCTCTCAACG
>CAXKVI010000001.1:43414080-43512153 GCA_964058755.1 Campiglossa producta
ATTTTGGGCAGAACGAGGTCAGCTAGTTTTTGTATAAATCTTTTTTCAACTTTAGAGAGACTTTTAGATATTACATTTTTTATTTTAAATCAATATTGCATAAATTTCAATATTCTTTTGAATGCTTTTCAATATTTTTTTACTGTTCTACTTGAGGCAACGTTGGCTTATATTAAACTGTCTAGCGACTTATTCATCTGTCGCCAAAACATTCTAATTCGTTGCATCTAATTGCACTTGAAGAAAATTTACAAAAGTATAAACCCCCCAGGAACAACATATAACTGCACTACATTTACGCAGACAACAGCCGACGGCTTGACTAAATGCATATTAGAGATGTTACGAATAACATATCGACAGCCACACTGCAAAACCATATATGTTCAAAACCAAACAGTTTTCAGGGAGAGAAAAAACTATGATAATTTTATCATATGAATATTATTACATTTCACCACTGAAAAGAAACGGTAAGTTGTAACCCGATTTTGGCTGCATTTTAATGCGCGGAAGTCCACGATCTATGGGAAAGGCTCAGAATCTTATTTTTGGAAAAATAGTGACTTACAGGGTTTTGCAGTTGCGCTGTCGATATGTAGTTTTTAAATTCTAGAACGTGCGAATTTTATTTTATATCGCGGATTAGGTTACGTATAAATTTTAAACAAATATTTAGTATTAAAATCTGTCTTTCCAAGAAATTTTATATTTATTAAAAAGTAAAGTTTCCCCTAAAAGTTCATGTTTTTGTAAGAGCAATGCCATTCGGGTCATTATTTGAATGCAGCTAAATGTGTAGGTTGATTTTCTATATCAATAAAAAATTTTTTACAAATTCGAATGTTCGCAACATCTCAAATAAATCACTAATATCACTAATATATGGCAGACACATCGCAGACAGTATGCCCACCAGCAGTTTGCTAGAACGGTTTTTTTTAAATTCCGCTCAAAGTGAATTTTCTGGGTGCAAGCTCAATGTCAGGTGGCTAAGGAGACGAGGCTGCAAGAAAAACCAAACACATCTAAAGCGGGTGCAAAAGCTCTCAACCAGCTCAGACGTTACAAGTAGATAAAAACTGATGACGTATTCCCATACACTCCAAAGGCCTATGACGTTATTTTGTTGTATTTTGGCAAACTTCATACATATGTACGAGTATGTATGTGGCATCAACTTGTAAATATTTTGAGTGATTTTGAATGCATGAATGCGGTTGTTAGGTGAGTATTTGTTTATTGAGACACCCTGAAGTAGGAGCGCTTTACTAATTACCGCATGATATTAAGATTTTGTCTGCGATGAAAACGACGGGCATGTTATTTGTAACATTGACTAGTATGTTGGCCTAACTTAACCGAAAACTAAGGTTCAATACCATCAAAATGCTTGAGGAAGATTTCTTGAAAACCTATAAGGAACGTTGTCAAATTAATCACCGATTAGCCTTTATCGGCGTTTATGCTAGCGGCCCTAAAGTGTCAACAAGTTCGCCGATTGTGCCAAACCAGAAGAGCAATCATTCTTATCTAGTTTCTTTAAAATATTTTCTACGAATTACTAGAATAGAAATGTAATTTGTCGTATGTCGTCATTGTTTAAAGTCTAATTGAGATGTAATAATATATTCTACACCCAACATTTTTCAAACATATACTTCTACAGCTTGAACCACAAAGTTTCTTCCTTCGAAATAGTACATTTACACCGCACCAAATTTGGCGAATTCAAATTAGCCACTTCGACACCGTTTACATTGGAAAATTTGCATTTGGCTTCACCCCCTGCAAGAATCTTCTTCCAGGATATAAAGCCACCAAAAGAAAATGCACTACCGTTATGTTTTAAACACCTGTAGAGTACCCTGTAAAAATCGAGAGTACGTTATTTCTAATCCAAAGAGTACTCCAATTGGAGCATGAGAGTACTCCAAATGTAAGCCTTTTTAATATAAAAATTGTGCTTCAATTAACATTGCGATGTCCTAGGACTGGACCACCTACTCCAACCTTCGCTTTGTTTCTGCTACTCCATGGAGTACCTACAGTCGGAGTACTTTGCAATGTTCCCTAATGTTGTTACTTCTTGGAGTATATACCGTCAGAGCGATAGTGTCGTGATTTCCGTCGATAAGGCAGGGGCAATGATCGGCTTTCAATAGCTAAAGGTGTTCCGATGAGGTATACAAAGGATTCCTATTGGAGTACTCCAATATCAAAAAATTGGAACACATAATCCAACGATTTTTGCAGGGTAATAAAAAAAGAAGAGTCAAGAAGGCTTCTGTATTTTCCTGGTGTAATTGGCTCATTTTCCTAAAAAAAAAGCTAGTTGAAATTGTCATTTATGTGCATAGCTGTGCATAGTACAAAAGTTAACACACGTCAATTACCCATTAAGGCTCTTGCTGGACAATCCTTACTGTGGAACACAGGCAGGGTTGCTATTTTGAAGAACTGTGGATTGTATTGTTCGGCAAATGAGGCTAAATACAATGGAATTCCAAATTTGGAAAATGAAATTTGTATCGAAAAAAGCGCCAAATTTGCAGAATTTGGTGCGGTGTAAATGTATTGTAAGAGTCTGAACAGTGCAAAGGCAGCCATGCGACGTTTATAATAAGATAACCACGCACGTTCGACATGTTTGCAAATTATTTTCCTAGCTTTAGCTGCTGTGATAGCAACTATGACAGAGGAAGAGAATAGCTAATGGTGTTGTCATGTGTTTGCAAATCTTAGACACGTTTCACCGACTGCGCGCCATTTGTTGAAACAAATATACATATGTACCATCGTAAAACAACCACATTGCAGCTGGCGGCTGGAGTCTTTCTCTTACCACCCACTAATGACATAACCACTACAAAGATTAAGTAAATATATGCAACGGTAATTAGCAGTTTGCGTCGGTTGTGGTCTTACAAGAAGTTTTCGGAAGAAAGTGTCTAAGTTTTAGGCGCTGAATGCACAGCAGCCTCCAAGTCTTAGAAATCGATAGCACGTCTACCTCTGTCACTTAGCACAAATCCAATGTTCTGTTTGTGTTGTTTATGATTTCGCCAACAGCACATCATAAAATATTTATGTTTGCCAAAACTGAAGTTGGAGGCATTGCTCTGGGAATAACGATGATACGGCACGTTTCAAATGCACTTAGCGCCAGCTCTTTCTTGTGTGATGGAATTTTTTAAATTTTAAAAAGGAGGAAGAGACTTAGAGGATAATCTATTTGTTGCTATTAAACTGACTAATGTCGAAATTGCAAAATGTTGTTTCAGAATTTTTTTTCATGCAACATCAAAACACGTGCGTTTTTTGTTCTTGTCGGAAAAATTTTTGAAAATATTCTAGCAATTTATTGTGTTATTTTTGAAAAAAAAAATTTTTTCACAGAATATCCCAAACAATTTTTAATGAAGATTTTCTCGAATAATTTGTTAAATAGTGTACATGGGCATATCCCAAATATTGTCACATTTTTTGGATACTCGGATGCTACACATCGGTTAATGAATTAAAGCGGGGAAAAAGCATATGGATATTTAGTTTTACGTATTGACTATCTTCTCTGAAGATTTGTATGAAAAAAATGTAGACAATAAGTTTTTACAGAACTTTGAAAGGCGAAAAACGTAGAATTTATCGCTTTTTCGAGTGATACTCTTAATTTTCTTTTTGGTATTACGTTGGGTTTTAAGCATGTTTTATTAAAAGGTGAATGTCCCTCCATTTTTTCTTTTGAATTCTCAAATATGCATTAAAATAAGATGATATGTTGAGTTTCAGCATTTTTCCCCGAGCTCTTTTTTAAAAAAACTCATTTAAAAAACCAATTTTAGTCAAAATTTGAGGTTATTTGCATTTTTATCGAAAACGGTTAGTTTTCTCTGAAAACTACTTGAGATAAAGTTGTAGACCTGAAAATTCTCTACAAAAATAGTCAAACAGTTTTTCTCTAGGTATCACGAGTTCTGAGATATCGCGATTGCAAAACCAAATCTATACATTATATTCACATAAATGCCACGTATAGACTTTTCCGGATTTTTCTCGAAACGGTTATATGTATCGAAACAATTTTTTTACCGGTTGTTCGTCACGAAGTTCCTCATCGACAATGAAAATAGTTATATTTGTAAACCCTATAGTTCTCTAGCTACACGGCTAAAAAAATGAACCTAAATTTTAAACCCGTATAAAGTTTAATCAATTTCTCAAACTTTTTTGTACAATATTTCAAACCGTTCAAATACCTACAAAGATTTTCAATTTCTTTTGGTTTCGATTTAAAATCTAAATGAAAAAGCTGTCTAAATTTTTTATTTTTGGTTTGTTTTAATGTAATTGAATTTTGCCCACAAAAACTTCATGTGCGTCATAGCTCAGCGGTAGAGCAGTCGGCTGTGACTCCTGAGCGGGTTCGTTCGAGTTCTGTCAGCTGCCACATTATTTTTAGTTTTATTTTATTCTTAAAACTTTTCGGTCTAAAATTTAAGCTTTTGGGTTTGAAAATTCAAATTTATTTTTGAAAGCTTATTCAAGATTGAATTTTGCCAACAACATTTATGTGTGCGATGTAGCTCAGTGGTAGAGCAGACGGGCATGATGCGGGGAGTCTTGGTTCGAATTCCCGCCAACGGACAAAAAATTTATTTTATCTTTAAAAAATGGTTAAAACATTTCTTGTTTATAATTGAACCCCGATTCATTTAGCCAATTTTCATGAAAACTGGTCTAGATTGAATTTGAATCCAAATTTGGTTTGGTCATATATGTAGTCCAAAAAAGTTTAAAATTTAGGTTCGAATTTTTAGCCGTGTAGAGCCAATTTACTTCATTCATGATATCAATAACCTATAGTGGTTTAAGTATAGATATCTTGTATAACAAAAATTTCGATAGAGCTAAATTTTTGTGGAGAGGTTAGGTTCACCCCCAGAAAGAAAACTGCAAAGATTCTCATCGATCCCATATGTGCTAAACAATTTATTCAGCGTCCAAAGTCGAGAAAAATCCAAAAAAAAACCTTAAATATGGATCTTTGACCCCGAATAACTTTTTTGCACAAGTGGGATCGATAGGTAATTTTGCAGTTTTCTTTCTAGGGGCAAATCTAAATTCTCCAAAAAAATTTAGATCTATCGAAAGATAGATACAGCATATCTATACTTAAACCACTATAGGTTTTTGATATCATGAAAGGAGTAAATTTGGCTCTACTAGAGAACTATAGGGTTTACAAATATAACTATTTTCATTGTCGAGCCGGAACTTCGTGACGAACAACTGGTAGAGAATTTTCAGGTCTACAACTTTATCTCAGGTAGTTTTCAGAGAAAACTAACCGTTTTCGATAAAAATGCAAAAAACCTCAAATTTTGACTAAAATTGGTTTTTTAAATGAGTTTTTTTAAAAAAAAGCTCGGGGAAAAATGCTGAAACTCAACATATCATCTTATTTTAATGCATATTTGAGAATTCAAAAGAAAAAATGGAGGGACATTCACCTTTTAATAAAACATGCTTAAAACCCACCGTGGTATTTGTTCTATAAAATTTTGAGACATCAATGTGTCGCTCTGAAATTTTACCAGGGGGTAGTTTTTGAGACGGAGGTTCTAAAAATGTAAGCGAGATTAATGTGCTCCTCCAATATTAAATGTTATCATCAATGAAAGTAGCGATACTCTGTTTTGGCCATTTTCAATATTTGTGATTTTGTGCTTATAACTTTTCGAGGCAACGGAGTATTAAAACTTTGGTTTCACGCAATGATAGCCTAATATACAGCAAAACTTTCGGTGGTTTTGAATTTGATGTGCTCCCTTTAGTTTTCAAGGTAGAGGCATAAATGTCGAGCTACTTTGGTGCGTAACTTTTTTACTGTAGCATGTTTTTTTGTAGGCACAGCTACAGTGTTACTTTTATTACGTCTTACACCTTTGTAATTGGTTGTCCTAACCTACAATAGTATAAAACCAAATGCCTCATTTTGAAAGATTAACATAACGAAAGTTATTGAAATTTGTACAATGGGCAAATATTGGCAATTTTCGAGAGATATCAGAAACCGTAAAAAAAATGGAAAACATGTATTTAACGATTTCTAAACTAACTTTTATTTAATCGTCAGTGACCTAAGACACAAATTTAGTACAGTTATCCCAACAATACAAACATATAAAAAAAATTAATTAAAGAAACCACTAATTCTGAGCATTTATAAATTCTCCCAAAATATTGAATGATAACTTTGCCGAAGTTTTAGTGGCTTTCATACTTTTTGTTGGTTTTATGATAGTTTTAAATTCAATGCAATGTCAGTGTCAAGATATATTGTTAATATTTTACTATTTAGAACTTGACATTTTTTATTAAAATTCATTCCAATTTCTATTATTGGGATGCCTTTTGCAATATTTTGAATCAGTTTAAGGGGCCTTTTAGAGATTTTTACGCCCTTCAAATTGCCTTTGAGCGTTTGTGCCTATCTCTCACTGCTTCACCAGTAGAAGTGGTCAAAAAATGTTTTCTTTAAAAATTAAACATTTTCGACGATATCTCAAAAACCGGGCTTCGGGTATCAAAAAAAGTTTACCGAAGATTGCTTTATATAGATATCTACATGCTGCTAAACCTTTAACATGATTGGTAGAGAAGTGCCCAAGTTAGCAGAAATCTTTAACGATTTTTCGGGTTTTACTTTTATCGATATATCCAAAACCGGTCATCGGATATCGACAATTGTTTTCCAAATCAATCTCTGTTTATAAATCAGTATGCTGCTAAAATTTCAAAATGATCGGAGGGAAAGTGTTAATGTTATTGAATAACCAACTTCGCTTTAAAAAATATTTGACGATTTTTCGGGTTTAAATTGTTAATGATATCTCCGAAACCGGGTGGCGGGTATCAAAAATTGTTTGCCTAAATATAAGCTTCACATATCTCTACACGTTGATTAAGTTTCAACAAAATTGGTGCAGTCGTGTTTAAATAAATGTATATTAAAGACTGCGACTTGAATTTATATATATAATCTTCGATCTATTGACTATATCTTTTTTAGGCATTATGTAAGATGAATTACGCTGATAAATTTAAGCTAGTCTTTATCTACCAATATACCAGAAAAAAGGTTTTTTTTTTTTGGCAAAAATGTAACACTATTTGGGATTTGCCCATATGTAAAGTTATTTCGAAACAATTTCCAGTTGCTTACGTTTTCAACGACACTTGATTTTTTTTATATCCAAGTAGGCGATATTCTAGTGGGCTTAAAACATTAAAATGTTTACTCTAAATTAGCAAATTTTTTGCACACTGAAAAAAAATCTACAAGAAACGGCCGTCAAATTAACAGTAAACCCTGTAACTTTTCGTCCAACAGTGGGTAATATCAATTTTGAAAGTGACCCCCTATCATTCTTCGAATATACTATCATATTGACATACATTACTGTAAATTTGAAAGTTGACACTATCATATTGACATGAATTACTGTTAATTTGAGAGTGAACTCATATCATGTATATATATAAAAAATGAAAGCCCATTTCCCTTGCTCACGACATCACGCCTGAACGGATGGACCGATTTTACAAATTTTTTTTTATTGTCTTTGCTTTTGCCAGGATAAGGTTCTATTAGAAGGTAAAGTTTAATAATTTTGTGGAGTCCTAAGATATTGACCAAAATGTGGACCAGGCATGACGACGAATATGTTTATACGATATGGGTATCAAATGAAAGGTGCTTATGAAAGTTTACACATTCATTATTGATATCTTAACAAATGGTAAAAAAATTATGATAAAATCAAAACTATAAGGAAATTCACCACATTCACCTAAGTTCAAATAACCAAATTTATAGATTGAAAATACACCATGACTGGGTATGAAAGATAGTTCGAGCAAATTGTGCTACGAAATAAGCTAAGATACATATAAATAAAAAAGTCGTACGAGCCGTACATATGTAGATATTTTAGGTATAGGGATAAGGATAGGGATAGGGATGGTGATAGGAATGCAGGCAGATTAATTTTTGGCAGGACAACGTCTGCCGGGTTTGCTAGTTAATTGATATTTTCAAAATGATGATGATGTTTTTACTGCCAATTTTACAGTAAATACTGTAATATTTACTGTATTACCATAATCGCTTTGAAAGTGGTTTTGATACATATGTTACTTTCAATGTGCACTTTCAACCTTTTTATTTCAGTGCAGAACTGTGTTTGAAATATAGATTTGAATGGTATTGAGAGTTAAATAGTTACTTTAAATGAAGTGAGACAAAGTTTAAGATGAGAAAAATGTATTGTAGGGAAAATCAGCATCTTTTTCGATCCAAAATGCTTGTTGTTGGTATGATGATGTTTGGTCGATTGCCGAAACGCCGACAGCATTTTCGAAGCAATTTTTGTATTTGTATCAAATGTATTTTTCAGAAAAATTTAGCCAAGCAATTTAATTATACCTTAACATTTACAAAAACATGAAAATATGAACCTTCATATACATACGTATGTAAGTGGACGTGACCCAAATTTATTCTTAGTACATAAATATGTTAAAGTGCAAACTGAAATACAAAATATCATCAGGTGCCGAACATCAGAGGTTATCTTGCGTATACGCATATACACCTACATACATCATTTTGGATATGTATGGGCGCATTCAAGAGTAAGAATATTTGTGCCAACAGCACAGTATTCGGGCAGAGTGAACAGGTCAAAACCATAAATTTATTCTTTAGTCGGGCAAAAAATCCCAAATGACATAGCACGAAATGGAAATCGCTTACGCTATCATTCTGCCAAACGTCCTTACGCCGCAATGGTGACTGTCTGAAATTGGTACAAAATGAAAAACAAAAACTGTTGATAATTGTACCATTTCTCGCGCTAGTGCGTGGGACAGTAAGATATTATTACACATATGCAGTGGTTGAGCTAGCTTCGGCCGCTCTTTTGAATCTTTTGTGGTGTAAATTTATAGGGCTCCAAATACCGAGTAGACAGCCACTTACTTTACTCTAAGGAGGATATGAATTTAAAATGCGATCCAATAAAATTTTCAAGACAAGTAGAGGTCGTAAGCTAAAATAACTGCGACTGTTGCACATTCAAATATGTTGCCTACACATATTTGTGATATTTTAGTTTCTTTACAGAGTTGCCATCGCAGTTGAAGACATGCATGGATGAAGGGGGTATGTCGCATTCTCACTCAATTTCTGTTTTTGGCATTGGTGAATAATTTTTATGCATATCTATATTTCTGTCTTATCAGAACCTGGCTATCGTGAAAATTGTAGAATATAATTCATGGATGAAGGGGGTATGTACACAATTTTTCAATATGAATTGTGGAAGAAGGGGGTATGTTCCGTTTTTTTCATATAATGTACTAAACATAAACTTATGCTTTTTATTGCATATTATGCAACGTCTTTTATGGCTTTGCATAATTTTTATGCCAGTTATCCATAAAGATTTGAAAAAACCTTACATTTTTAAGCAAAACTTTAAAGTCAATTTTCTCGTTTCACTCAAAATGCGACATACCCCCTTCATCCATGCATGTCTTCAGTTCTTAAATTTGGTTAGTTAACTCACCGGTGTCGAGTATGGGTGCGCTGTCAATCGTATACCATCAGCTTCCAAATGACGTTTCATTATAGCTTCCAATTCTTTCATTGTAGTTGGCATATCACAATCTGTAGCCAGTATCTCATTACTACTACTTAACGCCTTCGGATCATTGATCATCACATAAACTATAGCTGCCCCCTTTTCTCTTAATGCACGCACACTCTTCAGCAGCTTACTACGATGCTGCGTATTGTCCACACCAATTGCATCCAAATCGATCTCACCAATTTGTTTACAGATCTCCAATTCATCATAGCCATTTTCCATAAAACTTTCGGCATACTGTTGCATACCGATGGCGCGCAGCCATTCGGCGACAATGTTGTTGTGTGGCATTTTGGAACTTTCGTATCACGTGGTCGCCGTCGCGTGACTGCTTTTATTGAAATTGGTCGTATTTGGTGGCGGAAAAGTAACGTCCAAAGGTGCGAAACTGACTTTGGTCGTTTTGAGTGCAGGTTTTGGTTTTGTCGTTCTCAAGGTTGTTGTTCCACCTGAAACCAATGCAGATGCAGCCGGTGCAGACGGTGAGGTAAGTTGTGTACACGCGCCCAAAGTACTACTATTATTACCAGTGTAAGATGTGTCTGTGGAGCTTGAGCTAGCGCTGGAGTTGGCGACTGCAAGTGTGTGGCTATAACTTAAATTACTTGTTGCCTTCATAGCATCTGAGTTCGGTGGGTATTAGTGGTGGGGTGAGGTAGTGTTGCACGAAACTAATTGAGATCAGGCATCAGACGCTGAAAGAAAGAGACAAAAATAGTTTTCTATAATTAATGAAGCAAGAACTGTCTTTAAAAATTTACTTTCGAATAATTGCAGTAATTATAGATGGTCCTTGAATGATCCATACTCTCCAGTACAACAAAATTTGAGCTTTTGTGTGGGCTGAAGGTAAATCTGATGTCAGATTTTTCGGGTCACCCTAGGTTTTCTCTCAAGAGAGTCGCTTGTATAGAGGTCGGTAGTTGTCTTGTAAGTTTAAACGAGCTAAACTTGTATATTTGTATATCCTGACTATCTCTGGAACTGCTTAACCGATTTGGATACAATTTTGATTCTAAGACTATCCACTTGGATTTGGATACAATTTTGATTCTAAGACTATCCACTTGGGCACTTGGGGGTTGCCACCTGGGGCGGCTTACAGAGTTGGCACATATCTCAATTTTTTTAAATTTTGTAGCTAGATATGCCCTTATGGGTATCAAATGAAAGGTATTTTCGGCGGCATACCAACTAAAATATTTTCAATTAGGGTTGCCACCTTACCGAAATATATTTGTATATCCGGTACTATCTCGGGAACATCCTCACCGATTTGGATGAAATTTGGCGCATAGGGAGTATGATTGGTTCCTAGACTATCCACTTGGGGGTTGCCACTTGGGGGGTGTACAGGGTTGCCACCTATCTAATTTTTTTTAATTATGGAGTGAGATATGCCAATATGTGAAACAAATGAAAAGTATTTTCGCCGACATACCAACTAAAATATTTTCAAGTAGTGTTACCATTTACCTATTGTATTTGTATTGAATATTTTTGGATTATTTTAGAATTATTTTGGGATCATTTACGGGTCACTTTGGGGTAATTTTAGGGCTATTTTGAGATCATTTTGGGTTCAATTTTGGATTAATTTGGAACAATTTTGATGTCATTTTCGTATAATTTTGGAGTCATTTTATGATCATTTTTGGATCGTTTTGGGTTCAATTTTTGATCATTTTGGGAACATTTGAGGTTCTTTTTGCGGTTTTTTGCGACTATTTTAGGATTATTTTGTTATTATTTTGGATCATTTTGGGTACATTTAAGGGTTTTTTGGATCATTTTGTAATCATTTTTGGATCATTTTGGCATCATTGTGTCATTTTGGGATCATTTTTGGGCCGTTTTGGGTTCAATTTCTGATCATTTTCGGAATATTTAAGTGTCTTTTTGGGGTCATTTTGGGATCATTTTAGGATTATTTTGGGACTATTTTAGGGTCATTTTGGGATTATTTTGGGTAAGTAATTAAGCGCTAAAACAATAGCACCGAGCAAGCTCGGTCACCCAGGTACTGTAACTTTAAACTTCATAAAACCATTTTTTACATCTTCCGATCTCTGCACAAAATACCACCTACAGAGGAAAACTAGGGTGACCCGAAAAATCTGACTTTAGATTGGTATTCAGCAGGTTCAAAAGATTTGGACACCGATGAGAAACTCTCTGGGTTGTTGTACAGTGTTGTAAGGTATCCTATCTCAAAACTAGAAACTAGCACAGAAACATATCATCGCTTCCAAAATAAGAAACTATTTCAAAAAGTAACCGGTTCCAAAAAAAGCACTGGTTCCAAGAAAGTAAAATCATCCGTTGCAAAATATTAATCAAAACGACCACATCACTGTTTAAAAAATATTCAAAAAAGTCGCTGGTTTTAAAAGGGGTATTGACTGCAAAAAAGGTCACTATTTCCAACAACACTGTTAACTAAAAGAATCATCGGCATAGAAAAGTCACCGTTTGAAAAAAGTTAAACGGTTGCAAACTAAGTCCAGCGAAACTCCCTGGAAAAAAAACCTATTGTGAGTGATAAAAAAAAAACCGGCTCTAAAATCACGGGCTCAAATTATGAAAGGGACTAAAAAGCACACCATCAAACATTTTTTTTACTATTGAGATGACTAAAATTCCAAAACCAAAGGACAAATTTTTTGCTGCTTTTTGTCAGCATTTATATAAAGGTAATCTTAAAAAAATGTATCATATTTTTACTTTGTATTTATTCTACCTTGCGAATTTTCTTTGATCAAATATTGAATTGGCGAAGGGCTTGAAGCAAGTCCTTAGCTTTTCGTGAAATTAACTTAAAAATTGATCGCAAGATTCCCCCCACCCCTTATCACGAACTTCCTCAAAACTCAATAGCAAGATTCCCAACGTTTTACAAAAACGTTCAGCAAGTTTCATTTAAGCCGAGCAAAGTGCCACCTATCGGAATTTTGAATTTCACAAAATGTATTGTCACTGAACTATATGCTAAGTTTTAAATCCAAAGGTCGCCAGGAATCTCAAGATTTCCAATTTTAAAAGAATTTTCGAAATAGTTCGATCCTTGCACCAACTTCCGTAAAATTTTCGACCAAATGAAACCGTCTTAATAAATATTAATCAAAAACTCTAAATTTTGAATGAACTTTCCGTGTGTATGTCTCGATTTGTAATGCAAGATCTCAAAAAAAAACAAAAAAAATAACGACGTTTGTGGGCTTTCCTAAAGGTTTAGTAACGCCCAACGAAAAACTTAATAAATAACATGGAACTGGGAATCTTTTGTCTTCAACATCACAAACGAATACTTGTAGTCTTTTTATTAAGCGGGCTACCCACCTGCCAAGAAATGCCTCAAGAAAAAAACCAGCATATATTTCGCATGCCTGGTCAAGAAATTTTGACGTTTACGGTATTTTCCATTTTATTGCAGATTACTATTATAAAAATGTATAAAACATGTGTAGCGAAGTTTATACTCATATTTGTCGTGAATCTGCACGTTTACCTCAGGAAATATATACGAGCATATTTATTTCTTGAGGTAAACCGGCGTTGCCAAACATCGAAAATTGTAGTATTTTTTCTTATGAGCTGAGTATTGGCTCAAGAAAATTTGACGTGTGAAAACAGTTCTTGACCATTTCTTGAGCGTTTTTTTATATGGAGTTTGACATTTCTTGGCACGTGAGTAGCCCGCTTAATACAAAGCTAAGTCTTGTATGAACTTAGTTGCATGTTAAGCACATAAAAGCTTAATTTTGAAATATTGCATGTTAATCATAGTATAAATTCAATCTCCGTTAGTATATCTTTAACATCATTTACAAATACATACATGCTTCAGTGAACAAAAATTTCATACAAAATTATTCAAATATGTTTTTTAATGAATGTCGAAAACTTTTGCAATTTCAGTTAGTTTGTGTGAAATCCTATTGCACAAAAGACCGAAGTACACATAATAGGATCGCTTAAAGAATTTATAATAAAAGTGATTGCATGAATATGCTACAGTTACGGTAAGATATGCACATATATATTAAATTTCACATGTTTTTGCACTACATATGTAAGCACTTATCTAAAGGCTAGTTCTGCCCGATACAAAAGATAATACTGTCACTAATGACAGTGGAATGTGACTAGAATGAAGAATACGGAGAAAAGTGGATCGATTTTTTTTATTTAGTATTTTTACTTGGCGGCCGCTCGGCTAAAAATCTCGTTAGAGGTTATGATAACCTGTTGGTATGTCGCCGCCATTAGTTTTTTTTTTTTTTTACTTGAACCCACTTAAGACGAAGTTATTTTTCTTATGCATCGAACACTTCAATTGAGTTTTGCGAGAGACAGTCGCAACTTGATTCTGATCTTTTATACCCAGCGTACCTACTAGTATTAGTACAAGGGTGTTATCATCTTATCCACACAACGGTACTACGTAACGGCACAAAATAAACGAGATAGATATATAGTTCCTTATATGAAAGTTCTTAGGTTAAAAAGAGGAGTTAATTAAAGCATGTCCGTCCGTCTGTTCATCTTTCCGCCCGTGTACACGATAACTAGAATAAAAACTGAGATATTTGCATGAAATTTTATGTACAGGTAACTTTCTGGCCAAGGTAGGTTGCTATTGAAAATGTTCGAAATCGGATGATAACCACGCTCCCTTTTTCGATGTCGAAAATTTCGAAAATCGCACAAATTGGCATATCTCGGTAGCTGAAATGGCTAAAATTATATAATTTTATAAGTGAATCCCCCTGGTCATTCTATTCTGATTTTTGACAAATTGCAAGGGAGCCATTTTTGAAAATACCTCGATATCGAAAATTTCAAAAATCACCTAAATTGATCAAATTCCGTAACGGAAATAGCTAAAATGATATAATTTGGTAGGATGAACCCCCTAGTCATTTTATTGTGATTTTTTGATAAAGGGAGGAATTTTTGAAAAATCGACTGGACATAACTTTTAAACTAATTACGGTAGAATCGTGAAATTTGGCACAAGGCATACTAGCACTTTAGCATTTTCAGGTCGAATGATACCTTTTTCAAATGAAGAAAAAACTTTTTTCAAATGAAGTAAAACCTTTTTCAAGTTAAATGAAACTTTTTTCAAATTAATTTTTTTTCAAATGAAACTTTTTTCAAATGAAACTTTTTTCAAATGAAACTTTTTTCAAATGAAACTTTTTTCAAATGAAACTTTTTTCAAATAAAACTTTTTTCAAATGAAACTTTTTTCAAATGATTTTTTTTTTTTTTCAAATGAAATGAAACTTTTTTCAAGTCACTTCATTTGAAAAAAGTTTCATTTGACTTGAAAACGGTTTCACTTCTTTTGAAAAAGGTTTCATTTCACTTGAAAAGTCTCATTCGACCTGAAAATGATAAATCGCCTCCCGACCACGCCCACTTTTTTTTTGAAAAATTTCGAAAATCACATAAATTGACATAATTCGGTAAGGCCACGAAAAGCTAACAAGAACTAGTTGCAATTTTCGTTACCGGTTGTAAAAATATTATCACCTACCTACTCAGAATATAGGTATACTTTTGCAAACACTTTCTTTCATTGCTCACTCATACATTTCATACATACAACCAAATTCTAGGTAGTTTATTCAATTTAAATGCAAATTTTGGTTTTTGTTTGGAATTTCTGTTGACAAGTGGTTTCACTTTATCAACAATCAACAACAATTACAATCATGCGTATTACTTTGTTGTATTGTTGTTGTAATCTAAGTTAATAAAATGCATTCACTTACTTAACACTTTTTCCATTTATTCTTATTGTTTTTGTTTTTGTATAAATGGATTATTAAGTGTTTGAAAATTGCCTAAAAGTCTTTACCACAATTTTCAGGTGAGAATTAAAAACAAAATCCTTATTAATTTATCTATGAAAGTTGCTTCTAATTTATTGATGTATCCTTAAAGTCAGCAGGAAAAGGATATAATGTAGTATTTGATGGTTTTATTGTATTTTCCTATACGATTAAATTCCAGAGTACAACAAATTTTGAACTTTTTTGCAACAAAGTAAATAAACTTGATATATTTTTCTAAAATGGAACCTCAAAGTTCTTCTGAACAAAGCCATGGTTCAGTGCGTCTACTTTGTTTTTATTGACACTTGAAGATTGACGCTTGAAGTGATATCTGAAAAAAAGAGAAGCGCTGTTGTCAATTAGCACGAAAATATGGTGACCATCATCATCATCATTTATTGGGTTTTAACCGCCTAGGAGATTTTGACCGTTTCGTATCAAAGCACGCTAGTCATTCCTTTTTATCGACAACCGACGTTCAAGTCATTCTCCACCTGTTGTTTTCATCTCAGTCGAGGCCTCCCCTTTCTTTGTTGCATATTTCAGGTGTCGATAGAAAAACCTTCTGTGTATGCCAATATGGGTATCAAATGAAAGGTATTTTCAACCGTATTCCAAATATGATAATTTAAAGCAACGTAACCACCAGCAGGGTTGCCACCTGATCGCACTTATGTATATTTGTATATCCAGATTATCTCGGGAACCGCTTGACCGATTTGGATGAAATTTTGAAAATACATATATAGTATGGTTGATTCTAAGCAGTGGCGTAGATAGGGTCGTGATTAGGGGGAAAATGGAGTTACAGATCATTCTAGAGGTGTATCAATTCTAGTTTAGATTTTGCTGATCTTTCCCAATTTTTGATATAAACAAACACTTAACTAAATATAATTTTCTCAGACTAGCCTTTCCTAGTATTCTTGCTTCAAACATCGGTGTGTTTTTGTGATTCTCCGATTTTGTTTGAATTTGCCAAAAATGCAAAAATCAATAAGGGAATACATACATGTTCTTGAGGGAAATTTACTGCTGAATCTGAAATCAGAATTCAACAACGGTGCGAGGTGCGACCTTAGCCCCGCAAAAGAGGTCATTACTGTCAGGGATAAGCTGAAATGAATGTGCCATTTGAAGACTGTAAAGCTACATTTTCGTAGAGAAAGCATCTACTAATGCCTAAATGACACTTTGTTTTTTCTTAATATTTTTTTCTTTTATTTTTAACACCAGAAGAAATCGAATGACTAAAACCATTTACAAGAAATACATGAAAAAACTGGGAAAATTCGAAGTGTCATACAGGCACAGGCTATAAATATAAAATTGAACATATCGGATATTTGCATTTTTGACAATTTTTGGAAACAAAACGAAAAACGAACAAAGCATGCAAATTTTTGAGGCTAGATTACTAAAAAACGGCTAGTCTAAGTCAATTTCATCTTTGCATCTCCCAACCATTCCAATTAGCAAGGAGGAAGTGGAAACGCCGTTCTTGGGTCCAATTTTCACTAGCACGATCACGTAAACATCGTAAACTTTCAAATTAAGGTGACACACACTGAACTTTTTTTCGATGAATTCTGATGTACAAATCTTTATGAAGTTTGATATTTTCGAATTCCCTCCTCTCCCCCCAACGCAAAAAGCTATCTACGCCACTGATTCTAAGACTATCCACTTAGGGGTTGCCACCTGGGGCGGTTCACAGGGATACCGCCTATCTCAATTTTGTTGCAAAATAATATTGGCATATTTAATGAAAGGTATTTTCAGCGACATGCCAACTAAAATATTTTCAAGTAGGGCTGCCACATATGGTTGTCACCTTACCGCAGTATATTTGTATATCCCGACTATTTCGTGAACCGCTTGATCGACTTGGATGAAATTTGGCATATATGTAGATAATATGATTCATTCTAAGACTATCTACTTGGTGGTTGCCACTTGGGGTGTACAGGGTTGCCACCTACCTAAAATATTTTAATTATGGAGTTAGATAAGCAAATATGGGTATCAAATGAAAGGTATTTTCGCCGACATACCAACTAAAATATTTTCAAGTAGAGTAGCCGTCCAGGGCTACCATTTTACCGTATTGTATTTGTATTGTATATTTTTGGGATCATATTTGGATTATTTTATGATCATTTAGAGATTATTTAGGGGTCACTTTGGAATTATTTTGGGGCTATTTTGAGATCATTTTGGGTTAATTTGAGACAATTTTGGGATCCTTTTTGGATAATTTTGGGATAATTTTTGGGTCATTTTGGAGACATTTGACGGTCTTTTTGGGATCCTTTTGGGATTTTTTTTGGGATAATTTGGGTTGGGGAACATTTTTGAATAATTTTGGGATCATTTTAGGGTACATTTAAGGGTGTTTTTTGGATCATTTGGGAATCAATTTTGTATCATTTTTGGATTATTTTAGGGTCGTTTTGGATCATTTTTTAGTCGTTTTGGGTTCCATTTCGTATCATTTTGGGAACATTTAAGGGTACTTTTTTAGGATTATTTTAGGATTATTTGGGATGATTTTGGTAAGTAAAGTTAGCGCTAAATTGATAGCACCGAGCAAGATCGGTCACCCATGTACTGATTTATCTTATAGTGAAAATCTGTTGGATTGTGGACACAATGTAAATGCAAATTTAAAAAAAACCAATACATTTTTATGGAATTTTCTTTTACCAAAAACATGTTACGTATACGTCACGTCACTTCAATAAATATTTTAAGTTAATTTTCCATTAAATCAAGGAGGTCAAATATGGGCAAAAAACTTTCTCAGGAATCGATAGAAACTATTCCAAACTTCTATTTATGCTAAAAAGCTACCTAAAAATATGATGAGTTGCGGCGGTTTTTGATTTTTGTATGTATGTAGATTAGGGTGATTCAAATAAAAAAAAATTGTTTTTTTTTCGGTCTTACCCCCTGAAACTTTAGGTATTGACGAGAAAATAAGTCTTGCAAAAAATTAGCTCTCTAACATAACCCTTAGGGGTGGCTATTTTTTTCGCCCTTTCCCATGCACTTTGTATGGGGAAAAATGGTATTTTTACATACTCTTAAAGTTGAAGCTTTGAAGCTTCCAAAATGGTAAGCCATGTGCGAATATCTTAACTATTAAAATAATTACATCCATTTGAAATTTACTAAATTTTATACGTGTTACTGTGTATGTGAGAGCGATAGTACAAAACTCAGCCTTTTTCAAATGGATGTAATTATCTTAATAGTAAAGACTTTGGAAGCTTCAAAGCTTCAACTTTAAGAGTATGTAAAAATATTTTCAAAAAAGTTTCAAAAATTAAAAGAAAATTCACTTTGAAAAAAAATGCCAGTTTTCCCCATACAAAATGTATGGGAAAGGGCGAAAAAATAGCCACCCCTAAGTGTTAAGTTAGAGCGATAATTTTTTGCAAGGCTTATTTTCTCATCAATACCTAACTTTTTAGGGGTAAGACCAAGTCGACATTTTTTTTGAATCACCCTAATGTATATATTTTGAAGCTTATTTATTATATTTATTTATGTACTCAGGGGACAGGGAATTAATGCATAGTAAATAAATTATGTACGCAAAGTAATTAATTTTTAATGCAAACAAAAAATGGCAAATATCATATCAAAACAAAAGGATGCACAAAGAAAAAAATAAACCAAAAAGAATTTTAAAAACAATTGTCACATAATTTACTGTCTAGACAGACAAAATTTTGTATTTTCAATTAAGTCCATTATTTTTGTTTGCCCCAATGTGACAGCAAACAACAACAAAAGCCTATATACGACCAAACGTACATACATATACAACACAAAAGCACTAACAACAACAGCGAAAACTTTGAATGCAACAGCAATAGCTGCAGGAACTGTAAATGCACAGACAATGCTAACAAAAATTGGAAACAAAAACCCGTTACTCGCAAAAGTGGGAAGAAAAAGGCTTGTTTTAGGGATGACTGCAATGCACACACAGTCATATAACTAGGCGGCATACTTAATAAGTCTCTGTTGCATGTTGCATAAAGCAAACAACTTGCAGCATGCCACAAACCATTTTAGCAGGCTATCAGAAGCAAGAGGTTGAACAAGAATGTCTTTCCACAGCAACTGTGCGAGGTCTATGAATCGTGGCATGGACAGGCAGGCATAACTGGCTGACAATTTGGTATGTGGCGTGCGTGGCTGGTGAATGCAACAGCAGCAGTGCAGCAGCGGTTGATGTACGATGAAGTTCGAAAGTGTGGAATTGCAAGGACGTCAAGACAAGTACAAAAACCAAAATGAAAATAACAAAGACAGACCTTCATACATAGGCGCAGCAAACAAGTAGGTGGCAAGTATACGGGCCACTTGCAAATCCAATGCCAGACAGTTGTCGCATGACAGACGGCAAATGTGTGGCATAAGGCTTTTGCCTGCAAAGAATTGTTGTCAATGCATGCGCGCTGCAATTTGTAATGCAACTCGCAGTAAAGTGCGACGACTGCCGACGGCATGCAGGCTGATGTGACAAGGCATGGGGTGCGCAACAAAAGCCGTCGGAGTAGTGTCTATAGCAGGCAATACTCGATGGGGGCACATATGTTGATATATATTAACATGTCTACATTAGACTGGGCTGGCTAAATGAATGGGGTTTCAATTTTAAACCAGAAATGTTTTAACAGTTTTATATAATTTATTTATAAATTTATAACAAGTAAGGAAATCTAAGTTCGGGTAATCCGCACAAGAAGTACCCAGCGGTAGTTTTCATACGATTTTCGAAATACTCCATTTCGAAAGTGGGCGTGGTTGGGAAGCGATTTCGTCCAATTACATCAGGTATACTCCCTATTATGCTAGTATACCTTGTACCAATTTCATCGTTCTACCGTAATCAGTTTAAAAGTTATGGCCCGTTGAATTTATATTTGAAAAGTGGGCTGTGCCACGCCTCCTTTTAAAAAATTATCAAAAAATGATAATAGAACGACTAAGGGACTCATCCTACCAAACTATATCATTTTAGCCATTTTCATTGCCGAATTATGTCAATTTAGGTGATTTTCAAAATTTTCGATATCGAAAGTGGGCATAGTTGAAGGACGATTTTATCCAGTTTCTTTAGGTATACTCCCAACGATACTAGTATGCTATGTGTCAAATTTCATCGTTCTATCGTTATCAGTTTAAAAGTTACGACCGGTCGAACTTTCAAAAAGCCTCACTTAAAAGTGGGCGGTGCCACGCCCACTATAAAAAATTTATGGAAAAAGCATAAGAGAATGATCAGGGGGATTCACCTATAAAATTATATCATTTTAGCCATTTCAGCTACCGAGATATGTCAGTTTATGAGATTTTCGAAATTTTCGATATCGAAAAAGGGTCGTTTTACTTAAGTTATCGTGTACACGGACAGACGGACGTACATGGCTGAATGAACTCCTTTTTTCAACCTATGATCTTTCATATATGGAACTCTATATCTATCTCGATTATTTTGTGCCGTTACGTAGTGCCGTTATGTGGACAAAATTATAATACCCTTGTACTATGTAGTACTAGTATGCTGGGTATAAAAAGTATCATTTTAAAGGAAAAAGATCAAGCTCTAATCTAAAATTTAAAAAAATATTAAAATTTCCAAATTTAAAAAAAATGTATACCAATTTTTTTTTTTTTTTTACTAAAATTTTTATATATTTTCGAAAAGAACGAAAAAATACTTTAATTATGAAGTCATATCAACACGTAAAATCCGGATGTCATATCAACACTAAACCCTGATTACTCGAGAATGGCCCTCCTGACCAAATTTTGTGGTTAAAATCAAATTCCTATAAAATCAAAAGGGCCCCCAGTGCTCAATTATGTAATTCTTTAGTCATTATACACCTAAATTAAAAGTTTTTATTAAGATCTGACCATTTTAGTTATTTTCGCAATATTATAAAAATTTGTATTTATTTTTTGACCCAGTCCAATGTGCATACATAGTTCAAACCCATATAGATTTCCTCACATATGCTGTTCAATGTATTTACTAGATTGTGGCGGTGCAATGCTCACGGCCAAGGTTGACGCACATCTACATAATGACGACAAAAATAATAATGAATCTAAAAGCAATCCTAATAATGACTCTTTCAATGATTCTGCTGTGAATAACGTCATTCGTTTCTTTTTGCTGCACGCAATTTTGTAGGTAAAATTAAAACGGCTACTGTAGCGACAAAGCCGTTGGCATCATGTGACCAGGCAACTCTGGTCGGGAATATGGCAATGGCAATACCAATGTCACTCTGCACCAAAGCGGCTGGGATATCAGCAAAGACAGACAGGTTCGAGGTTAGCTGTGAAGCCTTACGATTCTAGAGAATGAAAAATGATACTGCGTTATAATCAGTGAAGCGAATGTGCAGTAAATTCGTCGAATACATTTTTAACTTTAAAAATATTCCTTAGTTTATGTATGCACTTCTATAACAGGTTCATACATCATTTATTGCAGTTGAACTGCCTACGCAATTTTAGCAATTTCATATAGAAGTACGACAGCTATAATTTTTCAAAGGCAATTAACCACTATTGAAAACATCATTCTAACTTCTCAAATCAACTCCTTAAAAATGGTCTTTTAAAACGAAATTAGACACGGTTTACAAAACCAAAATTTACAAGAAATAAGGAAAAGTTGCTCCAAAAAGGCTTAAGTTCTTGGACTTATGCTTTTAGCAGGCAGACCGATTGAGTCGTGGCATATGCAAACGATTTAGCTCTTGCATATAGGGGCAAATTCCCACATCCCTCTACGACTTGATGCAAGTAGCACTGCGAGAGGTTTCCTGTTGTTGTTGTTGTTGTTAACAACAAAACACTCCCCGAAGGTTTTGGGGAGTGATGCCGAAGTTGACAGTCCTTGGCCGGATATGACCCCGGTACGCTGCGGTACTCCCTTGCGGTACTGCCCGACTGTCGTGGTAGCGATTTGGTATGACCAGTGGAACCTTCTAGGTCATGGCATCCCTCCATCCATGAGGAAGGAGAAGATGGGTAATGAGAGGTGAGAGGCATCATATCCGTACATCAACCATCGAGTAGCACGTCAATTACCTATGTGCATATTAGTCGCCTCTTACGACCGGTATGCCTACCTCGGGCATATTCTAAACCCCTAACCCGCAAGTTTCCTCTTGGTGATCGCACTGCAGACTGACCATCAACCCGGGAAAATTCGAACTTGTCCTTTTCACCAACCCGTATAAGATACCACCGATAAAAACTACCAAAACTTAATGCCGTGCGCCTGTACTTGGCTGACAAAGCCAAGTTCCTAGGCACAGTTCTGGATAGAAAACTAACCTGGAATTAGAATGTTCCTCAGCGCCAGAAGAGAGCGGGTATTGCACTCTACACATACAAAAGAGCCATTGGCAAAAAATGGGGGCTCACCTCCAAAATATGAAAATGGATCCACACTGCAATCATTCGACCAATCATGCTTTATGGAGTTGTGGTATGATGGCCTGCGCTGAGCAAGGCAACGAACCTAAAACTGTTAGGTAAAGTCTACAGATCTTGTATTATCAAGCACTCCAGGCATTTCTTGTAATTTTGCCACTCGATATGGGTAGCAGCAGCATCGGCTCTGCGTCTAAGGGAAACGTCCGGCTGGAGCGCAAGCACTACTGGAAAATTCAGTATTTTGGGATCCTACAGCTTTCTTCCGCTAAGCACAGATCGGTGTGCGACTACAACAGTCAGAGATAACGGTTTTAAAATAAACATTCCCAGCAGGGAAGAATGGGAGAGGAGGGTGAGGAGTCCCGCCAATCATGGCGGCACTTCCATTTATACCGACGGCTCGAAGTTAGACGACAGAGTTGGAGGAAGGGTTTATTCACAGGATCTGAATCTTGAGCTTTCCTTCAACAACGGGCCTTTTAAAACTGGACTAGGTGTGCCACTTGAACCTAGCCTAACCTTCAACTGGATTACCCTTTAGGTGCAAGGTGTTATATGCTATAAAAATGCAAAAAAAGTGCATATTTTCCAAAAAGGGTCAGCTAGGATTTCAAAACAAAGTGGTTCGTGATCAGGACAGCATCCCAGACGAAGTGCCAATTTCAGTTTTTGGCGTCATTATAGGCCAACCTATTCTTCGTTCAGGATGATTTTTTTGGTTAAAGTTTTGCTTGATAACAGTTATTTGCGGTCCCTGCTTTTTTGTGATCATTTCTGGACTTTGTTGGGATCATTTCGGGATGATTTTGGGGATTATTTTGGCACCATTTCTGGACTTTTTCGGATAATTTGAGTATTTTTTCGGGATATGTTTCGGACTTTTGTGGATTTTATGGGCAAAAAGAAACAATTTCGAAATTCCATACATTTACATTACAGTTTCTACTGAAAAACTTAAAAAAATAAGTTTGGTCGTTCGCCCTTATTGCCACAAATATATTCATACTTTATTTACACTGCCGTCCTATTTAATGTGGGTATCTACATATTTTTTCGAAAATTAGTTAGTTATATATGTGGACGCGTATTGAAAATCCAAATTTATTCATGCAAAAAAATTTTGCACATTGCAAGAGAATATGAAGTTATTGCTGATTTAAATTCCTTCATTTGCAGTATCTACATAAATTTTCTAGAAATCCTAATAAAAAATGGCGCAGCATCTACACTTTTAGTAGGAAACAGGTTGAAATAAAAGCCGGTTTCCTACTCAAAAGCGACGTATCTGCAAAATTATTTGTAGATACTGCTTTTTTAAATATGAGTCTCAGCTTTTTGATGATGGGGCTCCTTTTATTAATAGCAGTATGTACATACCCACGTTCTTTAGTAGGCTCGAATCAATTTTTTGGTGTTCAAGAGTAACGTATCTGCATACTGTGCTTAATAATTACTTATTATTATTATAAATCTTTAGATACCCTAGTTCATCAGAAGGAAACTATTCATTTTGAGTGTGCCTTTCCTACTAAAAAGCAGTATCTGCGTATATACTGCTATTGAAAAGGTTTTCTAACAAATTTTGCTTTGAATAGAGTGCAGTATCTACAGTTTCGCATATACAGAAGCCGAAATCAATGTGTTTTTTTGCATAAATGGAAAGATCACATCAAAAATAGTCTAATTCGGTCAATTTTGATTACAAAAATAAAATATCTCAAAAAGCCCAGATATAAACACGTTTTGTTGAATATTTCGGTTTGAGCTAGAATGTAGATACCCACATTCTTTAATAGGACGGCTGTACAGACTTAGAAATTATGCCATGGTGCATCTCTTGAACTCGGTTATTAAATGCACGACCTAAATCTCAGTGTTGGATGGTGAAAAAACTGCTTTAATGGTGATTTTGACATCGTAAAAGTTTCCAGTTAAGCGTTTCTGCACTTTTGCTTAAAATAAAAAAAATAAAATAAAGAAACTAATGGCGGCGAAATACCAACAGGTTATCATAACCTCTAACGAGATTTTTAGCCGAGCTTCTCTTTCCAACTTGTGGTGTGTTGCTTTTGAGTTTTCCTACAAGTTGGCGGGACCTACAGTTTTTTGCTGACTCCGAACGGCACTTGCAAAGCAAATGAATTTTTTTCTGAGAAGCTTCTCATGGCAGAAATACACCCGGAGAGTTTGCCAAATTCTAAATAATTTTTTATGTTACTTTTGCCGGACATCGAACCGCCACGGCTTGGTGTAGAAGGCCGAACACTTAACCGCTACACCACGGCGGCCGCCAATAAATTAGGCGCGAGCTGACAAAAAAAAATGTTTTAAAAATAAGTGGTAGTCTACTTGTTCATTATACTTAAATTATATTATTTTATCTCATTTAAAACGGATTAAATATATCTAATCAAGTATTCATAGTATACTTATATACATATGCGGCTTTGCCAAATGTACTTACCTAAAATCATATGGCAGCAATCCAAATAATATTCTCATTTAATCCGCTTTAAAATGTAAATGAGCCTAGTTACAGCTGCAATTTGCCACTGCTACAGCAACAACACAAAATATTTGGTGTTTGTAATTCAATTTACCGGAAAGATGCAACACTTTATCGTTACAACAAAAAGCAACACAAAATAATCGTGTACAACAACGTTAACTAACACATACTTAAACACAACTATATGCGGAGAGGTGTGTGTGTGTGGAGTGTAAGTTGTAATGACTAAGACATAAATTAGCGTCGAATGGCTTTTCAAGTTGGCTTCAGTTTGTTACATTTGGTTATTATTACATAACTATTGTTGTTGTTACATTTGTCGTTGTTGTATGTAGTTATTCATTTGTTGTTGTGGTTGTTGTTGTTGTTTCTATTGCTTCACTAATCTACGTTTACTATGGCAGCAACACGAAAAAAGGACATAACTTAATGGCGATGGCGAGCAGGGGAAGGAGCAACAAAATATGCACGAATTTACGCATGAAAGCAATTTTAATATAGACAAACAGCAACAGCGAATCACGTTTATTGTAGCACAAGTATTTTTATCAATATATGTATTTGTTTATATAAATTTGTATGTTTATGTAACAGGCACAATAGCACAGGCACACTCAAACGACAATAAAGGCGCGAAATGTCAGCGAGCTGGTGATTAAAGCATTTGATTTACAATTGAGCAGGGCGAGCGTTAAGCCGATTTACATTCACGAACATACACAATTACGCAAACAAAAACAAGTTGGCAGATATGTAGTCGACTAGACGCATCAGTTATGCTTTTTTGGCAACAACACAAAATTATACGCGCGCTTAACGGCAGTCACTTGCACGGAAACGGAAGTTAGAAGGCGGTCACAAAAGCGCGCGAAAATGTTGACGTTAGAAATGTGAATAGGTAATCACTGTTATTGTTGTAGATAGCACTCAAGTGATTGTTTGAGAAACAAGTTCAATAATGATTTTTTTCTCGTTTAATTAGTTAGAGTTGATCACCAAGAAGTAAATGAATATCTACTGTAACTTGTTGTTAGCGCTCAACTTAGTTTTTATTTTTATAGCAATTCAATGCACTGAAAAAGAAATATATTTTTTTATTTGCATTATTTGTCTTAGTAAAACCAGTGATCGAAAATATCACTTATCACTTCAATTCAACTCGAAAAAGCAAACTTTTTTTCTAATTTTATGTTGGGCTTCTCACAATTTTTTTTTATTGCTTAATTGTCGATATTTGTCATTTATTTTTTATTTTTGCAGTTGCTGTTCTTGCTGTAACTACAAAAAACACAAACACGTTTTCATCGTAGCGAATGTAAAAAGAACGCCTAACTCGATTAAAATTTCCCTGCGTACATTTGCCAACACTGGTAACATGTTTGAGCTAGCAAAATCATCATTGGCTGCGATAATTTAATCTGTCAAAATAGCTCCCCGATATATTTTAGTAGCTAGTTTAGGTCTTGTGTTTGATTACCTACATATTTCACAAAGAATTAGAAAGCCATATCTTGGAAGAGTCCAACTTCGAAAGCTCGTTACTAAGTTTTGGAGCTAATTTCGAAAAGCGGGGAGCGTCATTTTTTAATCTCTCAAAAAAGTGCATTTGGTTCAACACCCAGCCGGTTGCTGTACGGTGTAATGGATTGTCAAGCAGTAAAGTATAGATACGCTTTTTCTCATAAGCTATATTTGCAAATATAGCGACCCGAGTGCGAACTATTGGAATTTGTGTTTTTTTGTTTTTGTTTTAATAACTAATGACAGCGAATTCTGACCTTTGGTGAAAAATGGATCCCAGTTAAACGTGTAATATCGAATGAGCGTACTGGATGCCTAATACTATGTACTTTTGACAGCCGGAATGTACCAAAAAAGTACAATTGTACGATCTTTTCCATCACAGCTCTATAAGCTACAGAACAAAAAGGACACTGAATATATCAAAATGTCAAAACTATTCTATAAAGATGCTGAGTCCACTTTTTAGGAAATTTTCAGAGATTTCTGCTTTTGGTGGTAAGAGTAAATGACTAGTTCATTTTCCAGAATCGCTTTAAAATACGGAAAATAAAACCGGCTAGGTCCAAAAAATATATGAAAAGCTGCTTACTCCGTCCATTTCAATAAAAATTAAAATTTTGAAAACTTAGTGTGGTTCTCACTAAATTTGGTTTTTCGGTTCTACTGAAAAATCTTTCTAAAGGGAGTTAACAGCTTTTAGCGCGGTTTCGACGATATATAAACTTTTGGGCGGATTTTGTGTGACGAATGGGCTAAAAAATATGCTGAAATGATTTATGTCAAATTTCTATAGCTTTTTTCATGGATGAGCCCTTTCGACATAGGGTATATTTCCACCAGCTATATGCGACTGGAGTTGGTATATTTTTAATTACACAGTGCTACATCCATTTTACACTTTTGAAGCGACCTAGTAAAGATTGTTCATCTGGTCGAGTTATACACGAAACGCCGTTTAAAAGATTTGTAACACCCCTAAAATCTGGTTTTAAGGCCAAAAACCGTTTTTTCAGTTTCTTCGTAAAAAAAAAAATCCATTAAAAAACCCATTTTGTAACCGATTTCGAAATTCTAAACGATTATGGGTAGAGAATTGTTGACACTTTCGTAATATATATAGTGTTTTATTCATTTGAAAAAAGTATGATATGTTTTTTAAGCCAGAAGTTCAAACTTTTGGAAATTTCATCCGGTTTTCCGGGTTTGACATAACTTTTTGGCCCTAATTGACAATGAATGATATTTTTTGGTTATATATCATCGAGAGGCAACTATTACTTAATTTCGTCAATTTTAGTCAAAAAGTCTGAATTTTGTTCTGACCACAACTGTGCACATGAAGCCCAGTTTCTCCAGTTACAGTTTTCTGTTAACATTTTCCTTTTTTATTATTTTTATGTTTTTTTTTTTTTTTTGTATTTACAGGTTCCAGGTTTTATAAATAACAAGTTATAAACTTGATCGCACTATCCCTTCAATAAATATATGTACACAGGTAGGTTCATATTCATACATGTTTTTATTCACTTTATATGCTGACCAAAGTGAAAACACCCAAATTCACTCGAAAAAAAACTTGGTACTTGTGAAGAACACCATAAATGAAGTAACAACAACTCAAGCAGAGCCCTAAATGACACAGATATGGAATGCAGCAGTAGCCTTTGTCCAGCAATCACATATCGTTTAGGTACGACTGTAAATCAAACCTTTGAGCAAGGAATGAAACCGATTAAAATAACGTTCCGGTTTCGGTTTTGTAACACGATTCAGTTTCGGTTCCGGTTTCGTTCTTCAAAATTTATTTCGGTTTCGGTTACGGTTTCGTTCCGGTTTCGGTTTTCAAATAAAAACACGAACGTCAAAAAAATTTACAAAACTTAAGTATGTAGCTGCAAAATTGGTCTGAATTTTTATAACATTTTTCCAATATAATACCACTATACGACAAAATCCACTTTTTTTCTGGATATTGGACTAAACAAATTTTTTAAGAGATTAAGAGATAAGTATTTTTACTTAATGGCGTTCCCTGAATTTTGAAGTTAGCCTCGAAAAATTAGTTACGGGCTTTCTAAGTTCGAAATTAGACCCTTCCAAGATTTGGTTTTCTAATTGTTTTGTGAAAAAAATTGAAAAAGGTTAAATGTGGACGTGGCCTTCTTGCTCCCCTTACTTGATTGGTGCACTTTCTTTTTATTTGAAAGTGTATTTTTTTAATTTCTTAAACAAAAAAATTAGAAAACCAAATTTTCGAAGGGTCCAACTTCGAAATTCGAAAGCCCGTAACTTAGTTTTGGAGGCCAACTTCGAAAAACTTAAAAAAGTTGGTTTGGTGCAATACCCAGCCGGCTGCTGTGCATTGTAATAAATATTATTAACGCTATGTATGGATTAAATTTCTGCAATATAATTTTAAAAAAATTACTACTTTTTCTAATAGAAAAATAATAGAATGGAAACTAAATGAAATAAATCGTCAAAATATATGATATGGGCCACTGAACATATTTTTCTCGGATCTCGTAAATTTTTTCGATGCCATCATTCAGCTATATGTAGCTAAATTTCCTCTTTAGGTCAGAACGTGTCTTTTGTAAAATTGCTCGACAATCTTCCATGAAAGCTTTGGTAAAAGAAAATATGTTCCCATAAAAGGAAAAAAGGCATAACGAAATTCAAAACCGTTTGGAACCGGTTCCGGCTTGTGAAACGGTTTCGGTTTCGTTCTTTTTCAAATCAAAATAACGGTTACGGTTTCGGTTTCGGTTTTGAAAAATGAAACGGTTTTAATCGATTACGGTTTCCGTTTCAGTCCTTGCCTTTGAGATAACTTGTTTGCAAGTTGATTTGTAGTATATGGCACGTGGCATTCAAGGACAACACAAACTCACGCACTCTTATGATTTGAAGCACTTTTATGCCACCACTAACAACATATGTGGTGCACATGCAAATTCATATGTTTGCTTAGTAGGCATTCACGGAGTCACAACGCGTCAAAAGAAGTGCCAAAAGCCGAAAAAATCAATTTGTAAAACACATAAGGCACGCGACGCCAAACACGAACTCGAATGCAATTGCAGATTTTTCAATGCGAATGCGAATTGCTATTGCGAATATGTGCGGTTTGTATGAAATTTGTTGGTGGTTTACAAGCTCTAAGCACACCGATATAATCTGTACCACAAAGATGAACGATGACGACTTTGCTTAAAAAAATGCAACCAAAGTATGCGAAGCACGCCGGCAAACTGTGCAGCAAACCGGCCGACTCAGTGCTACGGAGCCTGAAATGCTAAGGCCAGAAAGTCAGCCACAACGTCAACGTTAGCTGCGCCCGGTTACGTCTTCACGGACAGCGCCGTGAGAGGCCTATGGAATGTGTATGCAACGCGTCGCAGTTAAAACAAATGTGGCTCGCCGTACTCATCCTCATACACAAAATCTCACACATACTCCCATATATATGTGCATTAATGCTTTTTCAGTTAAATAAAAAAGTGGGCAAACAGCAATGTAGAAAGGTGGCAATATTGCATACGCTTTTGCGGAGTACATTGTAAGTGATACCACAACAACATCAACAAACAAAACAACAACAACCGGCGTCCTGCAGCTACCGCTTTGCAATGACAAAATGCGCCTAAACAAATACATACATATGCAGCTAAATATGTGTGATGTTTGCTGCAGAAAAAGAGGTTGAGTGTAATGAATGTATGACTGAAGTGCGGTGTAAGGGAAAAGTCTGCATGCTTCAGCTTTGTAAAAAGGCTTAACCAGAGTACGCCGCGGAGAGTGCATTCTCGTCGCTGTTTATATGTGTGTTTCTGATCGCATGAATGTGTGGGTGGAAGTTTCGCTCCAAAAGTACCCTTGTAAAAAACCAAGCGATTGATCTTTAAAGAGAGTTATCCGCGTCTAATAGCTTTCGTCCACAGTGGGCTATAATTGTTGCAAAGAAGTGTTACTTTGGACTAAGTAAGCAATTGAGAAGTAAGGCCTCTCTCGACAAACAAAGATCACGCTCTATAAGTCTCTCATCATTCCAGTCCTGATGTACGGCTCGGAATCATGGACAGTGTCAAGAGAAGATGAGATGGCCCTTGGAGTATTTGAGAGAAAAGTTTTCCGGAAGATTTGTGGTCCTTCCCGTGATGCCAACGGCGAAATTTAATGATGAGCTGTACGAGCTTTACGCAGACCTGATCATAGTTCAGCGAATTAAAGCCAAAAGGCTCCGCTGGCTGGGTCATGTTATGAGAAGGACAGAAGGTTTTCAACACAAACAACAAGTGGAGGATGACTTGAACTCCCTTGAGGTTTCCAATTGGCGTCAGTTATCGTTAAAAAGGAATGACTGGCGTGCTTTGATACGAAACGGATTAGATTAGAAACTGATTGGTCTCTTCATAGGACATGGTCAACCAAAAAGGGATCACTTAAACCCATATAAAGAGATCAAAACTAGCAAGGGTCGAGTTACCGGACTACTCCTAAAAAAATCCTCTTTCATATCAAAAAAAAGTTGGCGATGTCCTAGGCGATGACCAACTAATCCATCTAGGAGTACTACATCTCTTAGTTTGTGCCTACTCCACGGAAAACCTACAGGGGAGAACTTTAGGGAAAAAATGCAAAAGATGACTCCATGGGGTATAAAAAAAGCAAGAGCTCGAATAGGTATGCCTTTGATGGTGAGGTACTCCTTCTTTTGCTTTGCTGAAGGGTACTCTCTAGATTATTTTTTTGGTATCTTTTGGAGGCGAAGTACTTTTACATACACGGCTAAAAAATGAACCTAAAAATTAAACCCGTATAAAGTTTAATAAATTTTTCAAACTTTTTGTGCAAAATTTCAAACCGTCCAAATACCTACAAAGATTTTCAATTTCTTTTGGTTTCGATTTAAAATTTAAATGAAAAAGCAGTCTAAATTTTTTATTTTTGGTTTGTTTGAATGTAATTGAATTTTGCCCACAAAAACTTCATGTCCGTCATAGCTCAGCGTTGAGCAGTCGGCTGTGACTCCTGACCGTTTTCGTTCGAATCCTGCCAGCTGCCACATTTTTTTAGTTTTATTTTTTCTTAAAACTTTTCGGTCTAAAATTCACACTTTTGGGTTTGAAAATTCAAATTTATTTTTCAAAGCTTATTCAAGATTGAATTTTGCCAACAACATTTATGTGTGCTATGTAGCTCAGTGGTAGAGCAGACGGGCATGATGCGGGGAGTCTTGGTTCGAATTCCTGCCAACGGACAAAAAATTTGTTTTATCTTTAAAAAATTGTTAAAACCTTTCTCGTTTATAATTGAACCCCGATTCATTTAGCCAATTTTCATGAAAACTGGTCTAGATTGATTTTGAATCCAAATTTTGTTTGGTCATATATGTAGTCCAAAAAAGTTTAAAATTTAGGTTCATACTTTTAGCTATGTAGATAAGTGGTAGCCGTTTGGGTAGAAAATGGATTAGTCCTTTCGTAACCGTTCGAAGATGACCTTGAGCTCTCCATCAAACTACTTGATCATTGCAGCATCTTCCTGAAGTCTCAGTAATCATGGACACCGCGGCTTATATAGGTAAACGTACTAGCGGACAAATGGCTACAATCCCCAGGGTATCGGATATACAAACAAACCTGGTTAAACTGGAATCCTAAGAGATTTAGTCACATAGAATATAGACACGCAGAAAGGCTAGGTGTGCCCTACCGACGATGCTGTAGGAGTTGCAAGGATGAGAAGGAGGAAGAATTGGTGGAGCGCCAAATCTTCAAACTGTCCGGCTTTAAGTGGCCCGAGAAGGAGCTTTTTGGGAGCTCCTTCCTGGATATACTACGCCAGGTCGTAAAGCTGTAATGGTTCGAGTAGCAGTAACTGTTTCTTAATATGTGGGCGGTGCCACTCCCATTTTCCAATCTTTTGGAAAAATTTTTGATAATAATGAGCATCAAATTATAAATTGCAATTTTTATTTTGATTCTAATTTTCTAGATATAGAAAAAGGGGTTTAGTAACCTAGAGCCAGTTCTCCAGTTCATCTACTCCTGTTTTTATAACCTACTTCTCTACCCACCCCATCATCGCCCTCCTCTTCACCTTCCCCCTCATTATTCTTATTCTAATTTTTTTTTCTTCGTATTCCTCATTCAATTTGCCTCAAGTCGGATGATGCGCTTTAGAAAAAGCTGTGAGGTAGTTTAGAACCACTTGTTTCACTACAGGGTTATTACCTTAATCTCCATAAAGGTACATTCATATGTGTAGGTGTGCTGTAACCATTAAGACGACACAATAACAGGCCCAACATCACCTCAGCGCAGGCAGCCAACGTCGACCGCGACAGCGACGTCATTGAAACATGAATGACTTGTGAAGCAAATGAAGTGCTTGGCTGGCGAGGAAGCCAAAACAAAACAAAAAAAACCGAACGTAAATAAAAACAAAAAAACACCGGCCGACTAGCGAGTAAATAAAAGTTTAAACAAAAGCACGAAAACAGTAGCGGTAAAGGCGGTTGCAGCAAAAACTGAGTGGTTGGTAGAAATATCAAGTGCTATGGGAATCACTTGTTAACAAAGTACCCTACATCTGGCAATCGAATTGCGTGCCACTCGAATCATTTTAAATTTTCTCAATATTCAGCAAGAATTTGGAATAAAACCAAAGTGGCAATCAAAAGAGGCCAAAGGGCAGCTGAAATAAAAACGTGAAAAATCGAACTCAAAATTAATTGGCCGTCGATTTACGATGCTGGTTTTCTGGCGTAAAAGATTTGTATGCCTCTCGGAGATTTTGCTAAGCCACTGCCGAGGGGCGAACCCGCTTAGAAAAACTTTTTTGTTAAAAATGCTTGAAATCAGTGTGTCCCGGAGGGTACCTCTCGGGAAAAAAAAAACTCAAATGAAAAAATTTAAAAAATATCAACCTGTACTAGGGTGACCCAAAAGAACTAACTTGAAAAATTCACCCTGGGCACCCCTCCATTTTTTTAGAATGGGGCTCAGTATACCTCTGTAATTTTTTCAAATTTCATATCAAATAAATACATTTATTTCTTCCTACGCAGTTGTACTTCTTGCAAAAAGGCGAGTTTTTTCAATTTTTTTCATAATATTGTATGTCCTTGAGCACTGTCTTGCCGTTGGAATATTAGGTTGAGACTCTCCCAGAATATTTGTTTTGGCGATAGCTAAAAATATAGGGGTGCCTAGATATGTTACCCTTATTTGATTTTTCGTCTATATAATATGGGCCACCATAATCTGTACTTTCCGTAATTATTGTTTCGTGCTTCTTCAGCTACCCCTTAAAGAATTCCAGTAGGTAGTATCAATTATTTGTTAATATATGTCTACACATTCTTAAAAAATGTATGAAAATTATATGTGACTTTTTGCCATTAAATAAATACGGGCAAATATCGGCAAATTTTTTTTTCTGGAATCGATTGAAAATATTTCAAACTTTCGTTTTATTATTGCAGGTAGATGTAGAACGTCGTAGCACACATACTTTTTGTCTATCCAAAGTAGCAAAGCTATCGTTTATGAAGTATAATTTTTTCTGACTTATATTTGTTTTAATAGTTGGTCGATTACACTGATTTTTTCTTTATTTAGACAAGGAAGTGCTATATTTTTGTACAAAATCACAACAAAACATGGCCGCCACAATTTTGATATCATGTTATGTAGATCACTATCTTTAAAATGATACCATTTAAGAATAATATAGAAGCTTTATGAAGGGTATACAAATCTTAGTTTGGGACATTTAAAATAATAATAAACCTGTTATAATTTCATACCTATGCAAAATCTTTCGAGTGTAAACTGAGACGAAAAATCACACATATGCAACAACACCACTACCAACACAAAAACAATGCCAACAACATTGCAAACAAAAAAGGAATAAACAACCAACGAGACTTGAAGCCGTTCACTCCACGCGAGCGCCACAACGCGCGAGAACGTCAACGCAATCAAAACCAGCAACAACAACAATGCAATTGACGGATGCACGTCACACACACACACAGTCACAGAGTTTCATTTCACTGCTTTAACGCTAAGGATTTATTTACTGGCTTGCAAATGTAATGCCAAAGTTTAGTGAATGCCGAGCAAAAAAAGCTCGTAAATGCACAAATGGGCGGCAAACAAATTGCTGACGATGTTGGCGACGTTAATGTAAAATCTGATGACAAACAGAAAAAAACAAACACCGAAAAAGGGCCACAGTTGTTGTGAGGACTTTGGCAAAGGCGAAGATGGTGATGACGATGAGCGACAAATGACGTCGACTGATGTGCGGCAAGGATATGGACATGGATATGGATGAGCAAAAACAACAGAGAGCAACACATACAAGAATGTCAACAGCAAGAGAAGGGAAACCAAAAAAATCAAAAATACAATTGCAGCATCAAAAACTCGTAGAAGCTGATGAACAGCGCAACGCATTCAGAGCTTAGAATGCAACTTACTGAAATAAGGATGCTCACACACATGCACATATAGTCTCTGTGGGTGTGTTTGTATTTCTAAGGACTTGGCATTTGTGTCTGGTAGGTAAAGCAAGTCAGTAACCCATAGCAACCAATATTGAAATAGGGGCGGAGGGAAAAAAGCGGCAGCTTTAGAATTGCAACAACAACATACTTAACGCCACAAATTTATTTGTTTTTATTTAGACCTGATTTTTCACCTATTTTTTATTCAATTTGTGTTATGGCCCAAAAATGGAAAAAAGCGGAAACATTTTTTAGAGAAGCTTAAAGTGCTACATAGCATTTAGCTTGCGTTGGGGGTGTCGCGCGTCTGTCTCGTATGCAACACAAAGTGCTGTTATGTTACATTTGAAGTGTTTGCACAAGAACGTAGAAGTATTTTCTATTTTGAGTGGTTAGCGTTACAGTTTCTAGATAGTATGAGAACTTTTTGGTATTTATGGGAAGGGTAAAAGTTTTCTAGTAGGAGATAACTTGCTGATGAGTTGCTGTAGTCTGAGTGTGGTCTAATGAGATTAGTTTACAAATACATGTTGTTTTAATTATAGCAATCCTCGAATAGGTTTAATTAAGTTTGTTCGATATTCCCTCTTTTTACTTTTTGTAGTAGGTTCTTTAGTGAAGGGGGTTGTTAGTAACTACTGATTAGAAAGCTCCACTAACTAGTGCTCTTTCTAAGGGATAGGTTGTTCTTATCTTATCACACAGAAAACACTTTTTTAACACTTTTTCAGGTTATTATTTTTCAACACTATCGATCATGTTATTTTAACATAAAGCTCATGTTGAATAACTTCACTTCGTGTTAAATTAACATGACTTCCTGTTAAGTTAACATGAAGCTCATGTTGAAAAACTTGACTTCGTGTTAAATTAACATAACTTCCTGTTAATTTAGCATGAATTCCTGTTAAATTAACATTAATTCCTGTTAAAAGAACACTATCTGCCTCATTATCTCACGCTAATTTAACCGGATCTTTCTTGTATGTTTAACATGGTTCATGTTGACAATAATTATTCTGTGTGATAACTTTAAACGAGATAAACTTGTATATTCTATTTCTACATTTGTATATCCAGATTATCTCGGGAACCGCTTGGCCGATTTGGATAAAATTGAATGTAGATAGTATGGTTGATTCTAAGACTATACACTTTGGGGTTGCCACTTGGGGCAGGTTACAGGGTTGCCACATATCTTTTTTTTTTAATTATGGGGCAACATATGCCAATATGGGTATCAAATTAAAGGTATTTTCAGCGACATGCCAACTAAAGTAGGGTTACCACCTAGGGTTGCCACCTTACCGCAGTATATTTGTATATCCGGGATGAAATTTGGCATATAGATAGTATGTTTAATTCTAAGAATATCCACTTGGGGGTTGCCACGTGGGGGTGTACAGGGTTGCCACCTATCTAAATTGTTTAAATTATGGAGCCGGTTGCGCCAATATGGATATCAAATGAAAGGTATTTTCGCCCACATACCAACTAAAATATTTTCAAGTAGGATTGCCGCCCAGGGTTATCATTTTTTGTATTGTAGGTATATTTTTGGGATCATTTTGAGATCATTTAGGGGTCACTTTGGGACTTAGGGCTATTTTTAGATCATTTTGGGTTCAATTTGGGTTTAATTTGGGACAATTTTGGGGTCATTTTCGGATCATTTTGAAGTCATTTTGGGATAATTTTTCGATCATTTTGGGATAATTTTTGAATCATTTTGGGAACATTTGAGGGTCTTTTTGGAGTCGTTTTGGGATTATTTTAGGATTATTTTGGGATAATTTTTGGATCATTTTGGGGTCATTTTCGGATTATTTTAGGTACATTTAAGGGTGCTTTTGGCATATTTTCAACTCACTACTTACCGAATTTGAAGAGACATCCAGCAAACTCCAGAAAATGGTACGCTTCGTGATTTCCAAGTATTATTATTACTGGTTAGGTTTTAAATTTATTTAGATAATGGCAAATTGCTCAAATATAATTTAAATAGGTGGCAACCCTGACAATTGCCCCAGGTTAATGGGTTCCAGAGATAGGTAAGGTGGTAACCCTGCCTAAAAATATGTTCGTTGGTATCCTGTCCAATATTAAAAAAATTAAAAGGTGTCAACCCTTAGCCTTAGAACGAATAATGCTACCTGTATGCCAAATTTGAACAAAATCGCTTCACCCGGTCCTTGGATATTGGTCGATATACAAACGAAAGAATAAATGAATTGCCGATAGGTGGCAACCCTGCCTGAAAATATCTTCATTGGAATACAGCCGAAAATACCTTTATTTTGATGCCCGTATTGGCATATCTAGCTCAATATTTTTTAAAATAATCGAGATAGGTGGCAACCCTGTAAACTGTCCCAAGTGGCAACACCGAAAAATAATGTCTTGGAATGAAGCATACTTTATACCAATTTCTTTAGATCCAAAACGCTTCAACCCTTCTGGTGATATAAGTAGACATAGACCATTACATTGCCGCCTAAGGTGATAACTTCAAAAAGTTATTATTTATGGTGGGAAACGAGGACAAGACGGAGTATTTGATTTTATCAAATAAAGGTGAACCTGCTCTTTAGCAGACACCTTACTGTTGACAGAGACAAATTTGAAACTTTGATGGACTTGGTCAATGTAGAAACCAGCGAGAGCAGCGAAAATAATCGCTCTTACCAACATGTGTTATTGTGAACTGAGAGGTAAGGTCCTCACTCGACTTACAAAGATTCCACCCTGTGTAAGTCTAAGTCTCTCATGAAACCTTGTCCGAGAGGCCTTGCAGTAGTACTTAAAAAGTCTAACTACACTTCGCACAGATTTGATTTCCACAAACTTACAGACTACGGACGTCGACTCTGCGGCCTTTGGCACTACTGCTGTCGCAAGAGTAAAATAATCCATTGTGAATTTCATAGTACATGAATTTTGCAAAGAATTCAATTTTTCAGAATTTCAGTATACACGTAACAGTCCCCAGTAAAGAAGACAAGAACTCATTTGCATATACATACATACTTATTTTATGGCATACATGTGCATATGCAAACGTGATTGTTAAAGTCCTTAAAAAGTGTGTGACCGAAAATAAAAATATAAAAATTAATTAAAAAGAAACCCGAAAAAATATAGAACAAAAGCAAGGCAGCCCATTCTTATGCTGCTGCATACATCGACTCTTATGCTGCTGGCTGATCATATGCAAATCCAAACATTCACACCCCTTTATATAGACACATATATACATACATGTACGTATGTAGGTATGCATATGCGTGTAAGTATGTGAATATATCCTTAGTAAAATGTAGGCAGACGGTATTGTGATGTATTTTTTTTTTTTTTTTGTTATTGTGCAGTTGCACGTGCAACGTCACCAAAGACGAGCGACTCGAAAACCCAAATGTCTTCTTTTCATAATGCTCAGCAACGCATCCAAACATGCCGCCACCCCCAACCACAGACAGGCTCCGCTCAATCCATTGTGAATTTTGTGCTGATTTTGCACATCTGTAGTAGGCTCTACCCGACAAAAAATTTGCACCTAATGCCAGGCGTATTCTATTTGGTCAAAAGGCTCACAACATGCGGTCAGGGAAGTTTCCGGATAGTAAGAAAGTCTTACGCTTGTCATATAAAGTTGTTAGTAAGTTGGTCCCAAATTTATTAAAAAAAAAATTTAGTCAATTTTACTTTATTTGTTATTTATTCAATTTAATACTAACAGGTGCCCGCGACTTCGTCTGCGACACTAACATTAAATTTTTACAACAGAGTTGCTCATTATACATCAAACATATGTGTGTTGGCGGCCGCCGTGGTGTAGCGGTTAAGTGTTCGGCCTTCTACACCAAGTCGTGGCGGTTCGATGCCCGACAAAAGTAACATCAAAATTATTTAGAAAAATAATTTTTCTAAACGGGGTCGCCCCTCGGCAGTAGTTTGGCAAACTCTCCGGGTGTATTTCTGCCATGAGAAGCTTCTCAGCAAAAAATTCATTTGCTTTGCAAGTGCCGTTCGGAGTCGGCAAAAAACTGTAGGTCCCGCCAACTTGTAGGAAAAACTCAAAAGCAACACACCACAAGTTGGAAAGAGAAGCTCGGCTAAAAATCTCGTTAGAGGTTATGATGACCTGTTCGTATATGTGCGCAATATGAATAAAATCGGACCATAACTGCAGATTTTGTGAATGAAGCGACTATCGCGCCATCTAGCGTGAAAAATTATATAAATTGCTGAGAGGACGTAGCCAAAGAACAGTCAAAATATATATGGATTGTTTTGTTTTATTATATTCCTTAACCCTCATTCACTTACCCTTCTTCCTTTTATTTCCTTTTAGTTTAAATATCGCGTATAAGGTTCTTTCTACCGTACTGTGTGAAAGACTGAAGCCCATCGTAGACAAACTGATCGGACCTTATCAGTGCGGCTTTAGACCTGCGTGGAATTGCTGGCGTATACCGATGATATTGATATGATTGGCCTTAACAACCGCGTCGTAAGCACTGCCTTCTCTGGACTGGATAAGGAAGCGAAAAAAGTGGGTCTTACGGTCAACGAGGACAAGACGAAGTATTTGCTGTCATCAAAGGAAGAATCGGCGCAACTGCCCCTTGGCAGCCAAGTCACCGTTAATAGCTCCAAATTTGAAACGGTGAGGGACTTCGTCTATTTGAGAACCAGAATTAACACCGAAAATAATATCAGTCTAGAAATCCAACGGAGAATCACTCTTGCCAACAAGTATTACTTTGGACTAAGTAGGCAATTGAGAAGTAAAGTCCTCTCTCGACAAACAAAGATCACGCTCTATAAGTCTCACATCATACCAGTCCTGATGTACGGCTCGGAATCATGGACAGTGTCAAGAGAAGATGAGATGGCCCTTGGAGTATTTGAGAGAAAAGTTCTGCGTACGATTTATGGTCCTTCACGTGATGCCAACAGCGAGTATCGCAGGAAATTTAACGATGAGCTGTACGAGCTTTACGCACACCTGACCATAGTTCAGCGAATTAAAGCCCAAACGTTCCGCTGGCTGGGTCATGTTATGCGAATGAACAAAGGAGCTCCAGCACAGAAGGTTTTCCTATCGACACATGAATTCAACAGCAGAGGAAGGGGGAGGCCTCGACTGAGATGTAAACAACAAGTGGAGGATGACTTGAACTCCCTTGGGGTTTCCAATTGGCGTCAGTTATCTCTAAAAAGGTATGGCTGGCGTGCTTTGATACGAAACGGCCGAAATCGCCTAGGCGGTTAAGCCTAAATAAATGACGCAAGCCAAGATTAGTTTAAAATATATTTCGCCCATCGACACAGACCTTCTTATAATCTCTCATGAAATTTTCTTTTGGGTATTAACCCTTTCTTGCATTTTAGTGAGCATGTACGTTAATGTCTGACATATTATGTCTCATAAGCTCAACGCTGGTGCTACCGTGTGCGATGTAGAGAGAGGGCAAAGAGGGCCAAAGTTAAGCTCGCTTCGAGATGTGCACGATTTCATTTTTTTTTACTTCTTTTTTTTTTGCACTTTTTTATTTTATTTTGAGTTTTAATACGTTTTTATTTTTATTTTATTCGTCCAAGCGGACGTTCATACGATGTATGTACGCGTTCTAGCACATCAGCCGCTGCACCTGAACTCCCATGTGGGTAGGCATTTTTTAACATTTAGAAAATTAGGGTTACAAACTAGTAAATTTGTACTACGATCGCGATGCTGTCAAATTCGGGTCTTGATAATAAAATCATCTGGACCAAAGCTTCTTTGTGCAACTACATAACATGACTCAAGACTTTTAATTTAGGGTATCTTGATTAACAATGGGCTCATCATGATACTTGGATCTATCAAAGCCGGGTATCTACAGAAATTCCCAACAAAATTATCTGATCTACATATACGCTTCTGATTGATTTTGTCGCCTTATTTCTCTTGTAATCCTTTAAGACTCTCTCTTCGGGTGGTGTTTTTTAAACATACACATACAAAATTGCTTAAATACTTATGTGTGTGTACTATTATAATCCAGTCTGAGGCATTTAGAAATGCATGTGAATTCATCTTGCTGGAATATAATTATAAGAATAAACACAGGGAGTATTTTTATGTATTATCTATACACTAGAGTGTTAACCAATGCGGAAGAAGGAGTTATTTCAATAAAATATCAATTTTTGTTCTATTTTATTTTTTTAATCAATCGATAAAAACCTCTTTTTTATGTCATTTATATAAGCGGGACTATGTTACAAACAGCTTGTCTGAAACTTACTTATGTTTGGATGTTGAAATGCATTGACTAATACATTAATATATGTACATATGAAGTATATGTAAGTAGACGCACCCGCATATTAATTTAATGAATACAAAAAGTGATACTTAGACTGGAGAAAAGCACACTTTGGAGTCAGACTCATTATGTCTCGTATGGACAATACACTTAATACGCTTACTAAACAGCACACAATAAATACAAAACCACTGAGCTAAGCAAATTAATCATAGATAATACGCTCACTTAGTTCAGTAGTTACATATAGACTCCCTTACTTGTCCGTACCTCCCCACCATGCAAAAAAAAGTGATTTTTAAGTTTATATTCAACCTCCTGTGAGCGAACCGTTTGACCGATTTGAATGAAATATTCACCGATGGAAAGGAAATTGAAAAAACTGAGGTAAAGACGGTATATTTTCAGGGGCGTCCACGAAATTTAAGGATGAGGTACGGGGCTAGCGACCCCACGACTCCCTAAAGACTTTATTGGTCGAATTTTCGATCACAAGCGATACTAGTTATAATAAATCACTCACTTTTAGTCCAAGGTCTCTTCTCTAACACTGAAAATTTTAAAGCCAAATAACTATATAAAAAAATTACAGGTGGCAAACCTTTGAAAAATATTAAATCTTCCTGCATTTGCCTTTTCACTCGAAAGTTAAACTTCAAAGTCCCACAAACAGAACAGTAAAACTAAATTTTTAACTATTTTTACAGGTTGGGCTCTTTAATTTGGCACCTTATTTTCGAGTGTCGTACTAGCTGTGGCAACCCTTTTTATAAAAAATTTAATAAACTAATAATTTTTACAAGGCCTTTCACATAAAACACTAAATTAAAAAAAAAAACGTCTAAATAATCTCTACATATAATAAAATTGTAACAGGTCGATGTCTGTACATGGCAGATATCAACAAAAAATTGATTGCGGGAAACATTATTAAGCGAGTAGAATCCAAATCAACCATATTAAAAATTTTTGTGTGTCTGTCTGTATGTCTGTCCGTATGTTTGTGGCCGTATCACTCTGAAAGTAATGAATGGAATTGAATGAAGCTTTTTTCGTTGGATTACTTAACGCTCAACTTAAAATTTAAGATATTAGTTTTTTCGATATCTCAACCGGTTTTGGAGTTATCGCCCAATATGTGGATCATGTCTGTCTGTATGTTTGTGGTCGTAACACTCTCAAAGTACTGAATGGAATTGAATCGTTGGATTGCTAGACGCTCAACTTAAAGTTTAAGATATTATTTTTTGCGATATCTCAACGGGTTTTGGGGTTATCGCCCAATATGTGGACCAGGGGTGACCAAAAATGTCTTAGTTCAATATGGTTGTCAAACGAAAGGTGTCAATGAGTGCTATAATAAGCGATGTGATTCATTGTAATATCTGAAATGGTTTGGGAGATATCTTGTAATTTCGATAGCTCGACCGGTTCCGGAGGTTTCGACGAATATTTCCACAAAAATGTGTTAGTAATCCACTAGTGGTATCAAACAAAAGGTGTTTATGTATGCTGTCATAAACCATTTGATTAATTTCAATACCTAAGCTACCCCGGAGATATCTCATAAAATGTGACCCTTCTTAATACCAAAACGCTTAATATGGCTATTAAGGGAAATGTACAAATTTCTTACCTTATAAGAAATAAAAAGTTTAAGATACTATTTTTTGCGATATCGAAAACGGTTTTGGAGTTATGTTAGCAGCTGGGTTAGCAAAGAATAAAATCCAACAAAAAGACTGGAGTTCAGAACTTAAGGGTAGTTTTTTATTAAACTTTAAGCTTTACCAGTGCGATGAAAACATCTTTTGTGACCGAAATTTGGGTTTATCGAGCAGACAAACTTCAAAGCCTACATGACAACACGACCCTTAAGAGCTGAACTCTACTCTTTTTGTTGGATTTTATTCTTTGCTAACCCAGCTGCAAAAAAAAAAACAGAAATTATACGGATACGAAGTCGCGGGCACCAGCTAGCTCAAAATATAATTTAAAAAAGCTGGCAACCCTTTTAAATAAATTTATCTTTCCGCACATTTATAGAGTGAGCCATTTCGTTTGAAATCTTAAACTATACAGAAAAAAATTTAACAGGTGGCAACCCTTTTTATACAAAAATGTAGCCTCACTTCTCATCCACAGGCAGGGTTCTTTCATTAATGATCAAAAAAAGTATACAGGAAAAATTTAATTAGGTGGAAACCCTTTTCAAAAAAATTATACCTAATTGCACATCTACCCATAGCTTTAGCCCTTTCATTCGAAAGCTCAACTTAATTTTTAAACGGGTGGCAACCCTCTATAATGATTTGTCGAGATACACTTTTTACTTCAGATTATGTTCTCTGGTAGCAAGGCAATGTCCGTTCGATGGTGTTTATATATTGGATTTCTTGACTAAGCAATAGTTACGACCTAGAAACTATTCTCCTCAGTCCTGAGTTAAAAACCTGTAACTACAAAAAATGCCAAGAAATATTAGATTGGTATGTCACCTCATCACCCTTCATGCAGCATAGGCTCTGGTAAATATCGTATTTAAGGTTTTAGAATCGTTGCGAGGGCTCTTCGCGAAATAGGCGAAATTTCAAATCGAGCTTCTCCTTTCATGTGATGCCACAATATCTTTAAAATAGCTTTGCATAGAATTTTTTTAACTAGTTTTCTTCCCTAATATATTTGAGTATCCTATCTTAAACACATATCTAACCATCACTACTCACTACACATGTCCTTGATGCATCAACATTTCATAGGTCTATGCATGCCATGTCTTCAGACTTCCTTCAACACTTGAGACAATGTAAATGACTTTGTTGTGGCGCGTCATTTTTCACTGAGTCTCATCGTTGTGCGTTTTGAATTATACATTTTTAATTGCAAAATAAGCCGACTTAGAGCACTTAACGCAACCTAAAAATAAGAAAAACAACATTAACAACAACTGGGCTTTCTAATGCGTTTGAAAGAAATCTACATAAAGAAGTTGAACATTTTCACTTGACATTTACAATGACTCCGGTGACAAGCGCACAGTCAGACAAAGAAATTATACGATGGCAAAGACTGCACTTACGCACGTCCTTAAGCAAATATCAAAGTTGCATATGCGCATATAATTCAATACATATATATTTATGTATGTGAGGGGGTAGGTATGCAAATTTGTGCTGAATGAATGCGTTCACTTGTATAAATGTGCGTATTCACTTTTCTATTCATACGCACTCTTATCAATGCTTCAGCAGATGCGTAAAAGTGGCCAACACGGCGTATACATAATTTTTTGTAGTCACAAACAGTGTTGCCGACTACATGAAATAACATAGCCTACACGGCTAGTTTCTTGTATTGCCGGTTCTACGAGAACGGTACCAGTACTTGTGCTGTACCCATCGTGCCGAAACGACCCGGGCCGTTTTCTTATATCGACCCGGCCAAGAGCAATACACTCGAGGTGACCCTGTCTGACATTTAGGCAGGGCTACACCTCGCTACAACAGGTAGGTAGGTAGGTAGAAGTGGCTGCCGCAAAGGCACTCCTAGGCCAGTAATAAAAGGCCCGTTGTGATACCACCAAAACACTAGGAAAGTCAGTCCCGGGGCCCGGCCATATGGAAAATCCCAGTGCTGTTGGGACTCTCCATATAGCCGAAACCCGGGACTGACACTCCTAACCGACACCGCTACCCCTCCTCGAACCATTTTGATAACTTGATGAAGGCCATCAAGTCCTTTATGTCTAGCTCCGCGACCTGGCTTAAGCTAACCAGGAAGGGAACTCCCAGAGAGCGCCTTCTCGCTCCGCTTAAGGCCGGGCAGTTGCAGATGAGGTGCTCCACCGTTTCCTCTTCCTCATCATCTTTGCAACTCCTGCAGCATCGTCGGTAGGGAACGCCTAGCCTTGCTGCGTGCCTACCAATAAGGCAGTGCCCGGTTAAAACACCTATTAATATGGAGATTTCCTTCCTTTTTAGGGCGTATATGTGTCTAGATCTTTTAAGATCGCATTTTGGCCAGGTTTGCTTGGATATCCGGCACCCTGGGGCTTGTAGCCATCTTTCGTTGGCTTCGCGGAGTGTATGCTCCTTCAGCATTAGCTTGCACGTCGCAAACGGCATACCTATGCGCTCTTTATCTTGAAGAATCTGCTTGGTCGTGCCCTGCCTGGCAAGTTCGTCTGCCCTACAGTTTCCCTCAATGTCCCTGTGTCCCGGGACCCATGTGAGGTTCACGCGGTTCTGTTGGGCCATCTCTTGAAGAGATCGACGACAGCTGAGCGTCAGTTCAGAGTTGAACGAGTAAGAGCCAAGGGATTTGATGGCCGCTTGGCTGTCGCTGAAAATACAGATATCCTGTCCGATGGTGCGTTTACCTATCCAAGTCACGGCGTCCATGATTGCAGAAACTTCAGCCTGGAAGACGCTGCAGTGATCAGGTAGTCTAAAGGAGAGTTCTAGGTCCAAATCCCTTGAGTAAACCCCTCCTCCGACTCTGCCGTCTAACTTCGAGCCGTCGGTGTATATAAAAGTGCCGCCATTAGTAGCGGGACACCGATCTATGTTCTCCCAGTCTTCCCTGCTGGGAATGTTTATTCTAAAACAACAATCTCCGACTGTTGTGGTCGCACACCGATCTGTGCTCAGAGGGAGAAAGCTGTAAGATCTTAGAATACAGGAGTGTCCAATAGTGCTTGCGCCCCAGACGGACGTTTCCCTTAGACGCAGAGCCGATGCCGCTGCTGCCCGGTACCCTTCCAGATCGAGTGGCAAAAAGCCAAGAATGGCCTGGAGAGCTTCATTGGGCGTTGTTCTTAACGCCCCGCTTATACAGATCATGCTCGATCTGTGGACTTTTCCTAACAGATTTAGGTTTGTTGCCTTTCCTAGCGCAGGCCACCATACCACGACTCCATACAGCATAATTGGCTGGATTATCGCAGTGTAGATCCATCTGCAAATTTTGGGGCTGAGCCCCCATTTTTTGCCAATGGCTCTTTTACACGTGTAAAGTGCAATGCACGCTTTCCTCTGGCGCTGGATGACATTCTCCGTCCAGTTAAGCTTTCTATCTAGAACTGTGCCTAGGAATTTGGCTTTATCAGCTAAGTTCAGGCGCACGCCATCTAGTTCTGGTAGGATCAGCGGTGGTATCTTGTACCGCCTGGTATAAAGGACAAGCTCCACCTTTCCCGGGTTGATGCTAAGTCCGCAGCGAGAGGACCATGAAGAAACTTCTCGCAGTGCTACTTGCATCAAGTCACACAGGGTTTGTGGGAATTTGCCCCTATATGCAATAGCTAAATCGTCTGCATATGCCACTATCTTCCCGCCCCCCCACCTTGTGTCTCGTAGCAGCGAGTTTACGGTGAGGTTCCATAGGAGCGGGGAGAGAACACCACCCTGAGGCGTTCCTCTTGTGACATAGCGTGAAAGATCAACTGTTCCCAGTGAAGAAACTATTTTCCTTCCCTTTAGTAGTTGATCAATTAGTCCAATAAGAGACCTATTTATGCCCAGGTTTGTTAAAGCAGTGTTAATAGCCTCCGGCCTTATATTGTTGAAAGCCCCTTCGATGTCCAGAAAGGCCACGAGACAGTACTCCTTTTCGTGCAATGATTTTTCAACAATAGAGACTAGGCTGTGGAGCGCAGTTTCCGTTGATTTACCTTTGGTGTATGCATGTTGATAGCTAGAAATAAGGTTGCTATCAATAGTAGAGGAGAGATAATCGCTAATTATCCTCTCGAAGGTTTTAAGTGCAAAAGACGAGAGACTGATCGGTCTGTAGTCTTTAGGCTCATAGTGTGAGGCCTTCCCAGCCTTTGGAATAAAGACTACCGTGGCGCTTCTCCAGGAGCACGGAATGTAATTAAGAGCCAGGCAGGCTGAATAGAGAACTACCAGCCATTTAGCTGATATTTCCAGCGTGTTTATAAGTTGTGCGGGGAAAATCCCGTCTGGCCCGGCTGCCTTGAACGGCTCAAAGCTTTTGATTGCCCACCTTACCCTTTCCTCCGTAATGGGTATGTTTACCGCCAGGTTTGTTGCAGATGCTACAGGTGCATCATACAAGTTCCCCGGAAAGTGTGTGTTCAGGAGCAGCTCCAGGGTTTCCCCTTCCGTGCTGGTCCAAGATCCGTCAGGCTTCCGTAAATAGCTAATGGCTGTTTCATCGCTACAACAACAACAACATGAAATAATTGCAGATTTTTTATTTCTAAGCAAACACAGTACTTAAAATGCTATGGATACACACACGGAGATTATGCCGCATAAATTCTCTTATGTCATATCCAAATCTTACCCAAATACACACAACACTGAAGATTAAAAACATTGAGGATTGCTCTTTTTGGTTATTACTTATTCCACCATATCTTTACCATAACAAACCAGCATTTCGGCGACATCTAGCGGTCATTCCGCACTGAAAGAAAAATCTACAAGAAACGACCGTCAAATTAACAGTAAACCCTGTCATTTCTGGTCCAACAGTGGGTAATATCAATTTTGAAAGTGACCCCCCTATCATTCTTCGAATATACTATCATATTGACAGGAATTACTGTAAATTTGAAAGTGGACTCATATCATTAATTGATATTTTTCAAAAATCACATGTTTTTACTGCCAATTTTACAGTAAATACTGTAATATTTACAGTATTATAATAATCGATTTGAAAGTGGTTTTGATATGTTACTTTCAATGTGCACTTTCAAACTTTTTATTTCAGTGCGTCATTTTTTTTTTTTTGCTGTTTTTGTTTATATATAGGCGACAACTAGCGGTAAATCCAAATACTAGCGCGACATCAGTGGTAAATCTACACACTAGCACGACATATAGCGATCGTTTGTTTCATTTTGGTTGTATTTATTGCTGTTTTTGTTTATTTTTCTGAATAGTGTTGCCAGCGCAAGTTTTTTTATTCTCTTAAATCTGCACATATCTTCTTAATTTTTGGGAATATATAATAAAGATTTGCGCTTATGTATCTAATCTAATCTTGGCTTGCATCATTTTGACGCTTAGCATGCCAGTAATTCCCTTTTAACGATAACTGACGCCAATTGGAAACCCCAAGGGAGTTCAAGTCATCCTCCACTTGTTGTTTCCATCTCAGTCGAAGCCTCCCCCTTCCCCTGCTGCCAAATTCGGGTGTCGATAGGAAAACCTTCTGTGCTGGAGCTACATTGTCCATTCGCATAACATGACCCAGCCAGCGGAGCCTTTGGGCTTTAATTCGCTGAGCTATGATCAGGTCTGCGTAGAGCTCGTAGAGCTTTTCGTTAAATTTCCTTCGTTACTTGCCGTTGGCATCGCGGGAAGGACCATAAATCTTGCAGATAACTTTTCTCTCAAATACTCCAAGGGCCATATCATCTTCTCTTGACACTGTCCATGATTCCGAGCTGAACATCAGGACTGGTATGATGAGAGACTTACAGAGCGTGATATTTGTTTGTCGAGAGAGGGCTTTAATTCTCAATTGCAAAAGTAGCACTTGTTGGCAAGAGTGATTCTCCTTTGGATTTCTAGATTGATATTATTTTCGGTGTTAATGCTGGTTCCCAAATAGACGAAGTCCCTCACCGTTTCAAATTTGTAGCTATCAACGGTGACTTGACTGCCAAGACGCAGGTTCGGCGATTCTTTCTTTTATGACTGCAAAACTTCGTCTTGTCCTCGTTGACCGCAAGGCCCACTTTTTTCGTTTCCTTATCCAGTCCAGAGAAGGCAGCGCCTACGGCGCCGTTGTTAAGGCCAATGATATCAATATCATCTGCAAACGCCAGAAATTGTACGCTCTTGTAAAAGATCGCGGTTTAGTTCTGCTGCTCGCATTATCTTCTCCAGCATCAGGTTGAAGAAATCGCACGAAAGGGAGTCTGAAGCTTCGTTTGGTTTCAAATGGCTTAGAAAGGTTCTTCCCGATTGTGACGGAGCTATTGGTATTGCTCAACGTCATTTGGCAAAGCCGTATAAGCTTTGCAGGGAAGTCAAATTCAGATATGGCGGCATACAAGCAAATCCTTTTTGCGCTGTCAAAAGCGGCTTTAAAATCAACAAAGATATGGTGGGTGTAGATTTTTTATCATGGGTCTTCTCCAGGATTTGGCGTATCGTGAAAATCTGGTCGATGGTAGACTTACCAGGTCTAAAGCCACACTGATAAGGTCCAATCAGTTTGTCTACGATTGGCTTCGGTCTTTCACACAGTACCCTAGAAAGAACCTTATATGCGATGTTGGTGCGGTTAGCGGGATCGCCTTTCTTGTGGATTGGGCAGAGAACACTTAAATTCCAATCCGGAGGCATGCACTCGTCTGACCATATTCCGCATAAGAGCTGATGAATGCTTTTTACCATTGCAAAATGATAAGGAAAAACTTCATAAAAAAGTATCAAAAGTTATACAACTGCATTAAAATGGCAACTCGGGCCGTATATGAAATTGTGCCCAAGCAGAATGTGTGCGTAGAATTTCATTCATCTGCAGAAAATCATGCACATATACACATGATTCAAAATTTTCTAATTCCCCTTACCGCCTGTATCTAATCACTCATTAGTGCCGGTTCCTGCATTTGCATTTCCCATTTTCTTTACGCTCACGCATGGAAATTCAGGGTTAAAGAGCCTATAATACTGTGATGCAGACAGTGTGGCAGACGTTGAATGTTAAGAGTACGCGAGCATTCAGCAAAAGAGTGTACTTGATAAGGCACGTGATTTTTCAACGTCATAGTACAAACAACTTTAGTGTCGAGACGTTTTTAATTGTTGGAAGCTGTGTAACATAAACATGTGCTCAATTACTTATTTTTGTTTCATTTTTTGCAAAGAAATTTCTGATTCGATTTAACGGCGGCCTACTTAAGTCAAACTTAAGTTTAACTTTTTACTGACGCAACTTTCCGGTATTTACGAAGCTTTTAAAGATTTAGCAATTTAAACGATCTAGATTTCATTATTTTACAGGTCTTTCTCGAATTTGTAGACCCTTTCCCAGGCTCCACAAAAGATTTGTAGTCTTTCTTCATTTGAGTTTTCACGGGAGTCGCGCCCCTGATGTCACCAAAGGGTTTTGCCAGATATGCTTTCTGAGACCATTTCTTTTTATTCGCATAACATCCTCCAGTCCTCCCGGGCTATGCACTTTAATCCACCAAACTAAGTCTATACTTAGCAGCACTCAAGCCGCACTCAAGTCGATATCGCGGGTAGAATTTAAATCTTCACTACTCCTTGAATTAACAGGCCACAAGGAGCATAATGGAAACTTGCATGCAGATAGCCTGGCGAGGAAAGCAACGGCCAAAATACTTTTCGGACGGGAGCCCGGCATCGTTTTCATCATTTTATTTATCTCCTATTGAAGCACAGGGCCCGCCAAACCGTTTAAAAATACGCCAGTCTTCATTGGAAGGCGGAATACATCTGAGAGATCAGAAGTATTTTCAAACGACAGGCCTGCAACAACGATGCCATTTCAAGTAAGAGATGCAGGATCCTCGGCTTACCTAAGACGGATAATGGGGCTATAGACTCTATCAAGGCGAACAAAAAGTTTAACTTGTTGATGAAGCTCGGGCTAGATGATGTACTTTAAGGACCCTGTAGGAAATGTCAACTGCGAATCAGTAGATATTCTCAGCTGACTATGCCAGCAGCTCTACTGATACCAATCATATTCCAAGGAATGAAATTTTCTGTAGACATTTCGTCGCTCCCAACGAAGACTAATACGGTTCAGTTAGCGTGGAAGACTAACACGGTTCGTTCTCTGCGTCGAAGACTAACACACTTCGTTCTCTGCGTGGAAGACTAACACACTTCAGTTTTCTGCGTCGAAGACTAACACGGTTCGTTCTCTGCGTCGAAGACTAACACACTTCGTTCTCTGCGTGGAAGACTAACACACTTCAGTTTTCTGCGTCGAAGACTAACACACTTCGTTCTCTGCGTGGAAGACTAACACACTTCAGTTTTCCGCGTGGAAGACTAACCCACTTCAGTTTTCTGCGTGGAAGACTAACACACTTCGTTCTCTGCGTCGAAGACTAACACACTTCAGAAGAATTTTTTAAAACCCGTGTCGCCCCTCGGCAATAGTTTGGCAATCTCTCCGGGTCTATTTCTGGCATGAGCAGCTTCTCTGCAAAAACTTATTTGCTTTGGAAGTGCCGTTCGGAGTCGGCAAAACTGTAGGTTCCGCCAACTTGTAGGAAATAAATCAAAGCAGGACACTACAAGTTGATTTTTTTCCTATTCGACCTCGGTATATTTCGAATCATTTTTTTTTTGTACCGGTTTCAGACAAATTTTAAATAACAGAACACATTAGTACACACCTACATCCATATATAAACTCACTATACTTGAATCTTTTATTGTGTTTTCTTCTTCGCGTTTGTTTGCAAAAATAATTGGAACGAAAAGTTGAATGACTTCTAAAAATGTAGGTATGTTTACAAAACTAGTAGCAAAATTCATGAGTGGTCTAGTAGAAACTGGTTTATTATTGCTTATGGACTGGGTCAAAATGACTATAGCCTACAGCAATTAATGTTTTGGTTTGCAAACGCGACAGTGATAACAACTAAAAAAACACACTTGCCGGGATATTGTGGATTTTACTAGGTAAACTTTACTTAGGCGATCTCTTATTTTTCTGCAATTTTTTTTTTAAATATCTCGTAAGTAAAAATCCACCTATTATAATGGTAGTAGGTATTAAAAATAAATTGTTTACTACTTTTGGAAAGCAACTTCAATCTATGAAAAATTTTACAATGTAAAATTGACATGTTAGAACTAAGTTCCACACTCTTCAGAAAAGTGAGATAAAAGGTTCAGAAGTGAAATGAAACATTCAAAAAGTACAAACAATAAAGTGAAAAAATATAAGAAAAGAATATGAAAATGCATACGAAAAGAAGTAAAACAAGCTAAGCTCTCGTCACCAGAAAAAAGTCTCACACTGCAACACTGTTGTTGCTACTCATTTGTGAGTCTTTTTTTTGTCGCCACTCGTCGGAAACGCAGGAAGCCATTTAAGTGCTGCCACCCCTTTTGTTGTGTGATTGTTGCTGCTGCTTAAGTAATTTGCTGGCAAGCAATCCCACCCCATACCATACACTTAATAGCCGCCCATGCGCGCCACCTTCCACTATAACTCTACGAACCATATACAAACTCTCTTTCACTTCACTCCAACCACCTTTCAAGCACAAAGGCAATGGCTTTCAAGTACTGGCCACCACCTTCTAAGCTCCAGCTTAGATAATAGTATGGACGTCTCCTCAACACCAACTCCAACTCTATCCTGAGTAGAAAAGGCCTTAGCCTTGCCGTACAACTGGAGCGTAATGCAACAACCAGTGCAGTGCTGCAGCTTAATTATTTATATGGTTGCCTAGCTTCAAAGTCTGAGCTTTTTAGTCGTTTCAGTAGAAAGTATCAATAGCTGAAAAGTGTTTGCTATGGATTAACTTTGTTTAGAATATTAGTGGTATTTGATGGCGATACCAGAAGAGTTGCTGGTTAACTCACTTCCTATTGGTCTTTGGATACTTAGTTCGAGATTAAATCAGATTATGGGTGAACTGATACCCAAATGCAGCTAATATTGACAAACTGCTGGACATAATCCTATAAATATTGAAGAAGTGGTTTGAGTTTAAGTTTTTTTATTGTAGGGGGCTTTTTATTTTAAGCGAGTGTGAAACGAATACTGGCTTAGTCATCGAATTACCTTAAAAGTACAATGAAGTAATTTTGTCCATCCATTTGATGTCGTTTTTTAAGTCGACTTGAAACGTCGTGTTGGGCAGTGAAAAAACTGCTCTATTGTGAACATTTTGACAGATATATTAGCGCATGATGATTTTGACAGCTTCAATATTTCCAGTGTGGGGAAACATACGCAGGAAAATCTTTTTCGGTTTAAACGTTTTCTTCACGCTTGCCTAGAATAAAACGAGCCTTTTATGGCCCCTCGACGGTAGGATGTAACGGCAAACGTATGGAAAAATATATACGCTTTTCTGACAATAGTGTGTTAAATTCTTGTGTTTTTCATGGAAAAAATTTAGAGAGAATACCCCTATTTATTTTATTTTTTTCTTGACATTTTAATTAATTTAATTTTCTTTTATTTCACTTTTTTATACCCAGCGTTCTAATACTAGTACAAAGGTTTTATAATTTTGTCCACATAACGGTTCTACGTAATGGCACAAAATAATCGAGATAGTTATAGAGTTCCATATATGAAAGTTCTTAGGTTGAAAAGAGGAGTTCATTAAGGCATGTCCGTCTGTCTTTCCGTCCGTCCGTCTATCCGTCTGTCCGTATACACGATAACTTGAGTAATAATTTAGATATTTGCATGAAATTTTGTATACAGGTTACTTTCTGGCCAAGGTAGGTTGCTATTGAAAATGGACGAAATCGGATGAACGCCCCCTTTTTCGATATCGAAAATTTCGAAAATCACATAAATTGACATATCTAGGAAGCTGAAATGATTTTTTCATAAGTCATTTTTGAAAATTTGACTGGTCGTTACTTTTAAACTGATTACGATAGAACGACGGTATTTGTCCCAAAGCATACTACTATCTTTGGAAGTAAACTTAATGAAATTGGATAAAATCGCCCTCCGACCATGCTCACTTTCGATATCGAAAATTTCTAAAATCACCTAAATTGATATAAGGTTTGTTTTTTGGGATGCTCTAGCTTACGCCAGATTGAGATATTTCACAAAATTGTGTTTAACGAACACTTTTCTTGCTCTAGGCTGCTCTATCTTTATAGTAATCCAGATCACAAATTTCTGCTCTAGCTTTTTTTATGGAGTAAGTTAGAGCAGAGAAGCAATTGTCAGGAAAAAATAAATTTTTGAAAACTTCCAAGAAATTAGCTTGCAAGAAAAGCAATGTTTTAGTATACGTGCATTTGCATTAATTTTGAAGATTAAAACAAAAAAAACCAAATAAAAAGAAACTATCGAGATTCAAGCGTTTCAGGGAATTTCTGCTCTGAGTTGCTTTAAGTTGCTCTTTTTCTATTTTGACAGCTGCCCTTCTCTGCTCTGCTCTAACCTGCTCTGAACTTTTTTTTTGGTCAGTAAACAAACCTATAATTCGGTAACGGAAATGGCTAAAATGATATAATTCCATACGCGATTCCCCCTGGTCATTATATAATGATTTTTTCATAAATTTTCTATAGTGGGCGTGGCACTGCTCACTTTTAAGGGAGGCATTTTTGAAAATTCGACTGGTCGTAACTTTTAATCTGATTAGGGTAGAATGATGAAATTTGGCGCAAAGCATACTAGTATCGTTGGGAGTATACCTGATGAAATTGGATAAAATCGCTCTCCAACCATGCCCACTTTCGATTTCGAAAGCTCCGAAAATCACCTAAATTGATAAAATTCGGTAACGGAAATGGCTAAAATGATATAGTTTGGTAGGATGAGCCCCTTAGTCATTCTATTATGATTTTTTGATCAATTTTTAAAAGTAGGCGTGGCACCGCCCACTTTTAATGGAGGCATTTTTGAAAATTCGACTGGTCGTAACTTTTAGACTAATTGCGGTAGAACGATGAAATTAGTACAAGGTATACTAGCATAATAGGGAGTATACCTCATGTAATTGCACGAAATCGCTTCCCAACCACGCTCACTTCCGAAATGGAATATTTCGAAAATCATATGAAAACTACCGCTGGGTATTTAATGTACGGTTTACCTGAACTTAGACTTCCTTACTTGTTAATTTTTTTCTTGCCATTTTAATTAATTGAATTTTATTTTATTTTACTTTTTTATTTTTTTTTTTATATTAATTTTTTATTTTTTTTTTTCATTTTTTTATTTAATTCTATTTTTCTTATTTTATATCATTTAGTTTTATGTTATGTGTTAATATATTTTTAATTGATTTTATTTTATTTTTCTTATTTTTTTCTTAATATCTTTTTATTGTTTTTTTATTTATTTTTTTTCTTCTTTTCATCTTACATATTTTTATTCATTTACTTTGGTTTATTTCTTCTATTTATTATTTTATTCTATTTAGTTTTATTTTTTTTTTTTTTTTTTTTGTTTCCACATAATTTATTAAATTTTTTGGAAAATTTTTTTTTATTTTATTTTATTTCATTTCATTTTATTTTTTTTTTGTTGTTGTATTTAAAAATTTTTAATTGTATTTTAATTATAATCAAACGTGTTCGCAAACATTACTGCTGCGATCAATTACATAGTTTTATATGTATTTAGAAAGTAAAGGTAAGATAATTAAACATTACTAGCTCCCAATATATCAGTTTGTATTCGATGCAGTAAAACTTATTTCCATTTCCATTTAAAACTAGAGCTATAATATCGATGTAATAATTAGCATTTACATACTTCAAAGAAACTTTCCAGCTTAAGCTAATATCACGTAACTACACACCAATTAAATTAATTTACAACCTATACAAAGTTTTTGCTTTGTGTAGATTAGCGCCACTTCGAAAACGCTCTAGCAATTTAATTGGCAATATTTTTTTTTAATAGGAAGTAACATCTAAATTGAATAATTTTTGCTCTTCATCGACACTGAAGCAAATATTTCAATGTCAAAGGCGTAATACCAATATAAACGGAAGTATGTACATATTTTGAAGCTGAACAGCCATAAAAAAAGATCACAACTCGTTTTTACGAGAGTCTCAAACAAGCACTTTTTGATAATTTATGCTAAATCTATTCCAATTCACCTACATCTAATTTGAATTTTGTTTACAATATTTATGAGGTAGTCATCAATTATATTTTTATTTCATCATCGGTTTGTCTTTAACACATGTATTGGGGCGCTGTTCATTCAATTCATCAGTACCGAGCATTTAAAAATTCATAAGCATTAGCCACCAATTCAAAATAGATTCATATTAAAAATGGTGGTCCAAAAATTAGAGTCGATATATATTTATATTGACGGAAACTTTTTTGTTTCCTGGCGCTTTATTTTTTTCATGCTGGGCCGTGTCCCACCCTAGCTTATGTTGTCAGTAGTCAGCTGACGACAGCTTATAGTAACTATTTCTATAAAATTAGTCAAACGAAAATATTTGTGTGCTGCTTACAACACTACGTGGTGATAGCTTTAAAATTATGATTATATTTATTTTTTTCTGGACCACCCTAATACGTTTTTGATATATAGCCACTTCCAGCACTCTCCCACAGCTCTTAAGGCTAGCTATGAGAAACGTCATAATTCATACTCGGTAAAAGAAACAAATTAATTGCTTTCATAAAAAAAAACAAAGCAAGCAAGACAACACTTCAGCTAAATCTCAAACTAGTAAGAAAACTACTAGTATACAACTAGAATTTTCTGGCTGAATTCATACTATTCTGGAAATATCAATTTCATACTGGTATACAACTAGATTTTTCTGGATGAAATCATACCAGTGAAAAAATACAAAATTCATTCGTTTCGTTTGCTTCGTTTTTCTCCTATAATTCACAGATGCTTTTTCGTGATAGGGTAAATACAAATAGTCGCTGCTTTCTTAAGAATAAACATCAAAATAAAGGGTAAGTCATGCAAATTCTGGTTGAAATCATACTAGTCCAGGTTCAATGCTTTTTGGACTAGTATGGGGACTAGTTAATTTTATGGAAACGATACTAGTCCAGGTTGAACTAGTATGGGACTGGTATTTTACAACTAGTATAATTCTAGTGTATCATGACTAGCAGATGATTGGTATTTTCTGGTCGAAATCCGACAATTGACATTTCGTAGTTGGAACTGAGGCACTAGTGACACAAATTTCAGGTTCTGAACTACCCTGTAGGGAAAATCTCTAGTTCAGAGCTAGTTCGCTTCTAGTGCGTTCCGAACCAATACCACTCGCGGACTATTTTTTTTTACATGAAATCAACTGGCGAATTTAACATGGCGATGTCCTAGGCTGGAACTAGTACAAAATTCGACAGTTTTAATATAGTTCGTTTATTGGTACTATTTCTATAGTACAAATCAAATACGAATCTAACTGCCTTTAATGACTCCTCAAACACTGGTTTCGAACTAGTGAAAATGTAAGAACTAACGTACTAGTTCTAATTGGCCACTTTATATCTAGTTCTGAACCAGAAATTTGTGTCACTAGTGCCTGAGTTCCCTGCAGGGTAGATATGAAGTGGCTAATAAGAACTAGTACGATAGTCAGTACATTTTCACTAGTTCCCAGCAGGGTACTCTGGTACTATTGAACAAATTACAGATTCAGAACTAGATATAAAGTGGCCAATAAGAACTACTACGTTAGTGATTACATTTTCACTAGTTCGAAACCAGTGTTTGAGGAGTCATTAAAGGCATTTGGATTCGAATTTGAGTTGTACTATAGAAATAGTAAAAATAAACGAACTAGATTAAAACTGTCGAATTTTGTACTAGTTCCAGCCTAGTTCGAAACCAGTGTTTGAGGAGTTATTAAGAGGCACTTGGATTCGTATTAGAATTTAAGTTTTTGTATTTAATTTATATTCGTTTCTAAGCTTAGAAATGGTTCAGAACTATAGAAATAGTACTAATAACGAACTAGATCCAAACTGTCGAATTTTGTACTAGTTCCAGCAATGTTAAATTCGCCAGTTGATTTCATATAAAAAAGATAGTTCGCTAACTAGTACTGGTTCGGAACGCGCTAGAAGCGAACTAGCTCTGAACTAGAGATTTTCCCTACAGGGAAGCAAATCATCAAATTTCCTTAATAATAGGCATGGAAGTGAAAGAAAAAGTGAGAAGAAGCTGATCAAAACAAATGAACATTTAAATAAAAAATTATTTCCGTTATGATATGATTTATTGCTATTTATTTGATGCCACACTCTGCTGAAATGATAAAAAATATGTTGTTTTATTTTCACTTAATTGTTTAAGTTTTTACTACACAGAGAAAAATGAGCTTTTCATATCAACCAAAATCACGGTCAATTATTATCCATTATTCAATGCTACTGACTCAACTGCATTTAAATTGTTAACCTTTACTTAACTGTTTTAAAAGAAAATTTTGTTGTTTATGGTGTTGCTCTATATATAGACTAAATTAAGTGTTATATTTACACCAAAAGGAGCAAAGTAAAAAACAATTTAAAACAAGTAAGGAAAGCTGTCTTCGGCTGTGCCGAAGGCTAAATACCTTTCATGAATAAGCGTCACGATTTTCACTGTTTGATCCCCAGTACAGCCTGTGTAATTTAACTTTAGCTCATACCGAAATTATCGGAGCTATCGATTATATGGGGACGATGTGTTATATTGGTCCAATCTCATTGATTTTTAACATCGACATTCCACATTCTAAAATAGCAACATTTACGAAATTTCACGTTCCTACCGATATAATTACAGGAGTTATCTACCAAAATCCGTTTATCGGAACAATCGATTGTATGGGGGCTATGTGAAATATTTATCCCATTTCAATGATTTTCAACAACGATATTTTACATATAAAAATAGCGACGCTTCCAAAATTTCGCGTTCCTATGTGTTTAATTACAGGACTTATAGCCCAAAATCCGCTTATCGGAATAATCGATTGTATGGGAGCTATGTGAAATATTTATGCCATCTCAATGATTTTCAACATCGATATTTCGCATATAAAAATAGCGACACTTCCAAAATTTCACGTTCCTACCTATATAATTACAGGAGTTATCTACCAAAATCCGTTTATCGGAACAATCGATTGTATGGGTGCTATGTGAAATATTTATCTAATCTCGATGATTTTCAACACCGATATTTCACATATAAAAATAGCAATACGTCCAAAATTTCACGTTCCTACGTGTTTACTTACAGGAGTTATAGCCCAAAATCCGTTTATCGGAATAATCGATTGTATGGGAGCTATGTGAAATATTTATCCCATCTCTATGAGTTTCAACATCGATATTTCACATATGAAAATAGCAATACTTACAAAATTTCACGTTCCTACGTGTTTAATTACAGGAGTTATAGCCCAAAATCCGTTTATCGGAATAATCGATTGTATGGGAGCTATGTGAAATATTTATCCCATCTCTATGATTTTCAGCATCGATATTTCACATATAAAAATAGCAACATTTATAAAATTTCACGTTCCTTCGTGTTTAATTTCAGGAGTTATACCCCAAAATCGTTTATCGGAATAATCGGTTGTATGGGAGCTATATGTTATATTGGTCCGATCTTGCTGGTTCCGACAAATGATTCCTATATTGGAAAATGGTGGCCGCATACCAAATTTCAGCCAAATATCTCAAAAACTGAGGGACTAGTTTGCGTTCAAACAGACAGACAGACAGACAGACGGACAGACGGACAGACGGACAGACGGACATGGCTAAATCAACTCATCTCGTCATCCTGATCATTTCGGTATACTTATTGATGGGTCTATCTCTTCTTCTTCTCATATTTACAAACATCGGACCAAAGTTATAATACCATTTCATGTTCATGATAAAAAAATAGTATTTCAGAGATCTTACATTAACTTCACCGAGAACTGAACTCAGGTGCTTTGAACGCTCAAACCAGGTGTCTACCATGATGATATCGTATACTTATGCTAGCTATCATCTAATTACAGCTTTGTCCTCACGTTGCTTGGTTGCCTTCACCGAGAATCAAACTCACTCACGCAGGTGTCTAACATAATACCATCGTGTACTTCTGCTTGCCGACGTTTAAATACAGCTTTCTTCTATAACAGTAAGACAGTATCTGCGCTGTTGAACTAACTAGAGGAAGTTGTTGTTTTAACACAAACCCGTTTGATCAACAAAAATTCCGTCAGCTTTATAAAATTTGGTTATTTAAAAATTTGCAGATCTATGACTTCGACAGAAAATAACCAAAATTTTATAAATTTAACAGAATTTGGTCAACTTCGGGATAACAGTACGAGATTGTTGATTTTACCAGTCTCCATTTTTTCAGTGTACTTTTATCGTCTTTCAAATTGTGTCGTTTGTATACTCAACTGCATAGTACAAAGGGTTTTATAAAAGCAAATACTCCCTGCAGGGAACTCAGACACTAGTGAACAAATTTCAGGTTCAGAACTAGATATAAAGTGGCCAATAAGAACTAATACGTTAGTGACTACATTTTCACTAGTTCCCTGCAGGGAACTCAGGCACTAGTGAACAAATTTCAGGTTCAGAACTAGATATAAAGTGGCCAATAAAAACTACTACGTTAGTGATTACATTTTCACTAGTTCGAAACCAGTGTTTTAGGAGTCGTTAAAAGGCATTTGGATTCGTATTTGAATTTAAGTTTTTGAATTTAATTTATATTCGTTTCTATGCTTAGAAATGGTTCAGAACTATAGAAATAGTACCAATAAACGAACTAGAGCCAAACTGTAGAATTTTGTACTAGTTCCAGCCTAGGACATCGCCATGTTAAATTCGCCAGTTGATTTCATGTAAGAAAGATAGTTCGCGAGCTAGTACTGGTTCGGAACGCACTAGAAGCGAACTAGCTCTGAACTAGAGATTTTCCCTACAGGGCTACTATCACGGCTTGTTTAATTAAAGAGATATCACGCTTAAAATTTCACAAACAAATATTTTAAGCACATATCGCTTTTTTCAGCTATTGTATTAATATTTTTATAACCTAAGTTCAATCACTTCACTCATTAATTTTTTATCAGTTTTTACCCTTTCCCCATAACATAAACGCAATACAGGTGCTTGGCATAACTCTGAGCTTCCAGCATTAAACAATTAGTTGAAAGCGCATGCCCACATTCACCACAATCAAGCGACCTAGTCACGCATTTTGCAAGTTGTTGTTCCTCAGGCATACATACATATATAATGCAGTAATTATCATAAGCTCTCATATCTTGTGTGACTACTTATATTTTACATGGAAATATTTTTAATCATTCGATTAAACGAGTATACAAGAGCTCGCGCATTCCTAGATTGATGGTATCATGATATCTAAATATTTTTTATGTAGTCTTGTTGTACATATTATACATATTTTGTATGATAACATGTGTAGTTTACATACGGGGTTCGGATCCCGCCACTATGCAGGTTGTTCTTTTTTTTGGAGCTTAGGTTTTATTCGCCTAACCAAGTTTGGCCCTCAGTAATAAATTGATTGCAATAGAAAGACTTGCTGGACTGGAACATTTTCGTGAATTCGCATTGTTATCTCAACCACCGCAGACGCTCAATCCCTTACCAGAGCGCGTGTAACAAAAGACTTGTGTATCGTAGAGAGGACTGTCGTATTGAAATTCCTAAAAAATTGATATTCGCCCTATTTTCAAATAAAACTATGAACGTGAGTCTCAAGTTGTCATAAATTCTTAACCCTTTCAAGACTACTGGACTTATAGATCCCAGAAAAATTGCAAATTTGTTTGTTTTTTTCACTACACAGTCTAGTTTGGCAAATTTTTCTGATTTTTGCACTTTCTTTTCAACTTAAATTTAATTTCTGTTATAGATTTAGCTATATTTTAAGTTAAAATTAATAAAAACGCATAAATAAATATATTTTACTAATAAACCATTTTTTTCTTCGGTTTTTGAGTATGCAGAACATAATTTTTCATCTGAATATTTAGGTATGAGCTAAATTTTTTGTTGATACTAATCCCCATTCCCAAATGAAACTAAGTCCCGAAAGGGTTAAAAGCTTAACAGTACAGAACTTTGGACGTCTTCGTTTTATTTACTAGCGACAATTGAAATGACAAAGAACAACTAAGGAGTGCAGATTCTATCGCCCAAGCTTTCTTTGTACATACTTTTAAACGCCTGAAACTGGCCCGATCCCTAGCTTTGGAGAGAAATTGTTTCTAGCCAATGGTAAGTCCGAGCTCAAAATCTATTTTTATGGTTACACCTGATCGGAGTCGAACAAGCAATCCCCCAAGCAAAACTTGTATACCATCTCGTTGAATTCATCTAAGCCACATTACCGTTCTACTCCGCTCACCATTGATTCGAAAGCGAGCTTCAAATTGTTCAACCCATTTCCATTTCATGTATGCGATTTTTTTAGAACTATCGTTAAATCCTCAAAACCTATACAAATTAGAAAAGAAGCTCTGACAACAGCTCGTGTCGCTCTGTACTGGTTGCAAAAGCGAAATTTAATTGACTTTTCGGATATCGATAACACTGGCCAACAATGATTTTGTTGCCCGAGATATGTTATTGATTTCAGATATATTTATGCTCCAAAGTCATGAAACAATCAATGATTTCTTTGGATTTGCCTTGTTTATAAGAAGAAGTTAAAAACCTTTTTTTCATAAATTTAGGCATGTATTTCCGCATATCTGTTCATTCCATCCACTGGCGTTTTACGTGGTTTGGAAAGATTTTTTTCCGGAGCTTCAATTAGTATGGACACTGCTAACGTATCTTGAGAAATGTCTGGGCAATTTTAGAAAATAATGTCGAAAATTAGGTACATTTTCTATTAAAAAAAATGTTATTTTCAATAGCGATTTTCTCGAATAATTTGTTAACTAGTGTAGTGTGTACCTTACGCTGGTCCTCATAATCTAATGGACAATTTTTTTCAGTCTCACCCCCTAGAAAGGTTGCACCACGGTCAACTATATCGCACATGAATTTTTATCCCGATTAGAGATTGTTTAGACGTGTCGCATGGGGGTCAAAGTTTAGATTGCCCTATGGAGACTCAAAAGATAGAAAAGATTTTTCTTTTCATTTAATAATCAAAATCGATAGCACTATGGTGTGTCGCAGAGATAGTCTGAGCTTTAACCCCCCCCTGCGATACGCCTTAGGCGCTTACAGTCCGAACCCAACTTTGTACGTAATATCTCCGACCATAGTGCAAATGTTTTTTTTTTTCAATCGCGACCAAAATATCTGTGTGATATCTTTGGCTATATTACTATTGATTTAGGAGTTGCGGTACCAGTACTTGTGCTGTATCCATCGTGCCGAAACGACCCGGCCGTTTTCTTATATCGACCCAGCCAAGAGCAATACACAATTCGAAATTTAAAGGTTGAGAACTAGTTAGCCAAGCTGGAGATGGCGACAAAAGAGTTTCATAGTATTAGCATACCATTGCCATTACCATACCATTACAAACTCAAACCGTAAAAAAAGACGGGTTGCCAAGAAAAATACTGGGCAACAAAACATTACTACTATTAGCTTTACATACTGAGAACTCTCTCCTTGCCGACTACTACCCGGAGGACACCGCGATATTTAGCTGCAAGCTTCAACAAAGGAGGGTGCACTCCTTCTAGAAAGATTATAATACAGAAATAACTCTGCTTTGTTGGCCGCTATAAAACCTTTGCTGAACTTTGAAAATTTTGTGGACTTTTGACTAGTCGAATAATCTTTATCAAATTATTCTTTTGAGTTTTTGGCGAAACCAATTTGAAAAATCCTACAAACAATACCAACTACAATGATTGCAATTTCGATCTTGTTGAAGAATCTTGTCAAACCGCTTTGTATTGTTGCTTAGAAATTCTTTATCACCTTTACTGGTCATCGAACCCAACAATCCAGAACTTTTCGATTTGGTATGTGAGACAAGTTCACAAGTTCAAGGTACTACCTCTAAATTTTAAGGAGAGGCTTTTTAGCGGCCAACAAAGCAAAGCTATTTCCGTTTTAAAAACTTTTAAGAAAGACTGCACCCATCCTAGAAGAAGTCGACATAAATTTGCAGCTTCAGGCAGCTCATAGAAAAACTACAAAAGTAGTAAAATTTCAAGAGAACCTTGGCCTAACACTCACAACAATAAAAACACGCCAAGTTAGTATTATTACTAGTTTGTTTAGTTTTTAACTTTTTTACATTAAATTTGTCTCTATTTTACGAGCTGTTCTCATTCATTATTTCTATTTTGTTTTTGCTTATAACATTTCAACTTTGGTTTTTATTTTGATTGAACAAATCGAGCTGTATTAAGTTAAGCAAACCTGTTCCATAAAGCAAAAATCGTCAAACATCTACTGAGCCATCATCACTGTTTGTGACTTCATACCTGTACGACTGCTCATCAATGAACCAAGCAGTTTTCTGAAATCCAACAGCAGCATCATTTGTTCGCAGGCAACGAAAGTGAAACCAACGTGATTACGGATTTTACGCTGATCTTTGCTAGAACGACGAGACGACGAGTTATTGTTTTTTGTACAATAGCATACTCTAATAAAAATGCAAAGTTCTTTATTGGTAAATCTAGTTTAATTAAAGTAAAATAGCGCAAAAAAAATAAATAAAATTTAACAACTATTTTTAGATCGCAGCCATAGGCCTAATCGCACTCGTTTGCGAGTGCAGAGGATACAGCCACCAACCACAGCCGTACAACACGCAACACTATCCGCATCCTGCATACGGAGTTCCACCACCACCACCGCCGCTATCAAGAAGTAGTTTATCATATGACACTCCCACCTACTTACCTCCACCCACGATAAATGCAGTTGTGCGCACATTAGAACCCATTGGCAAGAACTATGAAGTTAAGTTATCGCAAGCGTCTGGACATCAACAATTTGGATATGGCGGTCAAACATATTTACCCCCACCGCTACCACAAGTTACGCCACCGCAACCTTTCCACCAATACCAATCGAGTGTACCGCTCTCCATACCATATACAACTCAACAAAATCTTCCACATCAATCACAGTCAGCGCCACCAGCTCAAAGATTGCTCAACTCAAACAATCAGCAATATCTGCCAAGCGTTGTAGCAAACCATTTCAGTAGGCAAAGAAATCAAATAGGCCAACACGCGAATGCATTCAATACTCAGTTTGGACAAGCGAATAGCTCTGCGAACGGAGTCGTAGGTAATTACATTTCACAATCGGAAGCTAGCGAATTGAGTCATTATTTTGAAAAACAAAATCCTGTTGGTGACACGCGCCCCTTTAATCGTGTTATTAGCACCTGTTACCCCGATGGTCATTGTGATCAGCAAAAGTTGGGCTCAGCACAAGTGCATCCAAAGCATCAAAGGCTTGTGCAATCGGCGCGCGCATCTATGCAACCAGTAACAAATAAGTGCCAAACCTCGAAAAGTGCAGTTCACCCTAATTCTATATCGGATCATGGTGCCAAAGAAGTCTCCGCAGCTTTAAAAAAAACCAAATTTTTCAAACTCGATCCAATTCGTCCGCCAAATCGTCGTCTCTATCCATATGGGGAAACGGTCATAGCTCGTGATCCATTCAACTAATATCGCTCAATGAAAAATGTAAATAAAAAATTAACTAGTTTAGCATTAATTTATGTGCGTAGCGATTAGCATTAAGTTCGTTGAAGAAGTATTAATGCAAATTACAAACTGTAATGTATTAAAATGTGAAAAAATTAATATGTGTGTAAAAGTTCTAAAATTAAAAATGGTTCCATAACTATTGTTTTTTCTTTTTTTGAAAATTAGTTGAATGGTCGGCATATAGATATAATGGATGAAAACTATTACTCCTGGATAGTCCTCCCCGAATCTAGAACGACTGTGTAAATTTCAAAGCTGTACCTATGACTGGGGCCTAGGAATCAGAGGTCAAAGTCGCCAAAAAATTACACCGATTTCATTTATTTTATAATGGATGGCGTAGAGTACCACCCTGAGTTAGTATCTAGCGATTTTGGAACCATACGAGTGACAGGGCTCCAACAAGACACCCCAAGCTCGCGGATTTTCCTATAGAAATAAGTTCCATCTTAACAATTTAACGGATTTGGCCAACTTTGGATGTCTTTAAATACCATATTTTTTTTATTTTATCGGATTTTTGCACATGTGTCGTAGAATACTACCCCCAAGTAGCATCAGGAATTTTCAGACTTGGTCCCATGACAAAAACTTCAGCCAGAAACCTCAAAGCTCGGCACAATTTCTATTACTCTTACTTCGCTTTCACTTGATTAAGCGAGTTTGTCCAACTTCGGCTGACTTTAAATGGCGAAACTTGCACATGTATCCTAGAACATTACCCTTAAGTAGTGTCAGGTGTTTTTAGCCTTCGTCTCATGGCAAAACCTTCTGTCAGACACCTCAAAGTTCGGGAATTTTCTTTCATTCTTACTGAGATTTCACATGTTTAAGCGGGTTTGTCCAACTTTGACCGTTTTTAAATGGCGGATCTTTACACACGTATCTTAGAATATTACCCGCAAGTAGCATCAGGAATTTTCAGACTTCGTCCCATGACAAAAACTTAGCCAGAAACCTCAAAGCTCGGCACAATTTACTTCGCTTGCACTTGATTAAGCGAGTTTGTCCAATGTCGGCTGTTTTTAAATGGCAGATCTTTAAACATGTGTCGTAAAAACTTCTCCTAAGTAGTATCAAGAATTTTTCGACTTCGTCCCAAGGCAAAAGCTCTGTCAGATACCTAAAATCTCGGGGACTTTTCTTTTACCCTTAGTTCGCTTTCAAATGCTTAAGCGAGTTTGTCCAACTTCGGCTGATTTTAAATGGTGAATCTTTGCACATGTGTCATAGAACACTACTCTTAAGTAGTATCAGGTATTTTTAGCCTTCGTCCCAAAAGGCTTAGAGTTAAATATTTTTTCTTAATTTCGATACGCCCCAATGTACATAACAGTTTACATACGTACATACATCACTTCAGTTGCTCTGTTACTCATCCAACTGATCGTAGTAGCTGCGGTCAGTCACATTTTTTCTTGGGGTGCCTAAATGTATGCTATAGGCTTGAGGACTGAAACTAAACTGATATTTCTCAACTTTCTATTGTTTAGCAACATTGTTTCGAAACTTTGAAAATAGTTACTTATGATGTGATTATCACTCCAGCATCAAATCTTTTAAGTCCACTGGCGACCAGGGGCAAATTCGTGCTCTATGAAGTGATACAATAAAAATACATACAATTATTTTTCACGTGTAAGCTTGGTTAATGTAAACACATTGTAAGTCTAAAGACATATCGTGTAAAACGACCTTCAGTACATATTAAACATAGCCTTAAGACAAAATATTCTTAGTACTAAATGCAACCGTGTAAATATAAAATAGAAACCAGCGTTACTAGTGTACGCTTAAAATCGAAACGGCCATTGTAAAAGAATAAACCGAGCGACTCGGACGTTTATAATATAATATAACTCTCGTCTTTTAGCCTCAGGTGTGGCAAACCAAAGTTATATTAAATAATAATTTTATACAACAAGAAAAAAAAAAAAATTTTTTTTAATCGTCGAATAAAAAACTAAAATGGCATCAGGCTGGAACAAACAGGCTCTGATTGAAGCTTTAAGAGCTCTTGAAATTGACTTTCCACCGACCGCCACAATGGCGCAACTGAAGCGCCTCTATAACCACTCAAGGCAATTGGAAATGGCATCTGAAGAAGACATGGATGAGCTGGTGGGAAATGATCGCTACGATGACACAAATGGAAAAGGAAAGCTGATCGATGTTCACAATGGTACTCCATCAGGAGGAAGTACCTCTGATGCGGCAAATCAAGCAGGGTGTACAGTATACTTCGTTAATGCCACAGCCGCTGCTGGAGAAGCCATTTTGAACGCTGGTGACGCCACTTATAGCGTTTTCGATACGGTGTCTGACGAAGGCGCCGCTGCCAACGTCGCTGCTTGGCAGGAAATTACCGCCGCTAAAAAATCTGCAGACGCCAAAAATATAATTACTGCCGGTACTCATGACGCCTCTGCTAGCGCCGCTGCTGCCACTTTAACCACCTCTGCCGAAACCGATGGTAATGCTGCTACTTCAGGTAACAAAAATTCCGTTATTGTCGAAAATTATGGCGTCACAAGCCGACGCTCTGCCGACGACGCAATTACTGGCCCAACTACCACTGCCGACAATGCCGCTAACATTTCATTGCGTATGAACAAACTTGCCGCCGCTGCTCTTGATGATGAAATAAAAGAACTAAAAAAGCAAAAGGAAATTTTAGAATTAAAACGCCAAATCAGGGAGCTGGAAAATATAACGCCATCGACATCTGCCAATAGGCGACAGGTTGAATTTAGTGACGTAGAATACGCTATTCCGAAGTTCAGTGGTGACGACATTTCCCATTCCGTGATTGATTTCTTGCGAGAATTTTCGGAAGTAATGGCAAGTATTGGTGCGGATGACCAGTTTATGTTTTTGGGCTTACGCCGTTCGCTTACGGGTACAGCTCGCCAATTTTTGATGACTGCTAACGTATTCACGTTCCAATCACTGAAACAGGCACTGCTCAATGAGTTCGGTACGGTGGTTTCTCGCCGAGATGTGTACCGAATGTTGGCCCGTCGTCAGTGGAAGAAAGACGAAGAGTCTTTACATTGTTACATATTAGTAATGCAAGCCATAGCGAAGCGCTCTGACATAAATGAGACTGAAGTAATCGATTTTATAATCGATGGCATAGGCAACAAAGTTCGCAACATAAATCTTCTGGTAGGAGCTCGCACGTTGGAGGAGCTAAAGAAATTAGTGAACAGATACCAGCAGAAATATTTATCACAAAATGCCGTTGCCGATTTCAGAAATGCAAAACCATCTGCCGTTGCCGCTAAAACACCAAGTGCTGATATTACTGCCGACAATCCTTTGTGCTATAATTGTTCGCAGAAAGGTCACATCAAACCGAATTGTCCGTTTCCGCTGCGTGCAAGGGGTTCATGCTTCCGCTGCTGGCAAATGGGTCATAACCATAGGGAGTGTAATAACCCGAAGAAGATTTTGAAAGCCGTTCCTGGAAAGCAGGTTGCTGCAATAGATGACGAACTCAGAGAATTGGATTCTCTTAACCTAGTAAGTATATCATTCGATGTAAATCTAAGAGGAAGTGCAAGTTTTCAACAATATCTTTCTCTTTTTGATACTGGCAGTCCGGCTAGTTTTATTAGGCAATCCTGTGTGCCCGCTAATGCCAAGAAACATCCTAAAGTGCCGCAGAAAAACTACAGAGGCGTTGGGGGAGGGAGATTAAAAGTTCTATATGGGACAACATGTATTATAAAAACTGAAGGACAGTATAAAAGTATTTTTATTTATGTTTTGCCAGACGTTGCAATGTCTGTGCCCGTTATCTTGGGGCGAAATTTTTTAAAATCATTTAATATTACTTTAACTAAGAAAAAAATTAAATTTAATAAAACTGAATTACTGAACTTGTATAAAAGAGAAGAAATCACTTGCAATTCCTTGATGAGAAATCTAAGTTATAGACTAAGTAAGTACGATATATTTAAATGCAAGGCAGAAAATTGCAAAGTAGACATAACACTGGAGTTTCCGGAAGTTGAGTTAGGGCAAAATGAAGAAAGCAGTGAGGAACAAACTTTTTGTAATGTACCGGATGTTTTTGGTATCGAAATCGATTGCGAAAGCGAAATGCTAGATATTAGTCATGAGTTAGACAAAACATGCCAAACCGAAATAAGGTCATTAATACAAGACACTTATGTTAACCCAGTAAATGTTACATTTAACCCGCTTAAGTATGAAATGAAGATTCATCTTACAACGAACGTTCCGTTTCACTGTTCGCCTAGGCGCCTTTCATTTGCAGAACGTAGTAAGGTTCAAGATATTATTAATGATCTACAAGCAGAGGGAATAATACGGCCGAGTAATTCACCGTATGCATCCGCCATTGTACTCGTACGGAAGAAAAATGGTCAAACACGTTTATGCGTCGACTATAGAGGGTTGAACAAAATAACAGTAAGAGATAACTATCCCTTGCCACTTATTGACGATTGCATAGAATATCTGGAAAATAAAAAAATATTTTCAATATTAGACTTAAAAAACGGGTTTCACCAAATTAGTGTAGCTGCCGATTCCATTCCTCTTACCGCCTTTGTTACGCCCAGTGGACAGTACGAATATTTAAAAATGCCGTTTGGCTTGAAGAACGCTCCGGCTACGTTTCAAAGATTTGTAAATAGTGTTTTCAGGGATTTAATTGACGCAAGAAAGATAACAGTCTATATGGACGATATATTAATAGCAACTTCCGATTATAACGAGCACAAATTATTGCTAGAAAAGGTACTGAGGAGAGTATCGGAACACGGTTTAAAACTTAACTTGCGGAAATGTCGGTTTGGATTTTCGATGATTGAGTACTTGGGTTACACAGTTTCTCTTGCCGGTCTGGCACCTAGTGACTCACACATTAATGCCATAAAGAACTATCCCTTCCCGAAAAACTTAAAAGAACTTCAATCGTGTGTCGGTTTATTTTCATATTTTAGACGATTTATACAATCATTTTCGGAAATCGCGAGGCCCTTAACAAACATGCTGAAAAAGAATAGTAACTTCAATTTTGACGAAAGTTGTATTAGAGCTTTCGATGAAATAAAATCTAGACTCATAAAGTCGCCTATTTTAGCTATATATAATCCCGAAAAAGAAACAGAATTACATTGCGATGCCAGTGCTTTGGGTTTTGGAGCTGTTTTATTACAAAAACACAGTGACGGAAAGTTTCATCCGGTGTCATATTTTTCAAAATCAACTACGGGGGCCGAAGCTAAATATCACAGTTTCGAATTAGAGACGCTTGCCATAATCTACGCCTTAAGGCGATTTAGAATTTATTTAGAAGGTATTCCATTCAAAATAGTGACGGACTGTAATTCAGTGATGCTTACCTTGGCCCGGAAACAAGTAAACTCCCGAATAGCTAGATCGGCGTTAGAGTTAGAAAATTATAACTATACTATACAACACCGTAAAGGCACCTCTATGGGGCATGTTGATGCTTTAAGCAGATGTCACGTTGCCGCTGTTCTAGACGCAAACGACGTCGATTTTCATATACAAGTAGCTCAGGAACGCGATGAAAATATAAAAACTTTAAAAAGGCGCATGGAAGAAGGTATTGTTAAAGATTTTGATTTAGAAGACGGGTTAGTTTTTAAATTAAAGGAAAATGGAAACAAAGTTTTATACGTCCCATCCGAAATGGAAGATAATGTCATTAGACTTATGCATGAGAAAATAGGGCACCAGGCAGTTGACAAAACTCACGATAAAATTTATAGGCATTACTGGTTTCCAGGTATGCGGAAAAAAATAGACGATTTTATTCATAATTGTTTGAAATGCATTATGTATGCTACGCCAATACGCTTGAATGAAAGAAACTTGCATAATATTCCGAAAAATCCAGTTCCGTTCGATACAATTCACGTTGACCATTTTGGGCCGTTGCCATCAATCAAGTCAAAAAGAAAACATATTTTAGTTGTAATTGACGCATTTACAAAGTTTGTCAAATTAAATCCAACAAACTCCACTAGTACTCGTGAAGTGACTTCCGCCTTGGACAAATACTTCAGTTATTATAGCCGTCCAAGGCGAATAATTTCTGACAGAGGGAGTTGTTTTACATCTCTAGAATTCTCACAATTTTTGTTGAAGAGAAACATATCCCATGTTAAGGTTGCAGTGGCATCACCTCAAGCTAACGGCCAAGCCGAAAGGGTTAATAGAATAATAAAAGCCATGTTGGGAAAATTATGTGACAATATAAATCACGAAGACTGGTCAAATAAGCTTCTCGAAGTAGAATATGCAATCAACAATTCGGTGCACAAGTCCACAAAACATACGCCTAGTATGCTATTATTTGGGGTAGAACAGAGAGGAGAACAAATAGACGAATTAACAGAATATCTTGAAACTAAAATTGAAACAAAGCGGGATGACTTGCAATTGATACGTTCAAAAGCTGCTGATTCTATAGCTCGATTGCAAGAATACAATTTGGAATATTTTTTAAAACATAGTAAAGCCGCAAAAAAATACCATGAAGGTGATTTCGTTGTAGTGCGTAATGTCAGTACTGAAACCGGAACAAACAAAAAGTTTGTACCTAAATATAAGGGACCGTACGTTGTACATAAAGTACTAGAAAACGATAGATATGTAATACGCGATGTAGACAACTGCCAACTTACTCAACTTCCGTACGATGGTGTTATCGAAGCCAACAGAATAAGAAAATGGTTGTTGCCAATTAATAAACAAATAAGTTCACCCGATGATATAAATATTTTGTAAATCTTTAGATCGAGGGCGATCAATGGTCAGATTGGCCGAGTAATGTATAAAAGATGATCGTAGATATAAAAAAGTTTAAGTAGGTTAAGACAAATAGATAAACTGATGAGTATAATGTCGATTGTCATGTTCATAAAATCAAAGCACAATTTTCAGTTTTCAATTCATTTATTTATTAATTGTAAACAATAGCTTATGTAGTTAGTAAATATAGATCGCGGTCGATCTATTGTCAGGTTGGCCGAGCTGTAAGCTTGGTTAATGTAAACACATTGTAAGTCTAAAGACATATCGTGTAAAACGACCTTCAGTACATATTAAACATAGCCTTAAGACAAAATATTCTTAGTACTAAATGCAACCGTGTAAATATAAAATAGAAACCAGCGTTACTAGTGTACGCTTAAAATCGAAACGGCCATTGTAAAAGAATAAACCGAGCGACTCGGACGTTTATAATATAATATAACTCTCGTCTTTTACACGTTATCATTTTCATAGAACGAGAATTTCAAGTATTTTCAACCGCATACCTTCAAACCATGATGTGTTTAAGATGACTGCCTTTTATTTATTTCTTCGTACATATGTATATATATTGACCGAATCGGATGGAATTTTGTATATGTAAAGCATGATCCATGCTAAGATTTTCTACTTTAGTTTGCCACTTGAGGCGGTTTATAAATTTTCTACCTTTTTGGTATTTATTCGGAAATCTATTTTGAAAACTTTATGTTGGTAAGTAAAGCTACATTTACACTGCACCAAATGCGTCACTTTTGGCCAAGTTTTTTCGAGACCGTTCAAATAAAATAAATTCGTCTAATTAGGCAAACAAATTCATTCTGCGGACAAACATTCTCGAAATAACTTCGCCAAATGCGACGCATTTAGTGTACAGGTTACTTTCTGGCCAAGGTAGGTTGCGATTGAAAATGGGCGGAATCGGATGACAACCACGTCCCCTTTTTCGATATCGAAAATTTTTAAAATCACATAAATTGACATATCTCGGTAGCTGAAATGGCTAAAATGATATATGTAATTTTGAATGTGAAAACCTGATCATTCTCTTATAATTTTTTCATAAATTTTTTATTGTGGGCGTGGCACCGCCCATTTTTAAGAGAGGCATTTTTGAAAATTTGACTGGTCGTAACTTTAAAACTGATTACGATAGAACGATGGAATTTGGCACAAAGCATACTATTATCGTTGGGAATATACCTGATGAAATTGGATAAAATCGCACTCCAACCACGCCCACTTTCGATATCGAAAACTTCGAAAATCACCTAATTTTTCATAATTCGGTAAGGGAAATAGCTTAAATGATATAGTTTGGTTGGATGAACCCCCTAATCATTCTGTTATGAATTTTTGTTAAATTTTTTAGAAGTAGGCGTGGCACCGCCCACTTTTTAGGGAGGCATATTTGAAATTTCACGGATCATAACTTCTAAACTGATTACGGTAAAACGATGATATTGGTACAAGGTATACTAGCATAATAGGGAGTATACATGATGTAATTGGACGAAATCGCTTCCCAACCACTCATACTTCCGAAATGGAATGTTTCGAAAATCATATGAAAACTACCGCTGGGTATTTAATGTTCGGTTAACCCGAGCTTAGACTTCCTTACTTGTTTAAATTGTTGTTGTTGTTGTTGTTGTTGTTGTTGTTGTTGTTGTGGTTGTTGTTGTTGTTGTTGTTGTTGTTGTTGTAACGAGGTGTAGCCCTGTCTAAAGGTCAGACAGGGTCATCCCGGCCGGGTCGATATAATAAAACGGCCCGGGTCGTTTCGGCACGATGGGTACAGCACAAGTACTGGTACCGTTCTCGTAGAACCGGCAATACAAGAAACTAAGCCGTGTAGGCCATGTAGGTCATTTAGAGTTACCCAGGGTGCACCAACGGGGAGGCGACCTACTCTTACACCCCAACTTTTACTGTTGGTAAGATTTGGTGACAAATTCTAGGAATACCGAGGAAACTCGGTTACCCAGGTACTAAATAATTAAGTTGCCCGCGACTTTGTCTGCGAAAGTTTCAATTACGAAAGCTCGACGATGTATTTATAACTGTACCATCGTTTTGCATTGAAATCTCATTTTTCAAAAAAATGAACTTAGGACATTTGCTCACGAAGCCAGTGATATGTGGTTGATCGATGTTTGTTTGAGCGGCGCCAGTTGCGGTCAGGTAATAAAGATGAATTGACTTAAGATTTAAATTTCTTCTTCAGTTCAGTTCATTGTGTTCGTCTCATTAGTGTAACAAACAATAGGATTATAATTAATGATTCGCGAAATTCAGAACCCGCTGTTTATTTCTTTTTCTTGCTGTTTACGTTTCTTTCGGCAGTGGAATCCACTTAATGTCAGATATCTAATTTAATGATTTCACATTTTTTTCATTTACCGGTAAAATAGACGCCAACTTAATCATTCGATTATTTTAAGCAATATTATACAAGCTCTTATTTTAGCTCGGAAATTCCTTCTCAACTAGTTAGTCAATATGTTTTTGTTTATTTGTTTACACAAATTTTTGCGCATTCTTCTTGCTTTTTTGCCAAAACAAAAAACTTTCTTTCCTCAAACAGGGGCGTTACAATGACTAGTGGCAAAGGGTTAGAAATAGATACATTACTACTAAAATAAAACTCATTTGTACAATAAATAAATAAGTTATTTTATTAATAAATTAACTAAATTCTATTTGCAAATATCACAAGATAATAAATAAAACAAAAACAGTAAACGGTGTAACTCCACACATTAAATTAAGATCGCTTTTGATTTTCTGGATTTACGCTAAACAAATCATAATCAAACTGATCCCATGGATACGCGTATGGGCCACGCGGCACAGAGTTACCTTTCTTCAACTTTAGCATTTTCGATTTCTCCAATCTGGAATCGGCGACTTCAACATATTGGCGAATTTCGCGTTCCTTTTTCGACAATGGTTGTGGTGGACGAATTGCTGCGGTTTTGGGTAAAAACTTTACTTCATCCATAGTGAAGTCGTTATTTTCTGGCATTTTTGCATCATAAAAACTCTCGAAATTTTGAAATTGCCATGCTTCTTTGGGTTGCGTGCCGTCGGGCATAATTGTATCAAAATTATTACTCTGCACCATGGGTACATAATTTGATGCGGATGCGATCAATGGATCAATATAGATTTGACTATATTTGCCGTAATTATGATAGAGTGGGCTAGCGCTGGTGTTGAGCGCTAATATCAAGATCAGCGCAACGGATGTTAGCTGGAAATAGAGCAAGATAATTTTTGTTAGATTTTGGTATTAAACGTAAAGTTAAAGTAAATATGTTTCCACTGGAGTTATGTATGGATAAGTGGAAGAGCAGCTATTGTGTTTGAGTTCTAAAGCTTTTATTCAAAATGGGACATAGCGCACAATTCGAGAAAATCGTAAAAGGGATAGAAAAAAAGCCCTTATGAGAGTTAACTGTCAGTTTCTATGGAGATATCCCATCAGAAGCTATAAAACGCACAGTTCTCCGAGCATTTCCCTCAGAAATAAGCTCTTCTCTGAGCTCAAAATGAAAAAAAAAATTGTAAAGGAGAATCGAAAATGATTCCAAATCGAAGAGTGCACAGAGCCAAAAATGCCTAATAAAATTAATAAGATTGTCTTTATGAACGGTTTTCAGGCTCAGGGGTAGTCAAGACGGCGGAAACGAAAAAAAAACCATACGCAAATCTATTTGGTTTAATGAGGAAACTCTTATTGATATTATCAAGTGCAATTTCTTCTTTTTTCTTTGCGATTTCTTTTTATATGTGTTATTAATAAGAAAATCTTCTCGAAATTTCTGTCAAAATATTGAAAAAAAGCTGAAAGAGAAAAACTTCTTATTTTAATAAGATGATCTTAGGGTTCCTAACAAGAAGATTTGACTTATTAACAGATTTCCGCATAATTGTATGTGTTAATAAGACGATCTTAGGGTTCCTAACAAGAAGATTTGACTTATTAACAGATTTCCGCATAATTGTATGTGTTAATAAGACGATCTTAGGGTTCCTAACAAGAAGATTTGACTTATTAACAGATTTCCGCATAATTGTATGTGTTAATAAGAAGATCTTAGGGTTCCTAACAAGAAGATTTGACTTATTAACAGATTTCCGCATAATTGTATGTGTTAATAAGACGATCTTACACTGAGAGAAATGCATTGAATGTTGTGTCAATATCGCTATTGATAGCGACGAGTTTGATGCAATATTCATTCAGAATGAGCGAGTTATCAAATATTATTTGCTCCCAATAAAAAGTAAAATGACATGTCAACCATTTCGAAATGATGTACTATTTTCTATATTTATGGATAGAATGCTAATATATTTGAACGACACGTCAATATCTATGGTCGTGATATGAATTTCTATTGTCGGTATATCCATATCCATATTTACTGCATAGTAATAATGGTAGAGACAGCGTATTAATATATATGGACGAAATGTAAATTTTTCTTGGACGCATAATCATAATAGTTCAACAATTTTTACTATGGATTTTCTAACAATATTACAACTTGTTGGAGCGGTTTTTTTAAATTCAAAATTTTTTGAATTTCTTATGATTGAACATTTTTCTAAAAATTGTATAATATGCCGTAGCCGAATGGTAGAATACTGGGCTAACGTGCCAGAGGAGCAGGGTTCGAATCTTACTGAAACCAGGTGTCAAATTATATAAAATTTTGTTTTTTTTTAAACTATTTAGAATTTATCAATAGTTTATATGGATACCATTTCAATAGTGATTTATCAAAAAAGCATTGATGAAACATCCATATTCATTGATGGGACAGGATTATCAATTTTTATTTAATGTGATATCAATAATTATGGATGTTCCATCCATAGATTTCCCTCCGTGTAGGGTTCCTAACAAGAAGATTTGACTTATTAATGTTTTCAAAGGGAAAACATATTTCCGCATAATTTTATGTGTTAATAAGACGATCTTAGGGTTCCTAACAAGAAGATTTGACTTATTAACAGATTTCCGCATAATTGTATGTGTTAATAAGACGATCTTAGGGTTCCTAACAAGAAGATTTGACTTATTAATGTTTTCAAAGGGAAAACATATTTCCGCATAATTTTATGTGTTAATAAGACGATCTTAGGGTTCCTAACAAGAAGATTTGACTTATTAATATTTTCAAAGGGAAATCTTGCATCATCATCAGTAGACATCATGTAGAACAATTATACGCTGAGAAGCAGAAGTACCTGATGGCTCGATGGTAAGCACCTGTGTTCAGCATTCAATATGTGGTTAGTTCGATTCGCGGTGGAGGCAATATGGCAAGTGTGGAAGGCAATGTAAGGAAGAGTGCGGTGAGATGGCTTGAAGGAAATATAAAAAGGCAACATAAGAAGGTAAAGGCAATACAAGAGAAATCTAAAACTGAATCGTAACTGATAATCTGAAGTTCTCGAAGACAATATAAGAACTCTGAAATATAATTTTTATTTTCTTCTCAATAATATGTGATTTCATTTTGAAAACATTAATAAGTCGAATCTTCTTGTTAGGAACCCTAAGAAATCAGTTCGTTTTCTGCAAGATTTCCCTTTGAAAACATTAATAAGTCAAATCTTCTCGTTAGGAACCCTAAGATCGTCTTATTAACACATACAATTATGCGGAAATATGTTTTCCCTTTGAAAACATTAATAAGTCAAATCTTCTTGTTAGGAACCCTAAGATCGTCTTATTAACACATAAAATTATGCGGAAATATGTTTTCCCTTTGAAAACATTAATAAGTCAAATCTTCTTGTTAGGAACCCTAAGATCGTCTTATTAACACATACAATTATGCGGAAATCTGTTAATAAGTCAAATCTTCTTGTTAGGAACCCTAAGATCGTCTTATTAACACATAAAATTATGCGGAAATATGTTTTCCCTTTGAAAACATTAATAAGTCGAATCTTCTTGTTAGGAACCCTAAGAAATCAGTACGTTTTTTGCAAGATTTCTCTTTGTAAAGATTAATAAGATTTTCTCTTCAAAAATAAAAAGAACTTCTTCTTGAAGAAAATCTATAGAGATATCATATGACTTTTGTTCTATTTTATTAGGCAGTGTTGGCTCTGTGTGGTATGTCTCTTTTATAATGATCTTCAAGTCATTTTGGTCCCTTTTATTGGTGCTTTTCTGTAGCTTTTTTTTTTAATTTTTTATCACTTTTTTTAAGCAAATTTTTTAAACATGTCAATGATTTTTGGATCCTCTTGGAGTTATGTGGATTCTTTTATTGACTCTTTTTATGAAGATTTTTTCGAGTATTTTTTTATTCTTTTCAGCCACATGTTTTCCTGCATCTTTTATTAGTTTAGGCGCATTTCTTATTTGTTTTGGTGTTTTTTTTTTTCATTGACTTTTTAAGGTTTTTTTATCTTTTTAACATTTTTTCCTCCTTTGGTAGTAAGAGGATTTTATGTAGTTATATTCAAGGCTTGACTCTCCTTTGAAGCTTTCATGAAGTTCTTTGATGGCTTTTATTGACTCCTTTATGCAATTTTCTTAAAGTTTGCAAAATAACACTCCAAAAAACTACTTTGCCATAATTAATTTGAGGCGCTCCGCCTTTCGATAGCTGAGATGATTTTTTCTATGTGTAGTAGGGTGGTTCAAAAAACTAAAATTTTTTTAGAGACCTAGGGACTCTCCGATTTTTTTACATCTAGCAAAAGAGTAATCTACGCAAAATTTTAGCATTTTGGAAATATGCAAGGTCGCGCTCAACTAGGTTTAATTTTCATAAATTTCTCTAAAGAAGTAAATTTTAGAAATTTGTTAATTGTATTTTTTTAAGGATTCAGATTAAAAAAAAAATGTGTTTTCATGAAAACATTTCGCCTTCCTATTTTCTTTTATCAAACATAAAATAATTGGGGGGGGGGGGGCCTTTGGCCTTTACATTCCACTTGAGTTTTTCCCATACGATTCGGCATCACCCCAATGTGTAGATAGCGCCCTGTTACAGTTTTAGCATACTATAAAAAATCCAAATTTTGCTGCCATCTAAACCTTAATGCTATGGATACATACGCGGTGATTATCTCCAATAAATCTTCTTCAATCAGATCCAAATTTTACCCTGACACACACAAAATTGAAGATTAACAATCGGCGCCATCTAGTGGTTTGGGTGTATTTCTTGCCGTTTAAATGTCGTTTAAATGTGTTTAGATGTCGCTGAGGATTGTTTATTTTTTGCTGATATCTAGAGTCCAGTAGCGGTAAAATCGTAATTTTGGTAAAATTTCTTGCTATTTTATTGTTTATTTATCGGTGACAGTAGCGGTCAAATCGCTCTCCGAAATCTGCCCAAATCTTCTTCATTTTTGGGAGTTAATTCGGAATTTTCCCTAATGTATCAGTCCTATAAGTTGAACTTCTAGCAATGCATCGGTGTAAAGAGCAATCAATTATTACCCGACATTTTTAGGTGATTCGCAAACAAACGTACATACCGACCGACAAAAATTCTATTTGGCTTATATTACTCAAATAAAGAAAACCGTATGGGATATATTTTTAAAATAGACACAGCTATCGTCCTATCACAATTTAGTCATATGAAAAGAAATTTTAAATATTTTTTTTATTAAAACTCACCATTTTCACTAAAAAATTTTGCATTGTATTTTTATTATTAAATTTTATTTAAAATAAACTTTCTTAATTAATTTTCACTGAATGATTTTTTCAAATGCTCGCTTCAAGTTGTTGCTTCGGCCAGAACAAATTTGTATTTAACTGCCAATTCCGGTGTCTTTTGGCTTTTGAACCCAAAATTTGTTAAAGCTCAAACACATAACAAAACAAACACAGACACTTGAACATACTAACTCAAAATACAGTAGCATCACCGTCACTGTCTGCTATTGAAAGCTAATACAAATCATTGAATACATATCGACAACATAAAAACACAATATGAGTAACAATCAATACCAAAATCGATCAACGATCGCCACAAAAGCCAAAAATTCGAAAAAAAAAGAAAAAGCCAATTCAGCGTAAATCCGGTTTTTGGGTGAAATGTGCCCGTGAATGTGGTAAATATTTAAATATCAAATTAATTGTGGTTTTTTGTTTTGTTTGGCACATTTTTCGCAAGGGAAATGCCCAGAATTTTTTTCGACAAAAATACATGATACTTCACAACGCATGCGCAGCGCATTTTTGTGAACCCGACTCGATGTGCAGTGAACCCTCATTTGTTATGCCCGAGTGCTTGACATCAAAGCGTGCATAAGAGACACCCAGCTGCGGGATGCAACGATTGTTTTTGTGTAACCAAATTTGGTAACATAAAACATTAAAATGAAATCAAAAGTAAAATTAATAAAACAAGTAAGCAAGTTAGGTTCGACCACGACTGCAAAATCATATAGCAGATTGGGTAAATGTTGTATTTTATTTTAGTAGCTTTAATTTAATTTTTTCGAGACAAAAAATAATAAATTCTGACACCAGAGATAGGTAAAAGGAGGGTTTTAGAAAAGGGTCGAATTCCTGCAAGAGCGAAGGTGCACAGCTTACTAGTTATGGAGGTTATGATGAGCTACCATAACTCTAGACATTTAAACAGTCATCTTACACGGCTAAAAATTTGAGCCTAAATTTTAAACTTTTTTGGCTACATACATATATGTATGACCAAAACAAATTTGGTTTCATATTTAAGGTAGACGAGTTTCAAAGAAAATTGGTGATATGAAAAGAGTTGAAATTTTAAACCAAAAATATCTTAACATTTTTTTAAAGAAAAGATATGTTGTTTGTTCGTTCTAGGGATTCGAACCAAGACTCTCTGCACCATACCAGACTGATCTACCACTGGGCTACATCGCACACATAAATGTTGTGGCCAAAATTCAATCTTGCAGCTTTCAAAAATGAATAAAAACAAAACAAAAATTGCAGACCGAAAAGGTTTTAATATTAAACAAAAATTTTAAATTTTAAACCTAAAAGTTTTGATTTTAAGCCGAAAAATTTTAAATTTTAAACCGAAAAGCTTTAATTTGAAACCAAAATAAAACGGGGTTGAATTAAGGGTAATTCTTTATCCGTGTACTTTAGAGTGGACTTTTTTATACGAAAAAAAAGTGTTTGAAACGACTGTACCGGTCCCTCAAATATTTCTTTTTCTAAGGTGCTAGACCTTCTAGCATACAAGTCAGTACAGTGTAGTGAGTTCGAATCTCACAACGCCGGGAAGAAAAGTCAATGAAGAGATGTAATTCCCGTATCATCGAAACATATGTCGGCTTGTCTGATTCCTGCAGAGGAAGGCGTGGCACTTTGGCCCAAAGTTCCGGTCCCTATGGAGACCAAAAAAAACTTTTTTTTTTTTCTTTTTATCTAATGGCTAAAACCGATAAGACCATAGTCGAAGATATCACATATAAATTTTAGTTCCGATCGGATTAGGCATTGCTAAAAATAAAAATAAATTTGTTTTTTGGCCTCCATAAGGCTACCGAAACTTTGTGGCCAGTGTGCCACGCCTTCCTCGAAAAATAGGGTCCAAACTTAGGGAATGTCTTATATACACACAAACGAATAATTTGAGGGGGCGGAACAGTCTGTTTTCAACAAAAAAAAAATGTTAAGTCCACTCTAGTGTACTTACTTAAAATAGCCACATAACCCAGTGTTGCCAGATAATCTTCGCTAAATTTCCCACAAAAATGCGAAAAAATTCCCTCAGCTTCCACATCTTAAATAAAAAAATGCCACGTAATTCCCACAGAACTTAAATCCCTTTTTATTGGTGTATCGTATTTCGTTTGCTGAATGGAAGATCACCGTGTTTCAAGATAATTTTCAAAAACGCCTTTTCCCGTAATTATCTGAAAAATGCTCTATTTCAAACACGACCTATTCCAAAATTCGCTTAAAGAACGTAATAACTCAGAATGAGTTTGACAAACGCCCTCCCTGCAAAAATCGAGAGTACTGAGTTTGATATCTAAAGAGTACTCCAATTGGAGTATCAACATGGCGGTGTTCTAGGACTGGACCACAAAATCCTACCTTCGCCATGTTTCTGGTACTCTAAGAAATACCTAGTCAGAGTACTTTGCAAAGTACTCCAAACTCGTTACTCCTTGGAGTATATACGGGAGAGTAACTTTCATGCTACCCTCAAAACCATCCACAATAAACCCAAAAATTTATTTTCTATGTTCAAAGTAAAATAGGAAGAGCGGAATAGTATTTTTGGTAATAAAGAACACACACTGTAACAAATTATATTCCTTTTTCTTTTTTAATTTAATAAACAAGTAAAGAAAATTTTGAAAAATATTTTGCAATATGTGAACTTCCAGTCAGCAGTCGATTTGAGATTTTACGTTTAGCATGACCAGAGGGTGAATTCTGGTTCTATGATATGATAACGTGAAAAAAATTTGTATGAATTTGAAGTTTCTTTTCACAAATTTTGTATGAAAATTCTTTTCATTTTATCATTTCATAGAACCAGAATTCACCCCCAGTTCTGCAAAATATCCCTTTTTTTATATAAGAGACTTAAAAATGTCTCTTTTTCCCTTATAAAATATTTTGTAGTTAAATATCCCTCAAAAAGGGTAATTTCCCACGATCTGACACCACTGACCTAACCACCTAGACGATTTTGGCCATCTAAACAGGCATCTGTTGGGCGCTAATTCGATATCCAGGAAATGCTTAGCATATTAACTTCATAAGTGAAGTATGTAACATAAATACTTGTAATTTTTATACAAAAACGTATGTACTTGTTGTTAGTAGTCTGTAAGAAACTTTGTTCCATTGACGGCATAACAATAAATATAAATAAATATAAAAAAAAATATATCCATGTCTCTTTCTCCACAAATCTAATGCCACAGCTATTGTTTCCATGGATTTAGAAGTGGAACTTATTAGGACTCTGTTATTAGGTATACTCGTATGCCTTGTCCTCTTCATTGTATTTCTAGGGGGAGTTGGCCAGCCAAAAATCAACTAGTCCCTCAGTGGCAAAAGTATTCCACGAGAGCTCCATATCTTACCAACTCCATTATTTAGCTCTCTCATCTAGGTCAATAAAATTTGTAGGTTATGTAATAAGTCTAGCCCCTTTTCCTTCAATTTCGGTACGTGGGTAGAATTATGTCTAAATTAACAGGGGCTAATACGAATGGGATATAGATGAAGAGAGGCGTGGTAGAAGGGAAGAGGGGAATGAAGAGAAAAAGGGAGGAAGATAGTGTGAATTATTAACTGCATATCGTTAGCTTTTAATTAAATTGATTTATACAACATGTCGGCTTTGAAAGTTTAATATGTTTATTAGGATAGTACTTATAATCAAATGTACGATTTTTTCCACTCTCACCCCCTAGAAAGGTTGCACCACGGTCAATTTTATCGCACATAAATTCTTATCCCGATTGGAGATGGTTTAGGCGTGTCGCATGGGGGTCAAAGTTCAGATTACCCTATGGAGACTCGGAAAATAATAGTAATTTTATTTTTTTTTCTAATGCTCGAAATCGATAGCAATTTGGCAGTAGATATCACATACAAAATTGGTTCCGATTGGAAACAGCTAAGGCGTGTCGCAGGGGGAGTTCTGAATTTTAATCCCATAGTGCTATCGATTTTGAGTATTACATAAAATAATCATTTTAATTTTTTGAGTCTCCATAGGGCAGTGTGAACTTTGACCCCCGTGCGACACTCCCTAATAGTTTCCAATTGCTACCAAAATTTGTTTGTGATACCTTCGGCTATATTACTATCGATCTAGGGGTTGAGCCTTTGATAATCTGATGATGAAATTGTCTCCCTACAAATAAGGATCACCCTAATGTTTATATTTAGAACGACCTAACAATGCTAACGAGCTTTGAACTTTTATTCTATTATTCTTTTTTTTTTGTTTTTTGTGTTAAAGATGACAAGTCAACTTAGAGATGAATGTCAAGGACCCTGCAAATTTTGGAAAGATTTGGAACACTATTTTTATCCGATTCGTTTATGTCGTTACGACCTGCCCTTAGGCGGATAAATTTATAAATGTAGATACTATGTATATGATGTATCATAAGCTGGGTGTAAAAACCACAATGATTAAAAGCACGAAAGGGTAGCATAAAAAAAATAAATCATGTACTAATTTTTAAGCATTTAAGTACTATGTGTTTCAACATTTCACAAAATATGACCTTGATCTTCAATTTTGCACATGCTTAATTGGAAGCTGCACTAATGAAAAATCTGTTGTTTTTCGCATTAAAAAATTAAATTACTAAAAAAATGTATAGCGCGATATATGTACCTATAGGTTATCGTTATAACCTCTAAAGAGATTTTTGTGTCGAGCTTCTCCTTCAAGCAGTGGTGCCAGATCGTGGGAAATTCACCTTTTTGAGGGATATTCCACGACAAAGTTTTATAAGAGGGAAAAAAGGGGAATTTTTTTGGTTATGCCGAACGTAATCAGAAATCGACTGTTAAGTGCAATATCAGCCTATTTCTCCTAATTTGTTAATCTCAGAATTTTCTTCAATAACGCTCTATTTAAAAATTCGGTTAAAGAACGCTCTATCTCAGAAGTTGTTTTAATGATGCCCAATTTTTAAATCTGATTGAATTTTCATTGTGATGGGACGTTTTTGAAACTTATTCTGAGATAGGGCGTTTCAAACGAATTTTGAAATAGGGCGTCATTGAACAAAAATTTGAAATAGAGCGCTCTTCACACAAATTCGAAGATAAGGCGTTTTGGAAAATTATTTCAAAACAGGGTGATATTCCACTCAGCAGGCGAAATACAATAAAAATGTTTTAAATTCTGTGAGATTTTCGTAGGATCTTTTATTTAAGATGTGGAAAACTGAGTGAACTTTTTCTCATTTTTGTGGGAAATTTAACGGAGATTGTTTTGCACATATTTTTCCTTTAGCACAAGTTACTCCCAATTTCCATGTATGAGGAAACCAAATAAAAATTTTAAAAATGTGAATCTTACCATTATTATAACTGTGAATGTAGCGATGTTTGGATATTTGGATTTTTGGAGTTTGGATGTCCAGACGTTTACTTCTGTTCCTCAATAAAGTGAGAATGGCAAGACGGATTTTGTTGAAATTTGGTAGGCAGACAGCTAATAGTCTGGAAGGAGGTATAGGCTATTTTTATACCTTTCATGAACATGAAATGGTATTATAACTTTGGTCCGATGTTTGTAAATATGAGAAGAAGAAGAGATAGACCCATCAATAAGTATACCGAAATCATCAGGATGACGAGATGAGTTGATTTAGCCATGTCCGTCTGTCCGTCTGTCTGTCTGGCTGTCTGTCTGTTTGAACGCAAACTAGTCCCTCAGTTTTTGAGATATTTGGCTGAAATTTGGTATGCGGCCACCATTTTCCAATATAGGAATCATTTGTCGGAACCAGCAAGATCGGACCAATATAACATATACTTAGCTCCCATACAACCGATTATTCCGATAAACGGATTTTGGGCTATAACTCCTGTAATTAAACACGAAGGAACGTGAAATTTTATAAGTGTTACTATTTTTATATGTGAAATATCGATGCGGAAAATCATAGAGATGGGATAAATATTTCACATAGCTCCCATACAATCGATTACTCCGATAAACGGATTTTGGGCTATAACTCCTGTAACTAAACACGTAGGAACGTGAAATTTTGTAAGTATTGCTATTTTTATATGTGAAATATCGATGTTGATACTCATAGAGATGGGATAAATATTTCACATAGCTCCCATACAATCGATTATTCCGATAAACGGATTTTGGTAGATAACTCCTGTAATTATATAGGTGGGAACGTGAAATTTTGGAAGTATCGCTATTTTTATATGCGAAATATCGATGTTGAAAATCATTGAGATGGCATAAATATTTGACATAGCTCCCATACAATCGATTATTCCGATAAGTGGATTTTGGGCTATAAGTCCTGTAGTTAAACACATAGGAACGCGAAATTTTGGAAGCATCGCTATTTTTATATGCGAAATATCGATGTTGAAACTCATAGAGATAGGATAAATATTTCACATAGCTCCGATACAATCGATTATTCCGATAAACGGATTTTGGTAGATAACTCCTGTAATTATATAGGTAGGAACGTGAAATTTTGGAAGTATCGCTATTTTTATATGTGAAATATCGATGCGGAAAATCATAGAGATGGCATAAATATTTCACATAGCTCCCATACAATCGATTATTCCGATAAGTGGATTTTGGGCTATAAGTCCTGTAATTAAACACATAGGAACGCGAAATTTTGGAAGCATCGCTATTTTTATATGTAAAATATCGATGTTGAAAATTATTGAAATGGGATAAATATTTCACATAGCCCCCATACAATCGATTATTCCGATAAACGGAATTTGGTAGATAACTCCTGTAATTATATAGGTAGGAACGTGAAATTTTGGAAGTATCGCTATTTTTATATGTAAAATATCGATGTTGAAAATTATTGAAATGGGATAAATATTTCACATAGCCCCCATACAATCGATTGTTCCGATAAACGGATTTTGGTAGATAACTCCTGTAATTATATCGGTGAAATGTCGATGTTAAAAATCAATGAGATTGGACCAATATAACACATCGTCCCCATATAATCGATAGCTCCGATAATTTCGGTATGAGCTAAAGTTAAATTCACACAGGCTGTACTGGGGATCAAACAGTGAAAATCGTGACGCTTATTCATGAAAGGTATTTAGCCTTCGGCACAGCCGAAGACAGCTTTCCTTACTTGTTTTTTTTAATTTTGTGGGGTTCGGCCATGCCAGCGACCGATACTTTTCGATTTTTTTGTTTCTCCATATAACTCTGAGTACAATTGACCTAAACTTATGATATTTCGCATACAGGTGTAGAAATTTCGAACAATATGGGTATCAAACGAAACTGGAAGGTGCCAGGTCTCATTTGGACTTCGATATATTTCGATAAATTGATCGATAACTGAGTTATCGGTTAAATTTTTAAAATTACCTTACAATATGGGTATCAAACGAAAGGGAATGGTCCCAGGTTTCATTTAGACCTCAATATATTTCGATAAACTTATCGATCACTGAGTTATCGGTGAAAATGTGGTTGCTCAAAAACCTTAAATTTCCCTACAATATGGGTATCAAACGAAAGGAAATGTCCCCAGGTTTCATTTGGACCTCGATATATTTCGATAAATTAATCGATAATTGAGTTATCGGTAAAAATGTTATTGAATAAAACCTTAAAATTGCCCTACAATATGGCTATCAAACGAAAGGGCATGGCCCCAGGTTTCCTTGGACCTCGATATATTTCGATAAATTAATCGATAACTGATTATCGGTGAAAATGTTATTGAACAAAAACCTTAAAATTACCCTTCAATATAGGTATCAAACGAAAGGGAATAGCCCCAGGTGTCATTTGGACCTCGATATACTTCGATAAATTAATCGATAACTGAGTTATCGGTGAAAATATTATTGAACAAAAATCTTAAAATTACCCTTTAATGTGGGTATCAAACGAAAGGGAATGGCCCCCGGGTTTCATTTGGACCTCGATATATTTCGATAAATTTATCGATAACTGAGTTATCGGTGAAAATGTTATTGAACAAAACCTGAAAATTGCCAACAATATGGGTATCAAACGAAAGGGCATGACACCAGGTTTTATTTGGACTTCAGCGTATTTCGATAAATTTATCGATAACTGAGTTATCGGTGAAAATGTGATTGCCCAAAAACCTTAAAATTGCCCTACAATATGGGTATCAAACGAAAGAGGATGGCCCCAGTTTTCATTTGGACTTCAATATATTTCGATAAATTTTTCGATAACTGAGTTACCGATGAAAACGAGATGGCTCAAAAGCCTTAAAATTGCCCGACAATATGGGTATCAAACGAGGGGCCATGGCCCCAGGTTTCATTTGGACCTCGATATATTTCGATAAATTAATCGATAACTGAGTTATCGGTGAAAATGTTATTGAACAAAAACCTTATAATTACCCTTCAATATGGGTATCAAACGAAAGGGAATGGCTCCAGGTTTCATTTGGACCTCGACATATTTCGATAAATTAATCGATAACTGAGTTATCGGTGAAAATGTTATTGAACAAAAACCTTAAAATTACCCTTCAATATGGGTATGAAACGAAAGGGAATGGCCCCAGGTTTCATTTGGACCTCGATATATTTCGATAAATTAATTGATAACTGAGTTATCGGTGAAAATGTTATTGAATAAAACCTTAAAATTGCCCTACAATATGGGTATCAAACGAAAGGGCATGGCCCCAGGTTTCATTTGGACTTCGATATTTTTCCATAAATTGATCGATAACTGAGTTATCGGTGAAAATGTGATTGCCCAAAAACCTTAAAATTGCCCTACAATATGGGTACTAAACGAAAGGGGATGGCTCCAGGTTTCAATTGGACTTCGATATATTTCGATAAATTTGCCGATAGCTGAGTTATCGGTGGAAATGTGATTGCCCAAAAACCTTAAAATTGCCCTACAATATGGGTACTAAACGAAAGGGGATGACACCAGGTTTTATTTGGACTTCAGCGTATTTCGATAAATTTATCGATAACTGAGTTATCGGTGAAAATGCGATTGTCCAAAAACCTTAAAATTGCCCTACAATATGGGTATCAAACGAAAGGGCATGACACCAGGTTTCATTTGGACTTCGAAATATTTCGATAAATTTATCGATAACTGAGTTATAGGTGAAAATGTAATTGCCCAAAAACCTTAAAATTGCCCTACAATATCGGCATCAAACAAAAGGGGATGGCCTCAGTTTTCATTTGGACTTCGGATATATTTCGATAAATTTATCGATAACTGAGTTATCGGTGAAAAATCCTTAAAATTGCCCTTCAATATGGGTATCAAAAGAAAGGGGATGGCCCCAGTTTTCATTTGGACTTCAATTTATTTCGATAAATTTATCGATAATTGAGTTATCGGTGAAAACGAGATGGCTCAAACGCCTTAAAATTGGCCAACAATATGGGTATCAAACGAAAAGGGATGGCTCCAGGTTTTATTTGGACTTCGATATATGTATTTCGATATATTTATCGATAACTGAGTTATCGGTCGAAACATGATCGCCCAAAAACCTCAAATTATTTAATCAATCTACCTTTCCCCATTGATGGGAATTTTGAAAATTTTAAATACCCTTGGTAAATGCGTCAGTATTCAATAATATTATATAAATATCAAAGTTTGAAGTTTAGATGACCTATTCGATAAATGCTTTCTGAGACATTTATATCCATACTTAAAGCCAAAGCAATATTTAACTTTAACTTTATTTCAATCGATTTCAAGGATATGTATATTAAACAAAATTTTTGAAACCCGTTTTTCAATACATACTATTTTTTCAAAACTGTAGGGACATAGACAAACAACAGTTTTTTATTTGACTAATCTACCTAACTTGGTGAACTTCGACGACCGAATTTTTATCTAAAATGTTGAAAGGGTACTTCGCAGGGGCGGGCAAGGACGCGGGTATATACTAGTATAAAATAAAGTATAAAAAACAAGGCGATGAAGCGCCGTAAATAAGCACCTTTCGTTACAAGGTATGTACATATGTAGCTCTGATTTTTTAGAATGCTTCTACCCCTCACTTTACTTTCCGTTGTGGAGCATGCATCGGTCTTTCAAGCTGAGTTATTCAAACTTGTCAAGCTCATGGAGAAAGTTGTGGGTAGTATGACCCCACTTCGGAGTGGATATTGTCGTTAAACTCCTACACCACATTAACCATATTTAACAGTTCAACAGAGCGCGCCTTTCGATTAGGAAACTCAACTATTGTGGTCAAATTCTGTTGAAACTGCAAGATTCACAGAATTTCCTTAGAAGAGTGACAAGAAATCGAACACAACCTTCACTGTTAGATAATTAGATAGTTATACCATTACTAATTCCATTAGTTCCATAATCCATGTCAAAAATAGATATAAAACTTCTATCAGCCACTAAATTGTCCATCATTTATTCCTCAGCTGCGGAAGCGTAAAATTACCACTAATTATTTTGTCTTCTATTCTCAGCATTTAATCTTTCGGAAACTGTCGGAAAAACAAAAACTGACACAAAAAGATTATCCTACACTAACAATAGCTGACATTGTCCTCTTGGCTGCTGCACAAAACGAAAAATAGCGAAGAGAATGGGAATTGAAAATTCGTCAGCGACATGTGTCCAAACTTTAAAGCGAAGCGTACAATATGTTTTTGACGCTTCTATTAAAAGTCCAAAGAAAATGATGATAAAATGAATTAAAAAAAAAAAACCAAAAAGCCAACAACAAATACCTTTGTTTATGCAAGTTGAAAGCAAAATAAGCAGAAAATCTGCATAGCTTGACCGGAAAAAAGTGCTAGGAAAATTTGAATGAAAATAATTCAAAAGAGCGAAACGGCGGATTAGCTGGACAAGCAATTTCTTAAATGATGCGATATTGTTGCTGAAGGCGAATAATTGGAATTTTCACGTTTGGGCGCTTTTTCAATTTTAATTAGAAATTTTTATTTTTATAAATACATATTTTAGCAAGATAATCAGTTTGATTTAGTAGAATGAAGCTCCTCCAAGCAAATGAGAAGATATACTTAGATTGAGTTACCTTTTCAAAAAGCTTAAGATGACAGACATGAATTTAATCGAGATAACATTGTGGAAGCACCACTCTTAGATGAGGAAAAATCTGAGTGATAACAGTATTTTCTTAGATATTCAAGGCAATTTAATGAATATTATCCAAACCCATCTCAAAAATGTGTGTTGGAAGGTTCAATTAAGGATCTATAACTAGAACGTCTTATTTCAGTTGGAGTATTCAAATCTTTCCAATAGTTCCACTCACTGCGCAAAATCAGACACTAGGCCCGGTTTTCCAGTGGAAGTTTAAAACACAGTGCAAGTTTAAACTTTATTTAAACGTCCAAATTGCCAGGGATAAGCTTTGTATGTGGCTTAAAATTGCACTGAAAAACCGGGCCTAAGAGGATCTCATTGCATCTATGTACATTAGAGTGGTTCACAAATATGGACTTTTTGGAAATTCAAAAACGCTACCCCCAATTATTGTTAATTATGACAAAAAAAGAGGCTGCTATTTTTTTTTTTTTTTAAGGTGGTTTAGATGTCGCGCTACTCGTTTTTATAAAAAAAATGAGATACTTGCAATTTTAATTTCATTTTAACATGATTAAGTGCAGTAAAAATTTGGGTTTTTGTGTGTTGTTATTCTGTTTTCATTGGCGAATATTCCTGCAATTCAATAGCCTTCTTGGATGAGTAGAAAGGATTTAACTCCTGAAAATATGTTTTGAAATAGAAAACGGTGCAACTAAAACGCCTACACTGATCTCATTGCGCATTGGTTTTTTGGATATATTTCTCATCTAGAAGGTTTATGACATCGCTGATTATGAATCCGATGTCAATTTTTTTTAATTCAAAATGGCTGGTCCAATATGGCGGTGATTTTTTTGAAAACTAATTGGATTTTATTGAAACTTGGTACTCGGGGGTTTATGAGTTGTCTGATTACGAATCCGATATCGTTTTTTTTTTTAATTCAAAATGGTGGATCCAATATGGCGGTGCATTTTTGAAAACTAATTCGACTGTGTGAAACTCGTCACTGATGGATTTATGACATCGATTTATATGAACTAGTATCGCTTGTGATCGAAAATTCGACCAATAAAAACTTTAGAGGGTCGTGGGGTCGATATACCTCAGTTTTTTAAATTTTCTTTCCATCGTTGCATATTTCATTCCAATCGGTCAAACGGTTCACTCACAGGAGGTTCCTAAAGGTTTTCATGTGGCGTATTTATTGACATCGGATTCCTATGCAAGTTTGGCAAAACTGGCATCATATATGTTATATATTAATATATACACTGAAATAAAAAGGTTGAAAGTGCACATTGAAAGTAACATATCAAAACCACTTTCAAATCGATTATGGTAATACTGTAAATATTACAGTATTTACTGTAAAATTGCCGGTAAAAACATGGGATTTTTGAAAATATGATAGTTTCCACTTTCAAATTTACAGTAATTCATGTGAATATGATAGTATATTCGAAGAGTTATAGGGGGTGACTTTCAAAATTGATATTACCCACTGTTGGACGAAAAATTACAAGGTTTACTGTTAATTTGACGGCCTGTAGATTTTTTTTCTGTGTATAAATGAAATATGCACCGATGGAAAGGAAATTGAAAAAAACTGAGGTATAGGCGGTATATTTTCAGGGGCGTCCCCGAAATTTAAGGATGGGGGCGGAGGCTAGCGACCCTATGACCACCTCCAGGTTTTATTGGTCGAATTTTTACTTTATTTTTTGCGTTACTTTTACTATATTTTTTGTGTTTTTTTTTACAATTTTTTTCGCGTACTTTTTACTTTATTATTTGTGTAATTTTTACTTTATTTTTAACTGATTTTTTTGTAATTTTTACTATATTTTTTCCGGAATTTTGTACCATATTTTTCGTGTAAATTTTACATTATTTTTTTCCTAACTTTTACTATATTTTTTGTAATTTTTCCTATTTTTTTGCTTTATTTTTTGCGTAACTTTTACTATATTTTTTGTGTAAATTTTATTACATTTTTTGCGTTACTTTTACTGTATTTTTTGTGTAAATTTTACTATATTTTTGTGTATTTTTTACTTTATTTTTTGCGTAACTTTTACTGTATTTTTTTGTAATTTTTACTATTTTTTTTTTGTAATGTGTAATTTTTACTTAATTTTTTTCGTAATTTTTACTGCATTGTTCATGTAAATTTTACTGTCTTTTTTGTGTAATTTTACTGTCTTTTTTGTGTAATTTTTACTATATTTTTTGCGTAATTTTTACTATATTTATTTGATAATTTTTACAACATTTTTTGCTAAATGTTTAATATAATTTTTGTTTGAATCTGAAAATCACCTGAGTATATAGTATCGTCGATTTTAGGTATAAGATAAAAAGAAAAATCATTTTAATTTTTTATTCTCCATTGGGTAAGCTGATCTTTGGGTAACGTCAATCGGGTTCAAAATTTTTGCATATCTCCGGCGGTAGTATTATCCATGCTTGGGTTGAGGCTAATGTATCGTCTGTTGAAATTGTATCCCTCATGTACATAAAATAAGTAAACAAATCTAAATTTCTCAATAAAACTATGTATGATCTAGAAGTAAGTATCTACTTACCGCTTAACATGTTTTACTACAAAATTTACATCATACAAATGTTTATTTTAGCTTTGGTATAAAATCCAAAACTCAGTCAAGCAAAGTGCAAAGTGTTGATAAGCAACAACAACATTTGTTGCTATTTTAAACAAATCAATACAATATGTACATTATTTTTGACTTTGTAAGACAGAATTACACGTTACACTGTACACTAAGCGTCTCTTGAATAGGTACACCTTTAGATCATCACTACTTCCTCGATTGAAATATTTAAATTATACAATCGTTAAGAAAGGTCGAAAAGCTATAAGTAGGCTTTTGGAAACTGGTTTAAAAAATTCTAACTCCGAAAAAGGTCAAGGTATTCAGGAAAAAAGTTTATAAGTGGTACTAACAGTTTGAGGAGGAAGACTGCTCTGTTTTTTTATGAATTGAACTTTGACGTGAGCTTAGTTTTTGTTCTCACATAATTTAACTAGTGTATGTAAACAAATCAAACTTAGACCAAGTATTACTATTCTAATCAAGAAACCACAACAGCTACCTAATCACCCAATCACACTTGATTGTCCACTTAATATACATATAAATTGTATATTCATTGTATATACCTAGCTGCATACTGCACATGTATAAAATTTATATGCATTTACATTATCCAGTAGTCAAACTAAATACTTGCAAACGCCTTCTCAACTAGTATGCATCGCCTGTGATTACAATGTTGGCATCAGATATTAAGCTGTTTGGTAGTTTAGAAAAATTTTCGATACTAGCAGCTTTGAAGTTAACATCGCCACCTAGCGTGAACGAGATTAGTAGTGGGGAGTTTGCATATCTGTAGATCAGTCATCGAGCATTCAATTGGCCTTACTTGGAAGAGAACAAAAAATACTATTTAAAGATATTTAATTTAGAGTCAAAAACTCCATCTAGTCACCGTCAGGACACGTGTTTAACCACATCATACTTGTGTTTGTACTGGTACATATGTATTTATAAATTTGTATTGCTGCTTGTGTGCAAGCATTTTTGAGTGGTCAAAATTCACTGCAGTGTTTATAAATAAATTAAATGCATTGTAAATTTACACAAATTTTACCAAAGTAAGCGGTTGAGCAGCTGTTACTTTGTTATAGATATCTGTGGTCATAAGCAATAACAGCTGAAGTCGACCTAACGAAAAATAAGATATTTTGGCGTATTCCTCAGAAAGCATTTCGTCGGCTAAAAGTGTAAACCTGCCAACGTCCAAAAAAATATTTTTCAATAGAGACAAAAAACCAAATTTAACTTGAACTTTCAGGTTATGATTTGAGGGCCATGATTGCCTTGAAATATCAAAAATTAAATCATATTCGCTGGCTATTACCTTGACTTAGACCCATACAGTTATACTCTAGAGTAGATCAGTAACCGGGCAACAGAAGCTTTATATGTTGGATTTAGCAGCTTTTCTCATCAAACATTTTTTTATATTTGCATATTTATTTTGAGGATTTGCTGTTTGCCAACTGCAAAATCGGCTACTGCTTCGAACTGCATCAAAAAGTCGATTTGGCTGAGAACGGGATTTAGCAGGTTTACACTCTTAGCCGACGATTTATTATTTAACAAAATATTCTACCGAAAAGAGAGTTGTGGAAAGGGGTGGCGCATCCCCCTCATATTTGTTATAAATTTCGTAAGACTTTTCTAGAACGATGCCCCATATTGAGGTTTATATCTAGGAAAGGGGCTCGCATATTGACCTAAAACCTATTGGTTGTTAATAAACTCATACCGCAAATATTTTATCCAGGGTCATACTTGGTACACATTTTGTTCCTTTCCTTTCCCTCTTCCTCTCTTCACTGGTGATGATGATACCAAGGGAAGGTAGAACTCATTTTTAAGTCACTTTCTTGTTTGTACCATCAGTTCCACAGGATATTTCGGACTCTTGCAAGTACTTTTCAGGTAACTTTCCGTTGAGGTAGACACTTGAAGCTTGGAACATAGTTCAGAGCTCCGTAACAATGCAACGTGAAGAAAAAACGTACGCTAGGTGGCGCACGGATCAAGATATACGGTAAATTCATTTAAAATTTTAAATTTTGCGACCCATATTTAAGTAACTTCCCGGTAAACTAGATTATTGAAATTTCCTTTTTTTCACATTTTTTCGTATCCGAAAACGGTCCGAAAACAGTCCGGAAACTATACTGTGATCCAAAAACATCAGAAATTTATCCAAAAAACGCAGATATCGTATCAAAAAACTTCTAAAAAACACACAAAAAGCATGATAGAATGCATCGGTTTTAGAAAGATTTTTTGCACATTTACAGACATACGTTTCGTTTGCAAACTTTAGTGGGAAAACTAATTGGGAAAGGTTTTTTAAATGTAGCATGAAAATGGAAAAATATACAGTTTTTGCCTGATTTTTTCCATTTTCATAGGCGTTTACGGAAATTTTGATGGCTGGGTTGGAATATAGATAAACAATTAAAGACAATATAATTTGTTGTTGACAAAATACTACTAGATGGCGCGCTGATCGAGATAATTGAAAAGGAGGAGAGAATACTGCGATCGATTATTAGGTAACCTCCCGGTAAGCTAAAAACTTGACATATTTTTCAGAACTCAGTAAAAATGCAATGCTTCATCAAAAAAATTCGGGTAGGCACACGGATCGAGCTATTTCAAAAACTCGTTTTAAATTGGGAATCTTGCTATTGACTTTTAACTAACTTCCTTGCAACCTAAGGAACTAAAATTTATCATGTAGTTGAGGGCACGGTGACAATAAAATTTGTAGAAACCGATTTTCCGATAGAAATAATTAAAAATCTTTAGAACACATGGGAACTCTTGCGATCGGTTTTTGAGTAACTTCCCGGTAAGTTGGAGACTTGAAACTTGACATATTTTTCAGAACCCGGTGACAGGGCAATTCCTCATCATAAAAATAAAATCAAAAATGTGTTAGTACAAGTACCTCGGTGATGAAGCTTGCTCGGTGTTTTCGCTTTTATCGCATAGTCTAACATACATTTTCAAAATAGATTTCCGAAAAAATATTCGAAACAAAATTATCGAAAATTATACAAAAATTATACCAAAATGGTCCCAAAATGATCCCAAAATGACCCTAAAATGATCCCAAAATTAACACAAATTGACCCAAAAATTACCCCAAAATGGCCCTTAAATAATTCCAAAATGATCCAAACATGACCAAAGTAATCCAAAATATAACAGAAAATGCCCCAAAAATGAACCCAAAATAAGTCCAAATTGATCTCAAGAATGATTTCAAACTGATCCCAATGAACCCAAAGATACTCGAAAAAGAACCTAAAATGATCGTAAAATTACCTTACAATGATCCTAAAATTACAACTATTTGATCTCAAAATGAGCCAAAAATTATTCCGAAACAGTATCGAAATGATTCGAAAAAATTTCGAAATGATAAAATCTCATCGAAATCAGTCAGTTAGGTGGCAACCCTAGGTGTCAACTCATCTCAAACACATCATGGTTGGTATGTGGCTGAAAGTACCTTTCATTTGATATTGGTATACCGTGTCCAATATTTAAAAAAAAAATTAGATTTGTG